>JAGTXR010000298.1:0-402851 GCA_022606575.1 Glossosoma conforme
TTATTGTTCTCAATTACATTTATTATCAAATAATTTTATGGTCGATTTGAATTGTTCTTTATTTTTGCATAAAAATGTATTTGTTTTATTTGTAGGAGTGGTGTATTGGTGACTGGCGGCGGTCTCCTAGGATTAATGTGGCACAAAATCGCAACTAAGTAGAATTGAGTATTTTTTGAATTTTTAGAGCGATATCATTCTTTGATGGCATTTATAAACTAGATATACCTACAAGAACATCATGTGAAATACTTTATTGTTATGGAATTTATCGGGTTAAAAAATAAATATATGGGGTTTATCCGTAATATAAAATACTTAGTGATTTGTCACAGTCTAAAACATCTTTCATTCCATGAATGCATACATTTTTGGAATGTTCAGACTTTTACCTATTTTTCTTCATAGTCGCCACTGAGGTCAATGCATTTTTGCATGCCTGTGAAAAAATCTGCCGCCAGCTCTTCTCTATCGCCGAAATGTGTTCCACCCAGGGGTTTCTTCATGTCAGGGAAGAGATAGTAGTCACTTGGGGCTAAGTCCGGGCTGTAGGGTGGGTGTTTGACAATACGCCATACAAATTTTGCGATGAGCTCGTTGGTGGCGTCTTCGGTCAACATTCTAGGCACACACCTCGCGCAAACCTTAGCATACCCTAGATGCTCTATCAAAATCTTGCCAATAGAGGTTTTGCTGACATCAGGGATCATTTCGTGAGCTTACGAACCGTCACTCTTCGATCTGAGAGCATCGCTGCACTTTTGCGATTGTTTCGTCTGATTTCTACTGGCAATGTTTTTTGCAGACAGGAAACGCTTGGCGGGCGAAGCGAGGGGGAGATCCATCACGTGCGGCTGCCAAGCCAAGACTGAGCTCCGCAGACGGCTTGCTAGGGAGGGGATTTGGAGTGGGGGAACCAAGGTACACTACAGAATCGCGGGATCCACCATAACAGCGCTTTTCAGTACTGTAGCGCCATGGGAACTTTATATTACGGATAGCCCTCGTATTATAATCTATTTTGACTTAAAACATTTATTTTTGTTAAATATCTGTATGAATATGTATGTTTAAATTTTTACAAGAAATTATTTATTTTTTTTGCAATAAATCAAGTTATGTTATTGGTTTTTAATTTCATTTACTTTTTCTATATTTTATTGTCATTTAATATATATAAAATACGTTAAGTGCAAATAATAAATTTCAAATAGTAATATTACAAATAGTTAATATGAGAGCATCCGATTTTTTCTTAGATCTTCAAACACATCATATCAAAGTGATGACTCCAGCATCGACAGTGATATAGAATAAAAATATGCGTAAAACTGGATTGTTAACTAATATTTAATAAAGACCGTTGGCGGGCATTTTATGAGTGAGGTTTTTCTTTACATCTATAAAAATGAATAATTAACTTATAAAAACAAGTGTTATGTATTTTTTCCTTATTAAAAAAGTAACAACAATTCCACATTTAGCTTATTTTTCAATTGTTTTAAAGTATTATAAGAAATTTCTTTGATCACAGCTAATAAGAGGTATACCATGTGATTCATAGACAATGCAGACGCTGTACAGTCGCCATATTAAGTCATATCTCTGATATGATCTACGGATGAAGTTATTTTAACAACTGACTGATCTTAATGATTGGTACTGTTACGGACGTCCGATGACGGATAAATAAGTAGACTTAAGGTTGTTGATATTTAGCTTCATTTAACTTTGTTTAGCTTCATGTACCTTTATCTATCTTCATTCATCTAAAATTCATTTGTCTTAAATTCATTTTGCGTCCCGCGATACTGTAAAGGTGATTGACCGAGTCCCTAATAAAGAAACAATCACTTTCGGATACGGCAATCACTAAACGGGACGTGTCTTAAAGATAAATATCAAGGTCAACAATCAGGTACCGATTTCTGAAAGTACCACACGAACGTGCTTCGAAGCGCTGTGTCTCTCTAGCGACTGGCGGTCGGCAGAGAGGCCTTTCACGGCCTTCCGACCACTCATCATTTCGCGCGGAATCGATTCCAGGTGCAGTTTTTGCACACAGTACACTTCCACACGAAATAGTATAAATAGCCATGTCGACCTCGAAATAAATCAGAGCTGAAACTACTTTGGACTTTTACTCTCCTTCCCCGGACCTTCTCTGGACTTCGCAGCGCTCCCGGCCTACTGCCCTACATGGACTTCTACTAGGATGCAGATTTGGAAGCTGACTACACCCCAGCCCAAGGAAGCCGACCGGAACACAGCTGCCTTACAACCAGCTGCAGGAAGACGGGACTTTGGAGGCGAGAACCCGTACAGCCGCTAGTAGAGCGGGTTATCAGTCAAAGTCGACTGGTCGTCTACAGGTACTAGTAATTTTAAATTAATTTGAATTAAAAAATAACAAATTAAAAAGATTTAGTTTTGATTCACATTTAATATAATAATGAAGATGTGCTCCAGGGAGTCCGAAACATGTAATCATTAAAAATAAATTTACTAGATTCTGAACAAGCGAAAGGCGAGATTTCACAATTTTCCTCTCACTATCAGTAATCCTGGTGGCTCTGAACTTTAATGCTAAGAGTTATCATAACCACTAGTTACCACATCACGTTGAATTGCAGATTACGTCGGAAACACAGCTGACATCTTCTCCTAAAAATCCAACTCCTCAATCTTCACCCATCCTGGCAATAATGTTTTATACAGTCATAAAATTTACCATTGACTAAAGAAGAAACAGTTATTTTTTTATAAAAAACAACTGTTTTTTATTATTCCTTATTCTCTGAGAATTTTGCTTGTAACATAAATATATTATTGGCCTATCTTATCATTATAACGTGCTAAGCTCATGACGAGTTTGTCATTAACACTAATAAAAATATATTATGATAAGTAAATAAACGTGAATTTAAGTTGAAAATTCAAATTGTTTATTTCCTGGAATGGATTACATAATTTCCTATAAAATGTACACAATTAAATAAATGATTCTATATTTTCAAGAAAAGAAGTTATCAATAGTTTTTTTTCTTAAATCCATTAATAAGCAATATTACATTTAATACTGACAGTTTCCACTTCGGATGGTTTTGTTTGTTTTACATTTCCGTATGAAATGTCGATTTAAAAAATATGTATTCACGTAGAACAACTTATCCCCTTTCTACATAAGTAGGTACATTTTTGTGCACAATAATAAATAGTACCTTAATGGATTCGAGCTTTTAATAAAAAAAATAATACAAACAAATGTGATAACGTCTGAACAAAATAAATATCACTCCTTGACGGAAATCATATTTATAATATTTTCTTCACAATAATAAGTATGGAAAAGAAATACCTACTATCTGTTAATAAATAAATAACAATGTCAATTGTCTATGAAATTTATTTTTCCATTATTTAAATTTTAATCTGCATATTTAACGATTTTTTTTAATAGATACATATTTAAATAATATCAGATTTTCAAATGTTTTATTTTTTTATCCCTTCGTTTTAGAGCTTTGAATTGGGTCATGGTAAAAACAAAAATAATTGTCTCGTCCCATTAGTGCGAGTATTGCGATATTCTATTGTAGTGCCGCTTGCCAAACTTTTGCACCTGTCGATACAGAAGACCGTAGTATATTAATTATTAGCAGTCATTTAAATTTATAACGATAACCCGCGCAAATGTTGAACGTAACGAGCGAATTTAGATTAAGCTGATTGGTATGAAAAATGACAATCTTACACTTTAAGCTTAAAGTGGATTGGAGAAATTAAATTATTGATATTATGGGGAAAATACCACATTAAAGGTCTAAAAGACATCCCATATGATCGCATCTCAAATAAAATTTTCCGGAGATAAAATTCAATTTTCATTTCGAATATACGTATCAGTAAAATTTTATGTAAATAAAGTGATTAATGGGCCTCCATATTTTTGTTCGAGGATGCAAAAAGAGTGTCTGAATAGATTTTCTTAGGCAAACACGAACCCTACGTTCACAACATTTCTAATAACCTATTGGCCATATATCTCGACTACGTGAACCGGTATTTAAGCATTTTATTTAAAAATGTGTGATGGAGATCGAGATGCAAGATTCTGTTGCTGCAAACCAATCCACCGGATTGATACTACGAAGAAGATTGAAAAAAGCTCTTACAGACTTGTGTGGTATTGTGCAATTATCAAAAAAATAAGACGTTAACTTTCAAGGTATACACGCACTATCATATCAAAGTTGTAAAATGTGGATGAGAAACCGTTACACGTTAAATGCAGTTTATACTTGTATATCGATGATTTCGAACGTAATAATTTAATGTGGGGGAAATTATTTTTATAACCTAATATTTTCATGTCCGATAGGGCCTCACATTAGCTCAAAATAGCCCTTCTTATCACGTGAGGACACAAGAGATGGTTAATGTTCTTGAAATGCTTCAGGCGTAAAATCATTAATAATCCTCTTTTATAGAATAGTTTTTCACGATAATCATGTATATAATCGGTATGTTATAAATCATATTTAAAATTATGACGTTGTTTTTCAAATCACGACTAAGCATAAACAACAAGATATGTACATACTCATTTACAAATCACGTTTTACTGTTTTAGAAAAACTAAATCTTGAAACCGTAATTTTTCATAATGAAGCTGCATTTATTGATACATTGTTTTTCAAAATTTGGAACGTTTGTTCAAATATTCGATCTTAAATGGTAGGTAATTGTAATTAGTAGTTATTTGTGGTTTTTTCTGTACGTTAACTCGTTTGAGGGTAGAAACTGTAGAATGCGCCCTAGACGGGAGTATTTGCAGCAAGTATTCGAGGACATGAATTGGAGCGCTTATGCTAAGCTGAAAAGGGTTGCGGAGGACCGAGAGGAATGGAGATCGAGATGCAAGATTCTGTTGCTGCAAACCAATCCACCGGATTGATACTGCGAAGAAGAACTCGTTTGCCTAACTATATTGTTTACCGCCTGACAGCATGGGATAAGGAATTTGAAATATTTTTGTTTTTTATATGAAACTTCTTTAGACATTTTAGGGCAAATGGGCCTGGATCAAACGGGAATTAACACTCACTCTGACGCATACATCGTAGACAATCTACAAGCATGGAACTCGTGTGCTGTATTAGTACCTAACATAGGGAACTATATATACAGCTTAGGTATCATAATGTACATTAAATGAATACTTTCTAATATTTGTTACCTTTTTTTACATGTATTACTAGTGGTATCCAAATAAATAACTTCTTTGGTTTTCACGGCCAGATTTGATGTTGTGGCTTTTGGGTTGAGCCGTGTGTGGTGAACTTTTTTCAACCAATTTTTCGACCGCCATTGCAGGGGTCTTCTTCAGGATTAATACTTTATTTAGTTTTGAGTTGGTTTATTCAGATTATACATTTCTTTTATTAGCGTTATTGATTAATATCTCCATGGCAACTCAAGTTTCATTCCGAAGTATCGTAGGTATGTTTTTTAAAACTACGGTAGTTATGTTCAAAGAATACGGTAGGTATGTTCTCGAATTGTACATCGACGAACGTCATGTCGGACTGTGGTCGTCTTTGCTTGTCTGTACAAGTTTTAGAGTATGTGCTAGAGGTGTAAGCTATGCTGTTTTGAGAATCAAGCCGTCATCCATGTTGATGGGATGTCTTTTGATTTCAATGGCTTCCCTTACTAGGCGTGCATATTTTCCTTGTGTTCGAGCCACGATTTCGGGTTCGAACGAAAACTTATGTCCCGTGTCAGCCAAATGCTCTGCCAGTGCTGACGCCATTGGGTGGCCTAGTCTGCACGATCTCTCATGTTCACTTACTCTTTTACCTGTAGTTCGTGATGTTTGTCCGATATACACCGTTGAGGAAGCCTTGCATTGGAGTTTGTACACTCCATCGCTCTCTAAAGGAAATTTGTCTTTGACCGGTCTGAGAGAGTCCCGGATCTTTGACGACGCCTTGTGAATAGTTTTTATCCCAAAGCGTTGTAGGACCCTGACGACTTTCTCAGTTGTACCTTTCGTGTATGGTAGAAAGGCTTTGTGTATCCCTGTCTCCATCTCATGGGTTTCTCCCTGTGCCATGTTTCTTGTTGCCCTTTGGATATCTGACCTTTTGTATCCATTGCACTCTAAGGCCTGGCCAAGTTCCTTCAGTTCTTCCTGTAGATATTCCTCCTCGCAGATACGTTTGGCTCTCTGTGTTAGTGTCCTTATAACTCCAATTTTCTGAGCTGGATGGTGGTGCGAATCCGCGTGAAGGTATCTATTGGTATGCGTCGGCTTTCGGTATACCTTGTGGCCCAGACCTCCTTCGTTTTTCTTAATAACTTCAACGTCCAGGAAAGCTGTTTTATCATTTTTCTCTACTTCCATGGTGAATTTTATTTTTGGATGAATGCTGTTGAGAGTCAAAAAAATATCCAATGTTGTTTTGCCGTGCGGCCATACCACGAAAGTATCATCCACGTATCTTAGCCAGCATGAAGGTTGTAGAGGTGCAGTGGATAAAGCCCGAGTTTCAAAGTCTTCCATGTAAAAATTGGCTACTACCGGAGATAGTGGGGACCCCATCGCCACGCCCTCTATCTGTTCGTACATCTTGTTCCCAAACGAGAAATAAGATGACGTAAGGCAGTGGCGGAATAATGCCATAACACTTTTCTGAGACACCTTACCAATTAGGTCTAAGGTTTCCTCTAGTGGGACATTTGTGAACAAAGACACCACATCAAAACTGACCAATAGGTCTGTCTTAGACAGTGTAGAGTCCAAATAAACTACGTAATAAACTAAATTCGTTTATTACGTAATAATCTGACGCTGAGCCCATATGACTGACTCCCTTTGACATTTTCAAAAATATCAATCTCTCTTCCTAGTTCTGTCGTCTTTCTGCGTTTTGCTGTGTCTAGCTGCACCCCTGATGCAGACATGGCAGTGGTCATCGACTTGGCCTGAGCTTCTTGTCCTTCCTGCCGCCAAATCGCGGAATACGCGCGCCAACTGCCGGTGGACTCAGCGAGTGGTTTTCACTAAAAATACTCCAATCTGACATTGACTTTTAGCAATAAATTCGCCAGCAAACTTTTTCGCATGACGCTAGGCACACGTGTTTTATTATTATACTCCACACTTGGGACATACAGGGTGTGAAACTGTCTGGACCGTTACCATCTCGTAATATCTAATTTTAGATCCTTGGATTTGCTTATCCTATATATACAATACTATAACATGTCATTTCCTCCATCGAAGATATGCACAATCTGCAATCTGATCTTAATAGTGTATCAAACTGGGTTGCCTTAAATAAACTCACGTTTAGTATCAACAAATGTAACGTTATCTCTTTCTCCCGTTCTAAAAATCCTATTCTGTCCAAATACTACTTATCTGGAACATTGCTCGACAGAGTAGCAGTTGTCAATGATCTAGGTATAACCTACGATTCATTATTTACTTTCCATGCTCACATAATCAATTTAACTTCACGCGCCAACAAACTTCTCGGATTCATCACCCGCCAGGCTAGTCAATTTCATAACCCTCTAATTTTTCGTACTCTCTATTCTTCACTCGTTTTATCTGTTCTGGAATATGGGAGCTTAGTTTGGAATCCCAATAAATCCAAATACATTTTCATGCTCGAAAAAATTCATAAAAAAATTCTCCGACGTCTTTATTTTTATATTTACGGCAACTATCCATTCAATTCATTTAATTCCGAACATTACCCAACTCTTTTTCTTCTAGGGATGCTTTCTTTCCATTCGCTAGAGTCCCGGAGGAAAATTGCTGCACTCAAACATTCATTCCTTCTTCTTCGCGGTTCAATTCACAATCCTGGGATTCTTGAATATTTTAACTTCTATGTTCCAGATAGGTACACCCGTGCTCGTAGCCATCCAGTGTTTTTGATCCCAGTCGAGGCTTGTGGAGCTTCAAGCACTCAATTTGGTTCAACGGCAATGTCGCTCCTAAATGGGCTACCAGCATACCTCGATCCTTTTCTTACATCCTTTTCCTCTTTTGTCGATGGTATTCTTCTCCTTGATCTCTGTGATCTTTGACATGTGTCATCTTATTCTTTTGTGTAATTTTTATTTTTATTTTTTTCTCTATTTTTTTTTTGTATAGTTATGTATACTTATTTTTCTGAATATTTGTAAAAAAAAAATGGAATTTCGATTCTGTAAATAAATAAATAAATAAAATAAATAAATAAATGTCTTTTAAAAACATCGATTTTCATCTGTCACGTAATGTTTTAGGGAGCTGTCAATGATTTTTCTTCTTTTGAAGTTCCCTTTAAGTGCTATATGCTGGGAAGCTCCTAAAGTTCCATTCAACGAATACTTTCTTCAGTCATTATGTTGATTTTTCATAATACCTAGATATAATATGAGTAAAAGCCTCTCTGATGATTTTTCATGATCATGTCATCATAATTTTTATTAGTTTTACCGTAAATTAAAATATACTTTTTCACGTGATTTTTTTTTTACTTATGCTTTTAAAATATAATTCAGTTGAAGTTTATTTGATTCATGCAATACCGATTTATATAGCAACATTCATCACCTTTGGTTGTCTCGTAACTATTGTATAACTATTAGATATTATTAAATTATAATTTCAACGTTTGTATGTCTCTAACGATGGTCTGATGGTATTTTTATAACGTTTTTTACAATTCAGTCCTTTTTTTTAAATCACGCTGTATTTTCCTGATGCCAAAAAACTATATTGTGTTTCAATTATGAACTGCTTTGTAGTAAATGTGTTTCGTCGCCAGCCGAACAATAAAGTTTATTGCCGATAAAACCATCACATTTAATCGGTTAATTCACTCAGATTAAAATGTAAGACGTTGAAGTTATTTTCAGCAACGGCCAAGAAACTTTTCAGGAAGAAAACAATGAAGACATTACTGCGTCTCACCGGAGATAATGCGCAAAAGATATTTTTAAAAGTGTTTTTATTATTTTCATCCAGGAAACTCAAATAAATACGACATTCTTTTCATTTTTTGCAGATGGGAAAGATCACCGGGATAGAACACATTAAGATGTGTCATGTTAATATTTGGGTACACGGGATGTTGTTTGTTTTTACTGACATGTGATCTTATCTCTTATTTCATCAGAATTTCGCTTCATTTCAAGATATATCTTATTACCGTGTAAAGTGCAAAAAAATTATTCACATCTCGGACACTAGCATCAGTTAAAGATTTCTTACTTGTACAATGTACTGATATAATATAAATTGACACAATCCAGAGATTATTGATTACATACGATATAATAATGCATTTTTTATTGTCAATTTACTCCATTCTTAATCTCATTTCTTTTCATCAAAGCTAGAAACCTGCGTTCTTAAATCTGCTGATGCTGACTAACAATCATATTTAGAGCCAAGAATTTGCGTTTTCTTTCACATTTCATAAATTTACCTGTCGTTCGAATAAATATTCTTCAACGCTTATACATTGACTCAGACGCGTAAATGCCAATTTTTTGCAACTCTTGTTACCGAAATGTGCAGATTGCCGTCTAAACTTAGAAACCAAGCGCGTGAAGAGTGGCGAGTGTTGGCCCAAGGTGCGTCTCCTATTGACGCCACTGTTGCGTCACGGGCGATTATCGGTGACGTGAAATCCACAAAAAAATAACACAATTTGCCAGCAACATTTCGAAAAAAATGTAGTTTTCCCATGCTTCATTCTAAGGAGAGTATATTGTAATATATTGCCATATACTCTCTTCAGAATGAGCATTTGGTTACCATGTATCACTGCCATGAACTTCCTCCATCACCTATTGCAGCATGGATACTAATTGGTAATATGTTGCGATTTATTTTTATCTGGATTTAATAAACTTATTTATAAATATTCATTTTAATGGCGACGCCCAGACCGCTTGGCTACGATTCACTATATATATATAGTATACGTTCATATATTGTAATTATACCTACTTCTCAATATCGAATAGTCAACAAGAGAGCTTAAAGCGGAGGCATCCTTCAGAAGCAGACTCAAGACCCACCTTTTTACTCAGAGAGGCAAAGAAGCGCTTTTGGAATGATCATTCGGTCATAAAAGAGCGCCATACAAATACAAATATAATAATAATCAACGAATCATTTTTTGTTTTCATAATTCACTCTATCAACTAAATAATATTTGAATTTAGGCTATCTGAGTAGGTATTTTTACTGCAATTTCTGGCTTAGGTATATTAGTTTGTCACACAAACTATTTTTGAAATATTCGTGCGAAATAAATAAAAATGAATATAAAATCTTTCATCTCTAATTCAAGAAATATTTTTATGCTTATACTGTAAGAATTTCATTAATCTGTAATATTTGAAGAAAAAATAAATTGAAGTAACAAGTCTATACTCACCTCAATAAACCTATCTCTAAATTAAAGCAGCAGTTCCAGAACTGTTCTAAAATTTCCACAGCAACAACATCATCATAATTAACGCTTAAACTTACGTTGTGTTTTAAGTTTCCGGACCAAAATACTACGCGTAATTTCGCAGTTGAAAACTAAGTCCGACTTGATGTAATTCTGCACAATTATTATTACTGCCATACTCAAGACGTCGCCTCCCCCCCCCTCTATAAATACCTCTCCCGGAGACAAAATACACAATTTACCGAACATTATGGAAGTGTCCTCCAAACACAATTATTTTTAGACTCCACTACTTGCTTCAGTGTAATCTACAATCTTAATATTAGAGTATTTGCGTGTCAAAACATGTCATTCATTATAATATTTATGAAGTAAATTTTTAAAAGTGATATTTTTAGTAAGTATATTCTATCATCTTCAGAAGATGAGTGCAAATTCGAAATGAAACATTAGACATCGAAAAAATACCTAAAATTGACTTATTTTTTGTGTGTAAACCATTATTTTATAATTCATTTCAATACTCATAATATTTTTAAGCTTATTTACTGACAATAAATATAATTTAAATTAAAAATGAAAATTAACGAAACAAAAATTACTTCTATTTCAAATTATGATATATTATATTTTTAATTTTGTGACAAAAAAGTGTTTATTTTTAAAATTCCAATTTTTAATTTAGATTAATACATAAAACTTACAATGAAAAGCGACTATTTTCCAAAAGCTTCAACTAATATTAAAAAGTAAAAGAAAACATGATGAAATCTCTCTCATTGTAAAAATCATGTCCTTAGTACAATAATACTAACATATGCTAAGTTAATTTGTACAAATATAAATTCAATCTTTAATATGTTTTTTATTATAGTTCACTGATATTAAAACCATGTACCTTCTTCTTCGTAGTATCAATCCGGAGAATCTCATTGTTCGTGACGTGGTCTCTCCAGGAAATTCCGAGAATTCTTCTGTATGACCACATCTCAAAGGCCTCTAGTCTTTTTTTATCACTTTCAGATAAGCACAATGTCTCACAGCCGTACATTAAGATGCTCCAAATAAATCCATGTACCTATAATATATTTCTTCTACCCTTTCATTACTTCTCGGTGGAATATACATACAAATTACTCGGCATATATCGGGTCGATGCAAACAGGTTAATCTCTGCGCTGTCCTCGTTCAAAATAAAATTAAACACATTTTTTTAAATAACGTCAATTTATTACATAAATAACTACGCTTTTGTCTTGTTAATATGTTGTGTTGCCATGTTAAAAATATCGTAAAAAATGACAGATCGCTTCGTTATATTTTCGATGACACTCTGTGACAGCGAATGTTCTAGAATTTCTCACATTGTTTTCCCGACCTTGGGCGTCACTCACGTGTGCCGAAAATATTAATTAACCACCTACTCGTGTAAGACAATGGCAACTGTCAAATATTAATTTCGCGGTTTTCAGCTTTCAATCGCAGCATTTAAAATGCCAGAAGAAAGGAAAAGATAATTGATTAATTAACATAATATCTCATCGCTCTATAATTAATGAATTTTCGTCATTATTAACATTATTTGCAATCATTTTTCATTTCAAGTGAGCGACATGATAGGTACAAAACTAGGAAACTCTGATTATTACCTAAATAAAAAATAAAACAAATGAAACCCTGCCAGTCGGCTGCAATGGAATATTTTTATTTTCAAATAAAATATTGAAATTGATTCTTAGATTACTTGTACGAGTATAAATAAGCTTGTATCACGTAACAGGGTTATTGGTATTGATAATGAAATTAAACTTATATTTTTAAGGAACATAACCTCTCGCTCTACTTTCTACTACAAATTGTATTGTCTCATACTTAGTTCTTCTGACCACTTATGAATGAGTAACAACACTGATAAACTTTATCAATCTTTGTTATCTACGCACTGCATCATTTCTTGGATTTCATCAAATACATTATTTGCATTCGTACAGTGCCATGATGCAAACATCACATTTTGTAAATTTCTTAAGTACACAATGGGTGTGAAGAAAAATTGTATTAATTGCTCAATTACTCTTTCCACGTTGCCATTATTCATATTTTTGTTCCTGTCATAACATCTAAATGAAAATAATAAAAAGAACAAATTATCACCTGAAGAAATAAAAATATTTATTGCCAGACAATGGCCGGCTATAAACAAGAAATATTATTTTGAATGTTTTTTTTCTGTGCGAATTAATTTATAAGATCCATTATTTTTCTATGAAGGTCAAGGCCCTGCAAATAATATATTATTATGTAGATATGTCTACAAAATTCAGACATTTTTCTTTACTCGTGGAGTCGTTTCTCCTCCACAACCGACGTACACAAAAATACCACATCTGAAGCCGAGAATCTAACAAAAGGGACGAATTAGGAAAGCACTGACCTTAAACTTAAAACTTGATTCGCATTTAGTAAGAACGTTATATTTATAATCCTTGAAATGCGTTATTTCAGTCTTTTGCAGACTATTTGCCTTAACACTACAAACCATTTTTTATTAGTTAAACGTTCAATACTCTCTTATGAGTATATTTTTAAATATTTAAGTTTGATATAAAAAATAAAAAAAATCTAACAAGATTTTCCAGGATCTGTACACACAAAAATGGATGTTCTTATTCTACAATAATAACCTAAGCAAGAATTTAATAAATTAATTACCATAGCAGAAATTTTATTAAAATATCACAAGGATGTACTTTTAATATTTAATAAAGTGATGATTTTAGCAGCAGGAATTTATTTAAGTATCAATTTTTATATAATATAATCATTAAATGTCTCATAAATTGAACTAAGGAGTATGAAAATAGTTAGCATAATTACTCCTTTCGTATTGATACTTTTTCAGTTAATATTATCTGTCTCCCAGTCCGCCTCTGACACAAAAACATTTTTTCATGCGCAGTTAAGTTTAATATTAAATGACAACAAATAAAAACACGCTTTTGATGTATGGAAATAACAATCTCTTTTTTATAAATTAAGATTTATAAACGCAGCTGCAATAGTGATGTCGATACGACTTTTAAATTAATTAATAAAACAACACTTTTAATGATGTCTGAAAGAGTTTAAAGTGTAAATCACGCTGAAACAAGCTTTCTTTCTCTGCTACCATGTATTTAAAACTTACTATGTGTCTCCTATCGTATAACTTACAACTTAATGTATTTCGTCTTTATATAAGAAATAAGTGTCTCTATTTCTAAGTTATAGAATGTATCTTTAATTAGTCCACCACTGAAGTCTCTGTTACTATAGACCAGGCTGTGATATATTTTTTACAGAATTTTTAATGACCAAATACTCATTTATATTGTTATTTTAACTAGCGTACATACATTAAAGTTGCTTCTTCTTCTTTAGCATAGCCATTTTCCATCATCTGGGGTCGGCTCTCCATGTGCACATTCGCCACGTCTGTCTGTCCTGCGTTGCATTCTCGGTCAAACCCCGAGTTTTCAGATCTTTGTTTACAGTTGCAGTCCAGGTTGCCTGTGGTCTTCCAGGTCTTCTTCTCAGCGTGGGTTTGTTGAGGGCTCTCTTCACCATGTGGTCCTCATCTCTTAAAGTTCCTCACATTCATTAAAGTTGCATTGTCATCAATTTCTCAGACTTAAGTTATCTAGTATGGTAGTCGAAGTCCCTATATAATATACCATAGATTCCCAAAGTGTTCGGTCTCCGAAACCCCAAGACTTAAATTTTCCACCACACAAAAATCCTATCGCAGTGTGAATTTTACTGAAAAAGTGCACATTGTGCTTGAAATCATAGTCGCGTTTATAAATACAGTCGATTCCACTTAATTGTTACACCGCTTAATTGGGACAGCCACTTATTTGGGACAAATCTCAAAGAACAGAAACCAAACCAAGAAACCAATATTAAATTTATATGTTTAATTGGGACAGTGAATATAAGATCACAGCACATATTGTGTTGCACATATTATGTTACACATATTCTTAAGAAAAAATATTTACAAATAATTTGATTTGATGCGTTTGTAGAAGGTATTAAATCAAAATATGAAAAATTAGATGAAGATGACCATGATGATGATGAGTCACCTGTGCCTGTGACTAACCAGGAGGCAAAAAATGTATGGCCGTGTTACAGCGTTATTTTATGCAGGAAGGAAATGAAAGGAGCCCTACATCCGCACTGAATATCTGTGCTGATTTTGTAGACGTGAAATGTTACTAAAACAAAAGACAGACTACACTTGACTCATTTTTGCATTGAATTTAATTGTATGTACCTCCATATTAATTATTTTAATTAGGTTTTTTTTTTCTTCTTAAAAGTTTATATTACATATAATTTATATGATAATTTAATATAACCTATTTATAATGTACAGTTTCCAAGAGTTTGTAAAATAAAATTATTGAAAAAAAATGCATTGTTTAATTTTATGTGTGTATTACTGGATCTTAATTAGAGCCTTAGTTACCAAAACCAAATAAATGAATTTAAAAAAATGTGAAATTCGCTTAATTGGGACCGCCGCTTAATTGGGACAAAATTCCCAAGTCCCGATGTGTCCTAATTAAGCGGAATCGACTGTAATGCATCAAGTTAAAAATGAGGAATTTATTCTGGTTAGTTTGTTTTACTGCAGCCTAGCAACTGGCTCATTTTACTCCTCCGCAATGTAGTGATGTGTGATAGATACTATATGTAACAGACATGCGGTTGTATTAATCGAGTTGTATAATTGTATATTTGAAATATCGTCATGAAAGCGTTGTCGAGGAGCATACCTGGGATGAACACAAATAACCCAGGTGCTCGGGCGGGGAGGCGAGGCCAAGCGCGGCCCGCGGCCCTCGGCCGGCCCCGTGACGCCTGATGACGTCCACACACGTCACGCGTGATGGAAATACCCCAACAACCATGACAGCTTGTCACTCCTGCAGCACGTCTGAACACATAAAGAAAAATCGCACGAAAGCGATTTTGAAAAATATGGCTTCTTTCCTAAAATCTAGATTCTTGTATAAGATCTTTAATGTTGACCATTTTAAAAAGAATATATAAACTTTTAATCGTCGCGATTCTTATTTACGGTTATGAATCTTTGCGTTTCACCAAAAAGACTATGCAGCCGTATAATGCATTATAAAAACAGAAACCTTCGTAAAATACTCGGGATACGATCGTTTGAAATTGTGAGGAATGAAGAGGTGAGGGACCATTCAGGAGTGTTCCATACTACAGTCGGTCATGTCACAAAGATAAACCTGGCTGGTACATGTGCCTCGGATGCTGCAGGAGAGGCAGCAAATTACAGCTACCTTTTCTTCAAGTCGCCGGACTTTCCACCGTCCTGAAATTATATAAAGAATGCACTGAATCATCCCATGGCACAAGTGACATGGAATGAGGCGAGAATTAGGTGGAATCGACAGATATTATGGCGCAGTTCTTGTACCGTATACTCTAGTTAGGGGAGCGGAACATAGAATAATAAATGAATAATAAACATCATCAGCCTGTGTCCGTCCACTGTTGAACGTACGCCTCCCGCATGAGTCTCCAACCTCTTCGATCCTCCGCCTTCCGCATCCAGTTCACTCCCGCTATTCTTCTTATTTCATCAGTCCATCTTGTAGGGGGTCGGCCAATGCTTCGTTTGCCAGTTCTTGGGCGCCATTTCAATACTTTTCTTCCCCATCGACCGTCGTCTCTTCGGCAGATATGTCCTGCCCATTGCCACTTGAGTGTGCCTATTCGTTGGGTAGCATCCACTACTTGAGTTCTTCTGCGTATTTCCTCGTTTGGAATTCTACCTTTTATAATAAATAACCTTAATATTTTTAAATCTTATTAAAAGGATATGTAAAGGAAGACCATGTTGGTTAATTTATTTGGCACATTTATCACACTGACAACACTCGTGAGCTGTCAAAAAAAATCAAAAATAATATTATACAAAAATTTATGGTTTTTTCTTCCACACACGATCCCTAACTAGAACAAATTGTTGCCATAAAGTACTGTTAGCCGATATGACCATTGCCTTAGCTCTGTGTCTCGGAATACATTGTATTTGGAAAGGTTCTTGATGACCTTAAATTATGACGTGATCTGGGAGCTTGAGTATCAGTAAACAGTTGGAAGGTAAATTTCAAATATGGATTCATTTACTGACAACTTTGCGTTTCTATGAAGAGTTGTATGATTATCATCTAATATCTCATATGCACTTGAGGATGCGGAGTTTCAAACTTCGTGTACTTGTGTTAGTTACAATGGAAAATGGCAATAGATAACTTAAAGAAATCATTTTACGATTATGTATGAATAAAGTATAGGAAGCAAAAAAAAATAGATCGTCCTTCGTTATTATCATTTTGATGGTAAAAACAGTGTCCACTAAATGATTATCCCTAAGAATAACATGTTCTAATGAACATAAATGTAATAGAAATATGAACATAAAATAATCGTAAAGCCAGTTAGTTATAATAAGCGACCGAAGGCCAGCGACAATAAACTGACAACTTTCATATAACAATACTATAAAATATGCGTTATAACAATTGTGTTTGCTCTATGTATAAGATTTTACGACATTTTAAGTAATATTTTTTAATTATGAACATTTTTATTCATATAATTTTTATTTCAATAATTAAATAATACTCTAAGTATTCAATGCCAAAGCTCTAAACTACTACATCACTGACTGAATAGTTTAATTTTTTATTGGTTTAATTTCGAGAATTAAAAATTACAATAATAATAAATGTTGACTATTCTATCAAACTTTTAATTGACAATAAAAGGTGTTTATAATTTCTGGATTTTTGTACACTATTATCTGGATACGACTATTTTAGGCATATCTTTACGCTTATCAAATACATTTATGAGCCGCTGAAAGAACTTATACTATTCGAGTAATAACTGGCGGCGCAGATACACGGTTACAATAATTATTAATAGCGGACGGACCTTCGGTATTTTCTATTTTTCTCTATTTTCGCCGGTCCTCTGAGCGCGGCCGTCGCCCGCCGCCCGCCGCCCGCCGCTCCGCAAATAGCCTAAAGCGACGCAAATGGGAGATCATAGCAGCTTTGGAGATAAGCTCTGCCTGGGGCGCGCAGGACCGGCTCCAGGCAGACTTCAGGCAGTGGGGAGTCATAACAGCTCTGCCTGGGGCGCGCAGGACCGACTCCAGGCAGACTTCAGGCAGTGGGGAGTCATAACAGCTCTGCCTGGGGCGCGCAGGACTGGCTCCAGGCAGACTTCAGGCAGTAAATTCAGTCATAACAGCTCTGCCTGGGGCACGCAGGACCGGCTCCAGGCAGACTTCAGGCAGTGGGGAGTCATAACAGCTCTGCCTGGGGCGCGCAGGACTTGACTCCAGGCAGACTTCAGGCAGTGGGGAGTCATAACAGCTCTGCCTGGGGCGCGCAGGACCGGCTCCAGGCAGACTTCAGGCAGTGGGGAGTCATAACAGCTCTGCCTGGGGCGCGCAGGACCGGCTCCAGGCAGACTTCAGGCAGTGGGGAGTCATAACAGCTCTGCCTGGGGCACGCAGGACCGGCTCCAGGCAGACTTCAGGCAGTAGGGAGTCATAACAGCTCTGCCTGGGGCGCGCAGGGCCGGCTCCAGGCAGACTTCAGGCAGTGGTGAGTCATAACAGCTCTGCCTGGGGCGCGCAGGACTGGCTCCAGGCAGACTTCAGGCAGAGGGGAATCATAACAGCTCTGCCTGGGGCGCGCAGAACCAGGCTTCAGCTAAACTTAAACAGCATTTCTTGGAGTGTAAATACCAGGTTTCATTAAAATTTCTTAAACTCTGCAAATTTTATTTAATATCAAAGTAACGTTTAACCTAGTTCCGATCCTGCATATCCGTGCACACGTATCTTCGTTCCCTTACCCACCTAACACAGTAGCGGAATACAAAAAATAGTTTGACTTTTTAATTCAACCAGATATTAATTCGATCTAATATTTAGTATCGTAGATCATCCATATGCAGATTTAATAACCGTTAAAATAATTTGACTTATAGAGAACCTTTTTGTTCTCTGACACTATTGTTTAATACTCGTATTATTAATCCAAAAGTACCGTTAATTTCACGGTGTTATTACGATTGAAGAGCGAGATTAAAGGTAACGACAATTGCTAAAAATAAAGATGAAGCGAAATTAAAGTTTATTTTAGAAAAAAGTATAAAAGTCACCGCTTTGGAAAAAAGACAAACGGCTAATCTCGAAAGACCATTAGTGGTATTTATCAAAAGGGTTGAGAATTCATTTTTGATAGTTATGAAAAAAGGGTTCACAAATTCTTTTGTCTACACATTTTTGCTCTATAATATTATGTTTTTTCATAATACTAAATAAATGATAATATCCGCATATTTTTTTCATAATAATGCAATAAATCCATAATAATATTCATTCTATATTTATCTAAATTGAAGCCATAATATTTTGTTGTTCTCTATGACTTATATTTATTTGTTTGCTTACATATCATCTTTGTCTTCAAAAACTTCTCCAAATACATTTTATGTAACACATAGTCAATCGACGGCTTTCTAGGATGGCGAGAACCCGGAAGCTTGAAGAAAATGCAGGTGTAGGTTTTGCTCTCCCTCGGCATTCGGAGAACATATCCCAGTCAAGTGTACCTAGTCTCTTGATTATTGGATGGAATTCCTGCCATATTTGCTTCCTTACATCATCATTTCTTACAACATCAAACCATTTTACACCTTAAATTCTGCATAAGCATGATATGGATGAGGTAGCCATCTATCAAAGCGCATAAAATTTGCTTAACTTCGATAATCGAACAAAAACTGATATTTCTTTATGATATTGTCGTGTGTCAATTTTCTTTTTTACCGATACCAAACAATAGCTCCGAAAAATGCTTTAAAAAAATGAATTTAAGTTATGGACATCCAACAACAGATTTGTAATAACAATATATGTTATTTCAAATATACTGAATCTCGTATAATATACTTGATGTATTATCCTGCCCTGGTGGCATGTGATTCACGCAGCTGGCAGCTACTCGTTGCTGTTCTTGCAGATAGATTGGCAAGCGATTACTCCGATATCAAACGAATCTCTCATTATGCAACGGATGCGCTTTGAACAATATGCGCTGACCCGGCCGCTGCACTGCATGCAGCAGCGCGCACCAACGGGCGGTTATATATTTATCGGATAATTGTCTAGAGACCTGGCAACCTATCTAGCAGCGTATAATGGAGAAGCCAGTATGTCTAAAGCACCTTCATTTTTTATAACCACCAAGTGCATACATTATCGGCTTATAAATATATTTCATCCTTATCATATAATTATTTCTGTGTAATATCTGGCAACCTTTTTAGCGTATGATTATGGCATCCTTATTGATCTACTCGCAACTCAGTCAATGTAATAATTGAGCTTTTATCATAAGTGTTTGCCACTGTGCATTTTTTCACAATAATTATATTATACATAATTATACAATCTTAATTATACTTACATAAAATGCTACTGTACAAGCGGTGTAATTCAGAAAATTAAGTTTCTAGGACCATCGTATCGGGAGTTTATTTGTTTAAGAAACGCACTTTCAAACTTATCAGTGAAATATTTATATTCGATCTCTTTTCATAAAAAGTACACACTATACAGTATCACAATTAAGTTAAAAAATCTTAAATTTTAACTTTTCGACTTTAGAATATCTAGACTCTAGATTTTCCAACATATTTTATAAAGCTACTAACTGTTCCCGGCATGCGTCCAATTACTCCTGAAGTTTCATTGCAATTATGTGTAATGATTAACTAGTGGACTTGTTCATATAAAATATATATTTTTCATTTAAGCTGATCATTGGTCAGTCCCACAAACAAAAGAGGCGTATTTGTTTATAACCGAACTTTTTAAATACACATTATACAAAAACCTTTTTTGTGGTAATTTTTAAATAATATATGTATTAAGGCTCTATTTATTTATTGATATTTTTTACTGCGACGGATCAATTATATAATCTAGCTTATTTACATAAGTCTGACATGACGTGTTTTATGATTTATTACGTTTTCGCAATACGAAGATTAAAAATCAGTAGGTGAAAATATTAAAATTCTCGTGTATATTTCTTACAACTGGATCATTCGACATTCTCCATAAACAATCAATCACGCGGTGATCTAACCTGACATCGCCCCTACAGACATCTGGTTTAGTAAAATAAATATTATAATTAATTCAACATTTAAAAATATTTGTTAAATGAACTTTTTGTAATAGAAATAATAATATAACTGTCATTCATACGTGCATAAATATCTTCTCATGAAATACGGTTTTTTACTTAAAATATCTCACTTTGAAGTCGCGTTACTTCTAACATAAGTAAGTATATTTGAGAAAATACTCACTATTCAATACGAGTAATATAATTTTTAAATTATTATTATTAGCATCGATTTTTACTATTTTTATTTGTGTATTTACTCATATTGTTGATAACTAATATTTTATCAACTCTTTTGTATTGATTCATGAGCGGTGGATTATACTTTCAGATATTTTAACCGTCATTTCTAGAATTTCGTGTGTTTGTAAATATATCTCAGGTTTTTTTTGTAATCTAATTAACATATCTAAATTATCAACAAAGTAAATATATTTAAAGCAAACTAAACGATTATCATCAGTTTGTAAAAATATTCTCCAACTTAATATTAACGGCACGATAAACGCTCATACTTCAAAGTTTTATGTTCTAGTTCCAGTCTATTTGCCAATATTTACACCGCAGGACCGCGTGGAGATTATTTAGGTTCTTGGACAACAGACTTCCTGACTGCCTGACCTGGATCTTCTCAACTTCCTACTGAGCTGACCGAACAAATGATTTTTGATCTAACTATAGCCGTTTGATATTGAATAATACAACATTTGTAAACACGTCAATTATCCCCGTAGTAAATCAACTGCTCAGTGTAACCGATTCGTATAAATTGTGTTAATGTAGCGTACTGGTAATCTATTTGTTAACCCTTCATAGAGCAAAACCGTAATCAATAAATATATTGTATTTACCAGTCGCTTTAAAACCTCAACTTTTTTTAAACTTGTTGAAAACATTCGTTTTTTAATGTATTGTTCCAATTGAATTAAATTTGCATTTTTACCTAGAGATCTATTTGTTTTTGCGTCACAAAATTTACAATTGATCGTTGTGTATGTAACCTAACCTAACCTAACCTAACCAGGTAACATTGCGAACTTTTTGCGTTTGCAACAATAAATAAATTAAAGAATATTCTCAACATCGTATTCAAGAACAAAATTTAACGTATCTATTAGTGCAATAGGAAATATATACTTTAACGCGATTGATTAAAATATTAACCATTTTTATATTTTCTCTATAAAAGTTGAATGACATTTATATTACTAACTAGGGTACTCGTACATCAAGACTTACTGAATTATCATTAATAGTTTTTCATACTTTATTATTTGTAATGGCTCGTATATTTCCAGTAAGAATATTTTTTTTTAATCAGAATATAAAATTAAAAAATAATAAAAAAAATAACATGTTCCATATAGTTATATTAACACAACTCAACCTCACCTTACCCAACTTAAATCTTATCCGTCTTAAATTAAAAATTGATCAAAATTTTGACCATTTATTTTGTTGCCATTTAGATCTTGTAAAATACAGGTTTTTTCCCTTTTATTACGTGAACACAGAGTCACTCAAATGACACTTACCAAACTATTTTTTATTACAAATAATCTCTAATAAATTTATAGTAGGACAGGTGATGACAGCAACACGCTTATGAGTAGTTTTAAAATAAGAAGTATTTACACGTGTTTATACAGCATTGTTCCCAAAGGTTTTCCCAGTTTTGCGAAAAGATATTCTCCACAAATCGTTCACCGAAGAAAATTTGAAAAAAAAATACATCTGTAATATCTTCTTCGCTTTATTGGTATTTTATTTTTAAATTAAAGAATAAACAACAACTCCTGAATCCAAAATTTACGTAAGATTCAATTAAAATTGATTGTATTAAATATATTGTTTACCGCCCTCAACGAAGCAAACAACCGTGATTTTTTCTACAGCAAAAAAATTCAACTTTCATAATTTGAACTAACTATTTTCATACATGTATGTTTTGGAGACTTTACGACACGTTGTATTTTGATTTCCATTCGATAACTTTGAATTGAATATCAATTTAATAAAATACTATGATGAGTTCATAATTGACAAAAAACTGGTTCCGGTCGTCGCCAATTCGGCAAAAACATTGAAAATGTGTCAATTTATTATTCTCGGTTGGAGAAGACTCGGTTGCGGGTTCATCTGTTGGTACTTTGTTACATTTAACAATAAATTGAAGGGTTGCCAAGTTTCGTGGTTTGTCAGCGTGCAGAATATTAGCAAATGGCCGGCGCTGATTGACGTAGGCATTCAGACGAACGTCCAAGGTGAGACGAGAGACGATAACTGCTGCTGACCGGCGGAGGTGGAAGCAGGTTACCCAGCAGATACAAGTGAAAGATCGAAAAAGTTGTCACTTTGAAACCAAATAGGACACACGTGACATGTATATTTTATTTTCGTTTTTTTTCGATCGATATTTTTTAAGAAATTTCAAATTCAAATAAAAAAATACAATAATCGTATTTTATAAATTGACTTTATTGAACAATGACAAGCTTAGACTTCAGCAAGTAATTCGAAACATTAAGATAAGAATGTTTATTTAAAATATATTTTACGTATTTGAAACATTATTTATTGTAGTATTTTTTAATTAAAATATCAACCATAGTCAAAATTACTATGAGACGTCATCCGCTAAGATAATAATATGTAAAAATTAACTAAAATGTAACACAACCATGTGGGAGTACTATTTAGTAAAACTGTGGCAGGTTTACTATGCGAAATATTAATAGTAATCAGACGAATGTTATTATCAGATCTCTCTACTATATCCGCTTCTAATATAATGCATATGGCCATTACAAAAATAACACCAGGTATTCTAGCTGCCATTTCTTATGCTACTACCTAGCACAGCTCCGCATCCTAAAGTTCCTTTCTCTATAAGTAGTTGACATTTGTATGATATGTTTTAGGGCTGAAAAAATAACAGGCTTAGTATATAAGCTCTCCTGTATTGACTGCTCTCTGCTTGGAGAATATGGCCTCCGCTATTACGACACAACAAATAATCTCTTTACGCCAGATCTGACGCTCTATAAAAATATGATGGGAAATAAAAATGATTTCTAATGTAGCACATAAGAAAACTCAAGGATATTACTTTATAAGTATACAGTATCGATTTAAGATATAAACCGTAGTTCGGTCAAGATTGTATTATATATAAAATAAATATACAAAACAATACTACATCCCATCTACTCGTATGAGATCAAATTCAGGCAATGAATTTATGCCTTTTTTATTATTAATACTTTGCTTTTAAACAAGAGAATACTGATAGACAATGATGCAAAAACCTTACGTTTGTATTTCAAGAATCTTACCACTTTGAAAAACTCTGTAAGCTTGCAACACAATGATAACCCGGAAAATCTTGAAAACAGTTACCATAAATTAGTTACAATAATTACATAATATTTTTAATGAACAAAATTAAAGGAGTTTAATAAGCTTACTTTTGATATTCAACAACGATAAATAGCTTACTTACGACCTGTGAAAATTGAACCTGTCTACGTCACAGTTCGCCACTGAGCGCGCCGGTCAGTAGTGAGCAGTGGTGAGTCTCTCGGGCGCCCCATAACTAGCGAGGTCTCCAAATGACTTATGTTTATTTTCTGTCCGCCCGAAACAAAGGAAAATAATATGATATTGATGCGTTGTCACGCATGAGTATTTTTATTTTCAAGAAAATTCTTTTTAATTTGAAAGTGTCTGCGCTTGTAACGGAGCCGCTGGCAGCGCCCCAAGCGGCCCGGCCGCCGCAACATGTGACAGAAGCGTGGCCAAATTCGGTTACCTGTACTAAAACGCACCATGTAACACCGTTTTGTTACAACATGTTGTTAAATAATTTGATTAAGCCTCACTTGTCACTTAGTATCTTCATTTAGCACTGAATTTTTCTCCAATAAACATATTTATTTCCTTATTTATTGATCAAAAAAAGTAGATAAATATACATATAGTATTCAAGTGACAGTGGAGACGTTGGGTCAGCCATCATGAACAGTATTTAAATATCAAATTTAATAACAAATCTTTTTTTTACAATTATGACACACAAAACAAAAATAAATTTATTTAATATAATAATATACATATACAAAAAATATAAAAAGATTAACTAAAATAACAAAGTTGAATGAAAAATTTGCGTAATCCATGACTACTTAATAAAACAAATTTTATTTACTAGAATCGCAGTTTTTGTAGTAGTTTAAATATTATACTTGAAATAAGTAGAAAATATGTACAAGATATTAGTTATTTCGGGCAAACATGTGAAACATTACATAATACATAAACATGTTAACAATATATTGATTAAGCTTTACATAATATTTATCGCTTATTTAGGCAAATACTCAAGGGTCAAACTCTATTTTCTTGTACTCATAAATTTTACAAAAATTGATAATCTTTTGAAATTAAAATGGGCTTAACAAACATAATCATCTATTTATTATATTTTATATCGAAGAAGGTTGCTATGTCAATTTAAAAAAATTGCAAAAATCTCATATTATGTTTGAAATTAAATATACAGATATTTCATATTTTAATATATCTTTCTCTTTTAAAAGTTGAACAATCTCTCAATTCGTATCGCTAGTGTAAAATTCCCATAACAGACATAAATTATGTCAAATTTAGATTTATTAAATATTTTACAAACACCGATAACAGAGGCTGCGTCTAAGCTAAATCTTTTTTTTTGTTCCTTTGAAGCTATTAATTCTAAAGTCACATAAATAATATATTATAGAAATACTATTTACATTATTATTCGATGAAATTCAAAAAATATTTTCAGGCTTCAAACTACATATGAATACAAATTTCTAATGTGCGTTTGCTGAATTTTTAATCGAAGCCGTCGAACGTGTCTACAAGTATATCGTTTATAAAATAGGCTCACCTTACAGTCACACGTTGAGCTCTTTGATCGCCTGGCGCTGAAAACCCGCCCATTCCGCCGTGACATTCATACTACATACAACTTGCATTAAATCCCAGAATTAAAATAATATGCAATGCAATCCTCCCACGCGAACATGTTTCTTATTATCGCAGCGAATTATTTTCGGTGCACTCAAAGAGATCAAAGCGGACGGCCGAAATCCTTTAAACTCTAAACCGTATTATTTATTTTCTCATACAATATTTTTTATATGCATTTAGACATCCTTATGTGAATACTTCGGGGTCATTTGTCTAAGGATCGTATTACTATACTTAAAAAAAGGTGTATATATTTAAAAAAAAAGGTGTATATAAAGGCATTACTGAAGAAGAATTAATCAGTAACATAGTCAACCAAAACGGACTAAATGAAGAGGACGAGACTAAAATTAAATTAATCAAAGAAATTAAAATCAAGAAAAGCAACGATGGAAAAGAGTGGGATACCACAAACTATATCATACAGACAACTCCTTCGATTAGAAGACATCTGATAGAAAGAAAAAAAATTAACATTGGATACAACAGAGTCAACATTGAGGACTGCAACCTAATGTTACCATTGTCAAAATTTGGACACACAGCACTACGATGTCTGGCCAAGGATCAACCACCAACCTGCTTGCACTGTTCACAAAATCACAACCACATAAACTGTGTACCCACTAACCACAACGCCAATAGCCACCAGTGCATGATCAGAGAGAAAATGCTTAAAATCGCAAACAGCCGGATTGATTTCGGCTGAATTCTGTATTTATTATCGAGGTTAATTATTTAAAGTATACCTACATCATTTACAATTCCTGTACTGTATTTACTATCGAGGTTAATAATTTAAAGCCTACCTACATCATTTACAATTTATGTAATGTATTTACTATCGAGGTTAATAATATAATGTATACCTACATCATTTACAATTTCAAAATTAATGCTTACCAATGAATGACTTTACATGCAACAATATTAACAATAAAATTCAAATAAAAGAACTCATACATGACTCGATCAAAGATCTCAATTAGTACAAAAACTTACAACATATGAATAAATTTTAATGATATTATTTTATATTCTAAAAAATGTATATATGCAACACTTAAATCAAGATGAATCCCACGTCACACACAAGATCTACCTTTAAGTGGCGTGGTAAGCCAACTCATATATATATATATTTAAAAAAAAATCTTCAAATTAAAACTCTCCACTCAAACTTTAGATACTAATTTATATGCCATTATAAATATAACATGACTAACTAATTTAAAATATATTTTTTTGTTATCTACTGTCTAATAATTCTTGATTTACTTCATATAATTATCGTAAATAAAAGATTGAGTTGAGCCGCGCCTTAGAACCAAGACTGGAGCATCAGGCGATGTACTCTTTCATACGATCTCCTTAGACTTCTACTAACAAATCACTGAAAATATACCTCGAATACTACAGTTCCCGTCTCATCCAGTCTCTGGGGTCCTGCTCTAGAGATCGTCGCAAACTATATATGTTCCCAAGTGACCCTTCGGATGCACAGATGTCTTGGGACAAGGCAGGACATTGGGATGCGACAGAACTAAATTGCAGTAATTGAGGATGAACATATGATCCAGATGAGGAATGGATATCGGAAAAAAAATAATTAACTGCGCATTTCGAAATTATTCCATGATTTTATTGAAAAACTGAATATTTTCAACTGTAATGTAAAGTAATGTACGAGTTATAATAATTACAGGTATTTTATGTATGTATATTTCTAAATTCTTTTTAGAAAAGTACGCGCGTATTTTTGAACGTAAGAATTAAAAAATATTTATATATTTATAAATTTTGATCTAGGGATATTTAAATGTAAAAATACTTGTACTACGCCGGCAAGCAAATTTGTAAAACCTGCAGAGTTATAGCGTGTGATTCTTCTTAATTTGCGAGAGAAACATAAAAATACATTGTCGCGACTGAGTTTCCTTTGACAATTAAAACATTAATCAGGCTGCCTGAAAAAATATTCAGCTGAAACCGTCGTCTGGGATTCTTGAATTTTCGAACTCTGCCGGTTAACCTTTTGAATGATTTAAATCCCAAACAATTTCTGTGACTTGGAGCCGTTGGATTAAATCCAAAAAAGTTTTTTGATGTATTAAGACACAGGTTTTCTCGGAGCTAAGAAATACAAATGCGAGGACACAGCAATATATTTAAAAAATACAGATCTGTAGCAATTATCAGCTCCATTATACAGTTTACAAAATGAGGAATTGGTCTTTTTCAAAGAGAAAATTATAGAAAAACATTAATTGACTAACACCATGTTTCACTATTTAATTCGATCATGAATTAAAAATAAATTGAACCAGATTGTGTTTCGTTGACTATGAAATATACGAGTATATCTATATTTATAAAAGCATTATTTCTAATGAAATAGTTTTAAAAAATTATATTATCAGCGATATATGTAAAGTGTATATATTCTTTTAAATCATTGAATATTATTTTGGTTTATTTTTTTAATCTCTTACATTATTTTTATTATCTTTTATGACATTTGTATGCTTATTTTTACATTGGTTTTATTTTTTAAAGGATATATTGCTAAATTTAAAACAAAAAATACTTGAGATCCTCATGAGAAAGAAGTGAAACTTTCTTATCAATGGAAACAGTTAACTTTCTGCTTTAAGAATTTATTATTATAATATTAGTAAATAACTATAAATAAAAAGAATCATTTTTTCATTCACGAAATTACAATTATTCAAATTCATAAAATATAACTCATGGATTTATGATACCAGCAATTATTTATATTTCATGTTGTACTATTTATACAACTTAAAATTTGTTATTTACTAAGAGAATTCGGCATACAAGTAAAATAACATAAAATTGGCAAAATCGAATAAAACAATGACCCCATCACATTCAAACAAAATAATACAACTTCAAACTTATTGCTATAATTTCACAATTATAAAGATATTTGATTTACGAAAAACATAGAAACTTTCTTTCATGCATTCTTCATTTATGAAGAAAAATATTTTTCCGTCAGTAGGTGTGACATAATCAGTAGGTATTTAACAATTTACTTGTACGAAGAGATCAGATGATGTTGCCTACAAAGTTGTTTCGCTTAATTGACGATGAAAGAGATGAGCATCTACATTATATTTAATTATATTAGCACAAGGACCTTATATTTTGTTAATATTGATAGTCGAGATAAATCTACCGCTTTTAAAAAAGCAACATACGCCAGGATTAATTTTAGGCTATCGTTGCAGCTCGATATATGCGTAGGTATTCTATATTTATGATGTTCCGGTGTAACGAACTGGACGAAAAATAATTTATTCATTGGCCCTAATTTATTTTAAAACTAACAACGTAAATAGAGTGACTCAACATACGAAAATAATATAACAATATCAGAAACATTAAGTTAAAATGAAAGGAAAAGAAAATTTCCTTTGATATACATAGCTGTTTGTACGTTTTGGTAACCATTATTAACAAAAATAAGTGTAGTCAGATAACAACCAAGTATATGTAGTAGCAGTACTAAGATCAACAACATAAGTAAAATATATTGTATATTTGACTTTGTATTTACCATTATCACACATTAAATCAATATCTATACCTACTGTTTTATTTTTTAGGCTTCCTCCTTTATTGCTTCAAGGTAACTTCAAAGAAAAAAATGCCAGGTAGAGTCTCCAAAAGATGTCTAGAAAGTTGGAATTATATCTAAAAGAAACAGCATTACAAACCAATCAATGAATCTTAAATTAAAAATAAGTCTATGTACCCAAAAGAAACTTTTTAAATACACAAATATATTTAAGTATCCAAAAGAAGAAGGATTATTATAATTAAAATCCATTCCTCCTTTTTGGTTTTGATCTTTTTCGTGGTACAGATCAATAACTTGAAAATAAGTATTTTTGATATTACCTTTTATTGTGTTAAGTAATTAGGTAAATAAATAATTGTATTATAAAATACTAAGTATTTTTTATGCATAAAATAATATAATTACATTTAAAAATATATAGCGATGATTTAAAAATACATCTTAAAATTCGTTATATTACTATCCGAATTTAAGTGAGTGCTGAAGAATATTTTTTAATTAAAATATTCTCAGCGTTGACCTAGGTTGTGAGGGATTGATGTAGAGATAAACTGTTGTTTATAAATAACGGTTGATTTAAGCCCAGACTATTCATAACCTTACAGAAAATCCTCTTAATCTGGCTGACAAGTAAAAACAGTGATGCGAAGCAAGCATAAATTAATATGAAGTTTCCCAATGTCTACAGAATGCCGTCTGTCTTAAAAAACACACAGTAAATGCTCATTTCAACAAGTTTTGGAATGTTTCTAATACATACAACTAAAATACCTTGTAACTATTTTTTACATTGATTGTAATTGTTTTCATAGCTGCCGAGAAAGTGATATTATTAAATCTCCTGAAAAAAAAACTTCAAAATATTATACACAATTTTATAAAGCTACAAGTATAGACAAGATACACCAAAATTTGTATAAATTTTGGTTTATCTTGGCAAAAGGTATCATTACATTTCTTACAAGATGGGGTTATTGACTTTTCACTCATTTAACTAATAATAATGATGTGTATAATAGTATAAATACGTCAGTTATTATTATTAATATTATCAACAAAACACCATAGCATTAATCATTTGTGTAATAACCCTTTCTTTTTCCATTTTAAATCAAATTTTTTTTTTTTAAATATATAAGTATGTTCCCATGAGAACCTCCGGTTATACAGGTGTTCTGGGACAATGCATAGACAATCTAAGGTTACATAACTGTGAAACAAAATAATTATCCGGTATCCGTATAATATGGAACATACGAACACCGGAACAAATAGTTAGGTTACATTTATTAATATAATAAAAATAAACATTTTTATTTTATTTTATTTCAGTATCTATAGTTACACAATATTGTTCAGTATTCATAACAGCATATTATAAATAACCGAACTTACGAGTATTTTAGCGTGTTTTTTAAAATGGCCGACACTGTGTCAAATGCGCCCGTGTAAAATTACAGTATTCGAGCCCGTCTAGGAAAAACTTGACCTTGACGGTCGAAGGCAGTGGCTCGTATATTACATATGCGACATAACACATTGTCTATGAAGAGGAAGAAGTGGAAGTGGAAGGTGGAAGACCAGCGTGGATACTAGAGGCGGTATTTATAGGCGCGTGACCCTCCACTGCAAGTCCATCAACTGAAATAGACCCCGAGATGTCTGGACATGAAACATTATAACAACCAAGATAAGCCATCTTGGTTGTTTCGAATCACAATAAACAAGTAATAAAAGCGTAAATACTATGGACTTATTTGGCTTTGAATACAAAAGTGTTAAAATAATTCCAAAGAAGCTAATTAATTTAATAATATTTTTTCTCTATTGCAAAGAATGAAATGGGCGATATAAAATGAAAAAATATTAACCTTTAATTTTTATGTAAGCACATAGAGAATAATACTGGCAGATGGTGATAATAATACTGAAGTCTCAAATGTGGATTCATGACGCTTATCATATTACATATGACAAAGCGCTGCATGTGGAGTGTTGATCCATCAAACCCTATACATATACATATCCTACACTAAACATAGACTCAAGCCTGAAATTCAAGCATAATCTATTTTATTACAGGAACTCTCTAAAATGTTTGGTGTTCACAGGACGACTTTCGTCTACCACTAATTTTGATCGATCTGCTATGATTGGCATTTTACGGGTAAAGAATCAAATTCACACCAACCAAAATTATATAAAGAGCTTAGAATAATATTTAAAACCATTTTCATCTCCGTCAGGGAACGCACCCACGACCTTTGGTTTGATAAGCAAACGCTTTAACCACTACGCTGTACCCGCCGGCACTAAGGTATATATTTTAAAATACACTACTTTCATCTGCATCAAACTTTACTTTAGGCATAAAGAGTATTATGTAACCCAATAAACATATTTGAGAAGATATCACTTTATTCATTGTATTTATAATATGCCTTTTTCATCCTTATTTTTCATGCAGAAAAAAAAATTGAGTAAATAAAATAAAAATAAAATGTTCTCATATTGTTCTTACTCGACCCACTTTTTTAATGTTGCCTATAAATGGTTTGAAATAAGAATAACTTGACCTTATTTTAAAATTTCGAAGAAAAAGAAGTTTCATATGTTTCAGACAGTGTACATAAGTGTAAAACTATTTTTATTTTTTTTAAATACTTGAAAAATGCAGTTATTTCAAAGTATGCAACACTTGAATACAATGCATACGAGGACAAAACCACTGCGTGTGAAATATAATAATCATAATAGGTCTTTTGTATCACCTATATATGCTCTAACAATAGCCTTAGTAACAACTGCATACTATCTGTTAACACTTCAGTGCGCTCACTCATTAAGGATAATCCCTCACAGAACATTTATCATGAAAGGGTTAAACTTACTAACTGAGATATAATATTAATTTTTTAATTTTTATTAGAATATTATTTTATTATTTCAATATTCTAATCTACTTTTATAGATCATTGACTATATTACAATATTATCATTACTTAAATATACATACACTATACATAAAATTCTTTTTTCCAACGCGTCAATCCAAGCACAAAAATAACGGCAGAAGCGGGATGCGAACCGCGGACCTTGGAATCCACCATATGCCCAGGTATTCATACCTTTTATGTATAGTGTATGTATATTTAAGTAATGATAATATTGTAATATAGTCAATGATCTATAAAAGTAGATTAGAATATTGAAATAATAAAATAATATTCTAATAAAATTAAAATTAATTAATAATGTCTCCTTGAGACAATATCAAGAAGGTAAAATTATCCATCAGTAACACAGGTAAATGATTGGTTATAAAGTCCGAGTCGGAACTATAATTAGTCGTTTCACATCCATTCAGTCTATAGTTTGGTTCGAGACCCGAGTGGTACTTACTAAAATAAATAGACTGCCGGAAAGTAATAATATTAAGCTTGTGAATAAAATGAAGACTGATAGAATAATAATAAAAATATACATACTTTGAATATATACTATGGCGACATCTGTCGTACGATGCTAACAATGCTATAAATACTAGTTTCACCGCAGTCAGTCTGGGCACAGTAATGGCGTGATTTGCCGAGCGGTATGAATACCTGGGCATATGGTGGATTCCAAGGTCCGCGGTTCGCATCCCGCTTCTGCCGTTATTTTTGTGCTTGGATTGACGCGTTGAAAAAAGAATTTTATGTATAGTGTATGTATATTTAAGTAATGATAGAGATATAATATGTTTTATATAATTATTCGTTCTGTTGCATTTCAGTGTATTTGTATACATTTAAGCATCAGTTTAACAGCTGGATGTTTTTATAAAAATATTTAAGCCTGATTTAATAAAAACACCATCTTTTGTAAGTTAATGAAAAAAAACATATTTTGTCAGATGACGTCTCAATATCCTATTGTGCCATGGGCCTGTTTGAACTTTATCTTTTGTGAAGTTACCGAAAGCTCTAACTAAGGCCATTTCTACAGGAATACATTAACGAAATCTGCTTTTCATTTAAACTTCCAGGCTGTAATCATCAAAAAAATCCTCGATTACAGTCTGCTAAGCTTTGGGATATAAAGCCATGTTGACTCGAAATAGGAACTGAAATCACATGCTCAGGATGTTGTTTCTTTGGTGGCTGTATGCTTCATAGAGATAATAAATCATAAATGTTTTGCGTCAATTAGAGATCATTAAACAGTGAGTAAATATTTAAGTAAGAAAATAAAAGTAAATAAAACTAAGTATGTGGTCATTTCTATAAATGTCACGATTAATTATTTTTTAGTTTTTATATAATAAATACAAAATTATAGCTCTGCTTTATTACAACAAAACATATTAAATTTAAAAAAAAACATCCATTTCAACTTGTACTTGTAAAGTTTAACCAAACATAAACAAAAATCATAAATTATTGAAGGACACAAGAAATTTTATGAAAATGGCACGTAAGTTTCACAAACTGAAATTTCATGTATTAGACAAAGTAAAAGTGTATAATTTTTGTTTTTAGTCCGTAAAGTTATGAAAACTAAACTGTCCGCCGTGGCGCTGCGAGCTTTCCCGGAGCTTTTCAGGAAATCCGCAGCGAGTCGCTGCAAAGCGCTCGCGACCTTTTGCTTTAATTATTTATTGCCTTTTATCACACTTGGTTCTTTTCCAACTTTTCAGAGAAAACTATTCAAATGGTTTTAATACACATTTAAGCTCCGGTAATTCCAAAATGTGTCGTAATTAAATTTATACTGCGCCCTGACGAGTCGTGAAATGTATAATTAAAAGCTATTAATTATGTTGAGTTGTTATGACATTATAAGCATCGGTTTTTAGTCCATTTTAAATATTTAATATCTTCAAAATAAGTATTTTATAATGCGAATCATGTTATACTAAATAAAATATATTCTTACTTATAAGACTTCGTATGCAAACATAATTTATTATCATCGTAATCGTAAATTATCTTTCAAACTATGGTATATCTACATAGAATTTAAAATCATTCGGATGAAAAAAAATCAAAAAAATGTCTACTAAAAGTATATTAAAAATCTGCAGCTTTACACAATTTTGAATTACCCGCCGCCGTTTATTTTCCCTTATTAATTAAGAAAAATAATAATTTTCCGACATAATGATATTTGTTATAAATCGTGTGCAAATGAACAACGAATTGTTATTATTACGTAGTTTGTTATCTGATCGACCTATGTCCTATAACATACAAGTTTTATGATTATACAATAGCTGCTATGATAAACATAAGCTTTTCTTCAATTATCTATCTATTATTTTACGTCGCGGTGCAACAAGCATATTATGACAAGACTATCTGACATACGAGTACATACTAATATTTTATTTAACCATATAGTTTTTGTCCCTTTTTGAACTGTATTTATTGTGTCGGCAATATAAGAATACATTATGACAAATAAATGATAAAGAACTAGGTAAGTGTTCAAAACGCTTTTGATTATATATGATAAATTATCAAATAAATCCGTATCAACTCGACTCCGATCTTTGGACGTTTCCTTAGCGCTGGCATCCGCGGTACTCCGACGTTAGCAGTAAGCTGACGTCGTCATTTCGGGATCGAGATATTGATTCCGGAACTATTAGTAATATAAAAAAACATTATATATATTATTGTTGCAGTCTTCACGGTTACCAGCTCCCGTCTCCGCTTGGCCTATTTAGCAATACCTGATGCGACCAGCTGTCCCAACATACCTGTGCTTCAATGTCGGTATAAATAATCCAAGCAATTTATCTGCCGCCTGTGCATTGTGCACGATGACAAGCAGACTCACATTAAGCAAATTAATATCCGATCTTTCGAAATCGTGAAGAAGCTCGACACACACTTATTCGAGTTTCTAATGTCATTTTCTTGCGCTAATAAACGATATAATTGTGTGTTATACCTGTATGTCGATCGACAATAATAAACTTACTGACTGAACACCATATATAGATGAAATTATACAGAACAATAGTAAAAAAAGATTTTCAAATCAACCCTCATTATGTTACTTGTTCATTTACTTGTATCAATTTGTGGAACGAACCCTGGGAGTATTTAGTCAAAAGACTAAACGAAGCAGAATATTTTGATGTAAGTGCATATTATAACATCGAAACAATGACGTTTTTCAAAAGCATCGCTTTCCACCATATTAATGTTCGATTTTTTATTTCATCATGGTCCATCTTATTTTTATTGAGTATTTCATAGAATTTGTGCAATCTTTATAATAATTTATGTTTCTGACTTCATCAAGCTAAGCAATGAATGAACTCTGACAGTCAGTCAGTTTATATAGTGAGGTAAGAAAAAAGTATTAATTCTTGATATAAAATTTTAATTAAGCTGTTTATTTAAAATGTAATCTTTGTAACGTTAATAAGTGTAATTCAACTTCAATAAAATTATATAATATATATCAAAATAATTAGATATATTTAACAATTTTAATATGTTTTATTTGTTGTAGTTTTATATTTATAATCTAATGTAAAAAAAAATTATGTACCGATTATTCCTGGTAATCAATTATGTTCCCAATTGAATTTAATTTTTTTTTTTCGTTATGTTCTTATTTTGTTAAACAATATGATTTTTTACTTCTTATAAATAAATAGAAACTTATTATATTTCACTTCAATTATCAACTCCCCATACGAGTATTTCACTCGATGATGAAGCTGTGTATTCGTATGTGTTATGCAATAAAAACCAATTTAAAAAGTATTCGTCATAACTGAATATAAATTTGAAATGAGATGAATACATTTTCATTAACTCAAAGAAATCGATGTTCTTTTTTTCTATCGATAGCTTCCTGGCCGATAAATGACTTACGTTTCAAAGAACACATTATCGTGATGAAATGGCTAATGCGTTACGTTTCAGTCATTTCCGGTTAGTAATATTATATTTTCAGGCATATCCTGTTCAATAGTAGCGTTCGTGGTATTTAATAAATTTTACTGAAATTGATAAGCATTGAATACAATATTTTTTTTATATAACTATCAATGAGAACGCATTTATTTTTAAACTAAAAGTTCAATATTTTAATTAACTTTTCGTGCTCTTTAGGGTCACAACACAGGTAAGCCATAACTTTGATTACAATTCTTATTTGTAGAAAAAACGTGTACATATATTTACAATACAATAATAATAATAATATACTAAAAAAAACAGTAAAAATACGCTTAAATTTTATAAAACATACAATATATAATAAAAAATGAAAAAGGAAAAATTTATTTCTGTATTTCGGTGGAGATCGAGATTGATCTCCCAATATCACCATAATAAAGGGCATAATGATATCATCCAAAGACATCAATTAGTTTCAAATACAAGTTATGTAATTCCTTCTTACGCAATAAATATCTTCTACAACCAAAAGAAGTTAATATTAGGTACCCTTTAACACTGAAAGAACAATAGCCGACAAAGAACTAGACATAAAATATGACAGCTTTAAATCATTTATGACGGCGCATTAATTTGTGGTTTGTATTTGTCAGTTAGGGCGAGTGAAGGGACGATCCATCAGGATCAGCTGATCCCTCCGCCCGCCCACTCAACAGCTGGCGGTAGTGGGGGGGGCAACATGCTCTCGTCACGTGACCAATGGCTCTGACATAAAAATAAATTATACACAGGGACACTAACCTGAAAACTATTGACACTAAAAGTGCCGGACAGTCTTAAAAAACAGACATATTTGTTATATTTTTTACATTATCCAATTATTATTTTTTATAAGCCAACTTGCTTAATCATTTTTCAAAGCATCGTGTGGAAGCAGAGAATATATTTTTTATTATGTTTCGATCATGTAGCAGTAAAATAATTCAATCCATACAGTAAAAAAAAAACCTTATCTTTTTTAGCTCACTGGAAAAAGTCGCTAATCTGGTAAAAAAGCTTAAAAGTCTTAGCCTCAATCTACTTCAGATAGGCATTGAAAAACAATATGATAGTTACATTCTAATTTTGTCATCTTAAAACAGCTTTCTTTTTTGTCTGTTCGAAGAAATTATCATAACCAATATTTTTTCATCAATGTCTTATAGGTTCGATGTTGAAAAAGCTCTATTCAGTTCAAGATTGGTTACACTGATAAGATTATATATTTTTGTAAACTTTGATGTTGCAGATACATTTTCAAAGACTAAGTCTAGACGTTTTTATAAATGTATCATTTTATGTTACCTTCACAATCAGGACGCGGATAAATAATGAAGCCCTAATAAAATAACGCGAGAATGAAAACCGAGCTTACTATGCGAAAAAATACGGAAAAGGTAATCGAATAAATGACCCAAATCTGGATTAATAGTATACAATAGATAAATTACTATCTCCAGCTTCATAAATAATGAGAACACTGTAAAAAGTGTACGACGAATACTATAAAAATATTACTTTAAATGAAATAGCGAAGTCAGTCTGTTACGTACGTCTCACGCTGAAAACGACAGCTGTTGATAGTTATGTGTTATTTGTAAATGTGTTATTGGAATTCGATGGTTTATTATACTTTGCATCCCACGAGTATTATCGGGCGGACCTTCAATAAAGAAACAGTCCGTGAGCCCCGACCGATTGTTAGAAAGGGGGCCATAAATATTAAATAAGCCAAAAACGTCGCCCTTTGTTGGCCAGCAGTGATGCGTCTATTCTCGAGAAAATGTCATAAATATTAAATATTCAGAAAGTGTTCCTTTGTGTAGTAAAGCGTGCGAACGAGCCTGGGATACGTTTCAGTTTTAGCCATAAAAACATAAACCGATGTTATGGCTAGGATTACCTATCTCCAGGAACATTTCATAATAAAACCCTAAGAAAGGAATACAGACTCGTGCGAACGTGACTATTCTCACGGCCGCAAAAGTAGGTACCAGAAAATTAATGTATAAAAGCACCGACTTGAACGTTAAATAAATCAGTTTTAGACTTGAATCTCTTGCGTTTCATTTCTACCTCCCACCCTCCTGTAAAGCCGCGCCGGCTGCCCTAAATCTGGAGAAATGAGGCTGCCCGCCCACTTCAGATTGATGGCGTAACTAGTTACCTTACAAGTAACTGGGAGAAGATGGTCTAGTGAAGAGCGGAAAACCGATACACGCCCGTAGAGCGGATCGTCAGCGGAACTGAAAGCTGTCGTCTACACAGTCATTAAATCCAAAAGTCATCCATTCTGCTATACGCGATAGTAAAGAGTCTGAATGAGAAATGAGATCCGAACTGTAAGCGAAAACCTACAATATTTATTATCAATGTGAAGCATATTTTTTGCTTGTCTTGGGGATTGGATAAGTTTATTCCCTTCTGAACTCACGATGTTTAAAACCACTCTCCGGGAAACTTGAATAAAAATGTATGGTAACTTGTACAGTTACCTGTTTTTTATGTGAATTAAAATATAGATTTTGTGGTTTGATAACATTACTTTATTGATGGAATAATTGTAATAATACAATAATTCATTTTAAATTTATTTATTGTTTTTCATAGCAATTCAACGCATACATTATAAAAATAAAATTGTAAATTAAACTACAAAACCCAGTGGTTTATATATACAGGCAATAAGAATAGTAATATGCTTTTGTTCAAAGAATGGTTTAACTGGTCTTAAATAGACAGCTCGGTATATGGACGGTCCCGGTAATTAGAATGTTAATTGCGTCTAGAAAAAATAGATCAAACTTTCTTAAATAAGGTCACCTATACAGTAACGTTCGCTAAAGTACCCTTCGGTGGAGATAATTGCAGCGTCTCTAGCGGAGTTGCAACACCCACAACTGGGCCGAGGGCCGGCAATCTGGGCCGAAGAGGTGGCCAACAACTGGGGTATTAACCCTAAATAACGTAATATAAGTAAATAGCTCACATTTTTTAAACATAACCATGCACTACATTACATAGTAAAAGTATACACTACCATCTAAAGTGGTAATATAAGTATTTCTATGGTTACATTACACTTGTAGAAGTGGACACAGAACACAGGATTGGACCGCCCCTTATGATATAACGATGCAGGTCTCGGGAGCATCGGGCTAATCATCCGATTTCTTTTACAAAATCTGATTAACAATTCACTCAAAAATATGCTTCGGACACTATAGCGACCTTCTTTTCAAGCACTCGGACTTCTGCTCTGGAGGTTGATGGAAACCATATTTGTCACCAAGGAAACCTTCAAATGCAGATATATTCTAGAACTAGAATGGATAATGGCAGCTGACAGAACTAAGTGGCAGCATATTGTGGTAAACATGTGTTCCAGATTTCAAATTAATATGGAAGAAGGTGTAGAAAACATGTGAATAGGATCAAAACAGTAGTGATCATAAAAGGGAAGGAATTTAATCTTTATACATTCTCATTTATTGTGAAATAATATAGTTGAAAAATTAATATCTTTTGTTTCAAATTTATCGTAATGTAAATAAATCGTTACGAGAAAATAGAAAATGGTATCAGCATATTAAGAGCTTTTAATTATTTAGATACTATCAATTGTATACGTGATGTATAATGAGAAACATCTCTACAAATTTTTTTTCTTAATCATAGAAAAAATAACACACTGACTATGAAATTATTTGAAAACTAACGAAAAATATAAACTCCTATTTTTAGTCAAATGAAATACAATCCGTATTAAATTTCACTTTATCAGCTTCCCATTACACTCAGTTCATCAACTTTTTATTTGAAACACGAGTATATTTACAAATTATTTTTGAAATTTGATGCTTTATTAACATGTCCCCATTCTCGATGTCATTTTACATTTAAATATGAGTAGGACAAATCAATCTTCTCCAACATTTGATATTAAAACATAAATAATTCCAACTAGATTTTTTGATAAATAAATGATATTAATATTAAATGGAGAGTATGACTTGAATGTTTGAATTTTTTAATGTTCAGTTGGAAATTTATTATATTTTCGTAAAAGCCTACAACTATTTGATTTCAATTTATCACCTAAATGTTTTGAATACCTGTTACAGACAAGGAATCACTTCTACTCAACCTTCAATATATCTGGCAAATAAAACACGTGGAATTGATTCACAAATATTAAAAATTTAGTAAGAAATTATTTATTTACTATGTTTATATATATAGTATACATTTTTTTAATTAATAAACCATATACTCATTGGTACCCATATCGCTGACAACTCATTCGTAAAAATATTTCGTACATTATTACTAGTTCATTGAACAAAGCACACTTTCGGTAATACTAGTAAGTAAAACAAAAATCGTAGTGTAACAGTAGGTATACTCCGCATAGGCTAATAAACCAATAACCACAATATATAAACCTGTCTACAAATAAGATTGAACACATTAACATTAAAATAACATACTTTGCGAGCAGTAAACAGGCAAATTACTAAAGGTGTTTCTTTAAGCTTTTGAAAATAAACTGGCGCCAATATTATTTTTATATCAATGGCAATAATCCCGTATTGATGGACTCTCACCACTTCACAGGGTATTTAAACAATGTTTTCGAGAATTTTAGCGGCAATTAAAATGGCAGACTCGAAGCACAGCTCACAGCTCTCTCACAGGTCTCTTCATCGTAAAATATACTATTAAACTCATATCCCATGTGGACACTGCATGGAGCAAGTAACAAATGCTGTTCCGTAAACTTGCAGGAAATTAAAATATCCATTCAAAATATTACCTATGAATACAAAAAAGGAAATTAATTATAAATTGTATATCCGTTTAATTCGAATGTAAAGTACCAAAATATTTATTTCTTGGAAGTATTATAATTGGACAAACTTAACTTAAGTATCCAATTAAATGCCTATCGTAAGATATTTCATATTTAAAGATAAGAGTTGGTAATTATTTTGTTAATTAAAAAAAACAATTACCACTTTAAAGCATAATATATTAATAATAATTAGATTTTTGATGTAAAATATCTTTTATTTCCAGCTAAAAAGTTTAATGAATTCAATTATCTGTAATAATTATATGTTATTACATATTTACTAGCATTTCATATATTTTTTTACAATAAATCGCCGTTTTAATTAACTGCACCACTATTTTTATTTTAATAACATTTGAAATAATTTAATTTATTTCCTATTTAATTTTAATATTTATTTTTATAACTTATTAAACAAGAAACCCTTAACTGTAACTATTACGGACACCGAAATTATTTCAGCAAAATGGTTTTGTTGAAAAAAGTTCAGGGCATTTAACAAGTTTTCTATTTTCGCAGATTTTTAATGAGGCAGGCTTTCCACTCAGTTTACTATTTACTTTTAACACTTAAAAAAGTCTACTATCATTTATTAAAGCAACCAGATTTCTTTCAGTATAATTCTCGTAATTAATTTAAATGGCATTCAAAAATATCATCAAAAAATAAAATTATATTTTTATCTCATTTGTGCATTTCAAAATATGAAATGACAATAAAAACGCTTTAATTAAACTATTAGTTTTCAAATAATTTTGTTTTTATCGTACTTTAAAATATAATATTTCACTAGACAAATCGAACGAAGAATGTTGGGCTTAAGAGTGACAGCTGAAAACTGGTCCAGGTAGAAAGATATCTAGAAGGCAACAATTGCAATCGCAATCCACAGCACTGAAAAAGGTATAAAAAATAAATAATCGTGTTTTTGCTTTTTGTTTTAATGTGAGACTAAATTGTATTTTCAATCACTTTATTATAAATTATTGCATATTTATACAATACTGAATATTTGACCGTCTATTATAACAAAATATATATGTTATTTACAAATCAATGTGTAGTTCGCAAAACTGCGGTTACGTGAAGAAAAGGCAGGTTGTTTTAATAAAAAAATTATACTTAATAAAATCAAATTTCTTTAATTGTGTAATAACTAAGACAAGATACATTTAAGTATATATTAGTGATGTCCAATTCAATGCTTAATTTTAAAAAGAATGAACAATACCACTTACTTACCTTGTTTCTTTTACAAGGTTTCATGCACTTCATTCCCTAAACATTGATTAATTAAATAGACAAATCAAGTGCCTATTACTTGTCATAAAATAAAATCCACTTGATATTTCACTATTTATGTATTGGCGTACATTTGCATGAACTTCAATTTTAAAAATCAATTTTATTAAACAAAGTTTGGACATCAGTTGTTCAGTGATTTCGTTGCCAATAATGCTACTGCGTGACCTATAATTACCTCTTATAAATGTGTTAATTGCTAATACTTGAAACCACTGGTGGCTTATCAGTTAGAGATCCTAGCCACCAGATATCAAGTTGATGCGGTCAGGCCAGGGATAAAAATATGCCGGATTAATTTACCTTCTCGCGAGACTGTGATCTGGATTCCTTTTTTTCAAACAGACTTACGAAGCACGTGGGGAAAGTAAATATAAAAAAATACTCCATTGATAATAAAAAAGCACCAGTAAAAGCAACAATATAAATATGTATATACTTGTATATCTTTTGTATATCGCTGCTAAGATCTAAAAGTTATTTAAAAACATTGATTCTACTGAAGCCTACACTTGTTCACAAATAAAATTATGACTGTCTTATATGACAGCTAGCAGTAGTGTTTTAAGGTGCTTAAAAAATAAAAAATAAATCGATTACCTATTTAAAAGTTAAGCTTAAAAAACTGTACAAATCTACAGTTTATAGTCGACAGTTCAATTGAAAACCATTTCTTAGAAACATAGATAATATGGTATTATATTTATTTATTTAGATTTATTTTTTATACCATAACTATGGCCGCTATTAAGGTATATGAATATAGACAAACCTATAGAAGTATGGTGGCTACTGTAGAGGAGTCATAATAAATAATTATTTTGACATGCGTTGCTTAACCTAATAATGCAATGAGAGATCAATCTATTAACCAAGATATATTAATTGAGTATGTGTGATCCTTGTATAGCCTCAATAAAAATCACTAATCATGTTAAATCCCGATAAATTCCATTCAATAATAAATACTTTACCTCGAATCCACGCTATTTGACTAATAATTATTTACCTTGATGGTAAAAACGTTTGATTTATAGGTTATTTTACTATTCATAATGTTTATTATTGTTTGCTCGAGTATAGAAATAGACGAAACGGTTTAAAAGGGGATTTAAAAATGTGTGTTATTCGATTCACTTTCCCGGCAAGGCAAATGAATTTAGTAAAGTAAACAGTACTAAAGTTATATTTGACACTATGGAGATGGGAACGAATAACTTAAATATTTAGCTAACTTAATTTTATGTCCGAGTTTACGAGCGGTAGGAATATTTTATTGCACGTAAATTTTTGATAACTCATTTATGAAGTACTAATTTTAGTTTTTTTTATTGTATAAATAGTAAATCAACGAAATAAATAGAGCTTTCTTTTAAATAATTCTAAATTTATTACGTTCTTGTTTATTGAAATGTTTATGTTGAGTCGCCCACCAGCGAAGTACAAACTTCGGGAGCTTTAGGCTAATGATCTTATGACGTCAAAAAACTTAATTAATAGCCGTTGAAATAGGTCTCGGACCTCACAGCAGCCTTTTCTTCAATCATTTTCGACCTGGAGGGCCATGGAAGCTATACAACTATACACATTGTATATTCTACAAGGCGTCGGGTGGGGAGATGTCTTGGGACAAGGTGAGGATCACATCAGTTAACATAGTTATGGCTACTTTGTTATGGCAATTTGGGATGACCATATATTTTATCTAGGAAGTAGAAAAATAAAAAATATCCAATTTCAGAAATTAAATATATATTATCAATTATTAAAAAGAGCTAAAGTCAAGAAGAGTTTGCCCGTTAAGCTAACTCGCTAAGAAAATATTATAGTATGGATAGTTATTTAAGTGCGAAATTAAGTTTTATTGACGAGATGTAATGTTTCCATGCAAGCAATTATAATAAAATATTTAATAATTCATAAATAATATTTTAATTTGTTAGTAATATAAGATTTTTTATTTTGAATACCTTTATTGGTTTATACCTAGTAGGTGCGCCTAATTACTCTGTATAATTTAAAATTACAAGAAATACAATGCTCACTATAAGCATATTGTATTTTTTCTTATTGTCAATTTAAGTAACACAATCATACAATTTTTTAAAATAATAATTACGTATTGTTTAACAGAAAGCTGAAATATCCTCTGAATTATGGACTCAGTTAAAATTACGAGCTTATTGTGAAATTCCTGCGCTGAATAATGTAAAGTATTACTTGAAGCAAAAGCTACAGAAGCTTCAGCTGGGATGATGTATCTAATCCTTTGAAATCTGAAGCACGGTGGATCATACATAAATTGGAATGGTAAGTAGGGGGTACTTCCTCTAACTATAGACATCACAATGTTATTTACATTTATCCTAAAACTACCGTATTTTACCTTGATCTTCTTCGTAGTATCAATCCGGTGGATTGGTTTGCAGCAACAGAATCTTGCATCTCGATCTCCATTCCTCAGATTTAAAGGTAATAAAAACATACAACTGTGAATAAGAGTGTAAGTTGATATGTAAGTACTATTTTAATTGCTTTCAGGCTTTGTGGGTATTTCGAATTTGGTATATGTATGTGTTTACGCTGTTTTGCCAATTGAAAACCAAGAGTAACAGAGTTTGTATTGGGTATTTCATCCGTTTAGCAACAAACTTGATCAAAATCTAAGTATTTTACTGAGAAAACTTCACTTAGTTAAAGAATGAGTGTGGTGGAACATAGAAATGCTAAGTATTCAATAAAAGATAGCACAGCATAGTGGCTTTAAGTAGACTTATGACCAGATCACGTTGTTCGAATAAACCCTGAAAGTTATGTATTTTGAAATTCCACGTGGCACACAGGTGCTTAGCCGCCCACGTATGAGGTTGGCGGATAACATGAAGAGTGAAGAGGGATGCGACTAAGCTATTGAGCACTGACTGGAAATCCCCAGCTCGGGATGTGGATGCCTGGAGAGAATTTATGCGGAAAACCTTTGACCGTAATAGTCCGTAGTATGTAAGTATGTTAGTGTTTAATTATTTTAAAAAAAATATTTTTAACCCGATGTCTTTATCATTGCTGTTTGTTTGTCTGTTGTGTGTGCGAGTATAATAATATTCTAAATTTGTTTACCGCAACTTGGACAGACCATGGCCACATATGGACTAAGTATATTTTTAATAAAATATTATATAAGTGAACGATAGTGCAGTATTTCAAATGCAAATTTTTCACGAACAATATTTTAGGTGTCATTTTTTAAGCTCATTCGAAATGTATTAAAATTTGTATTGTTTTTATATATGAAATAACTATTTTTTCTGAAAAATATACAATAATTTATAAATATAAAGTAAAATGTAAAGAACAATTAATATTACTACGAATTTAAAATATCTAGCAGCTCAATTGAACCGCAAATATAATTCCAATATCATCTAAACGTAATAAACCGATTCATATTTTTTTATAAATTGAGAGATTTCAAGAGATTTTCAGTTGTAATTATACTCCTATTTTTTATTACAAATATTCGTAAAAATACAACCAACAAAATACTAAATGTATGTAGTAAAGGCATTGAAAATCATCAAATTATTATTTTAAAAAGTTCTTTAATAAATAGTAAGTTACATTCGTATACCACATTAGAACTTAGTAATAGATAAACTGTGAAAGACTTTTTATATTTTTTCATCACTCAAAAATGCAACATATAATTTTCAAATCATAAACAGATTAGAGGTCAAATCTGCATCTCCTGCAATCTTCTAAATAAACACGATAATGAATGCGTGTTATTGTATGTGACTCGAGAGAGGTCATTACTTCAAAACGGTGATGCAACATTCAAAACCGGCTACGAATTTCAGCATTTGCCCGCGTGAATTATAGCATTTAGCGTTTTGCATTTTCCGCCTTGGCCGCTAACTGGAGCTTCTGGGTATCTGTGCCAAAACATGCTGAATCCCGGGAGACTGCAGCAGGAGCCGGGCACAAGAATGCACTCATGACATGCGACTGATTTGCCCAACTTTCTGTTTAAAATAATAACTGACAAGCCGCGCATTTTCCAGCTGTGACATAAATTTGTACATAATTATGAGTATTTTATTTAATATTTGAGTAATTTATTAAGCTTACCTAAGACTCTCAAAACTTTGGAGGGCTTACTGAAACTGTAAGTCACGGGTTTGATTAAGTTGAGGTACCTTAACCTGCCGGGTGGCATAATCCAGTGGTTAAAATGTTTGTATCACTTAGACGCTGTCGGTTCAAATCCCGACCAAGCTTAGTTTTCTTTAATCAATTTAATTCAATTGAAGCTCTATACAAGCCACCGATAGGGTTGAGCCACCCCTTAAGAACAAAAAAATATCCAGGCATCGGGAGCGTCAACCTTATCATCCGATCTTCTTAAAATTACCCTGATAATTCACCCGAATACTTCTCTAGTATTACAGCCGCATTCTATGTAAAGTTTGTGGGATCTTGCCTTGGAGGCTTCCGAGAACCGTCTTTGTTCCCTTGTGGACCTTTGGGATACAGGCGTTCTACGACAAGGCATAGACAATATGAACAGAACTGAGAAAAAGCAATTTGCGATGTTCATATGCTCCAAATATGAGGCGGATATGGTGAAAAAATAACCTTAACCGATTTCTGTCCTATGCCAACACTGCAAGCAGTTTTCAGTGTTCTACCAGCTTAATCTACTTTTCACATATAATCGTGTCTACGAACACACCCTTGTCTATGTAACTCTGCAACCAGTTAAATAACTGGTGGCAGAGTTGCATATCTTACTACAAGATATGCTTTAAATAATTCGTAATGCTTCGTTGCATACCATCAGCAACGCCATCAATAAGCCCAAAGCTCTCAAAGAACGTAATATAGAATGCATAAAAAATATCTCTATTATTATATGATGATTTTTATCACTCCATTATTTCGATCACCTCAACATTGACATGTGGCAGCCATCTTTTCAAACTTAGAAGGCTGGCGACTGTTTATGATCCAAAAGACTTATCTTGTTTGTTTATCTGGCAGAACAAAGAAAATGGCTGGTGAAAATTCTTCCTGCCAAAATAATCTCTTTGGACTATGCATTTCAATCACTAGGAAGTGGTTTGTATATTTACATCTTCGGGACTTAACAGGTGCCAAAGTACTACTTATCAAATCAAAAATTATTGCTGACATACAAAATAACGACATACATAAAAATAATATAATAAAGATTAAACGTCCAAAATACTTCTAATTTGCTGGTGTAATTTAAAAAAAAACTTATAATAAAATATTAATTTTTAATTTCACTAAAAAATTATGGTTCATAATAACATAGGTAAATACAAATTCATGTGATTTGAACAAAAATTGAAACACAAATATTGTTGGTTTAATTCAGTCCTAATTAATTTAAAAGTATTTGAGATGAACTATGATTATCATTTAAAACTTCTCATAATCTTCTAATCTTTATGTTTGCTTAGTCAAATTAAGCAATTGGCAATTCTTATACAAGCCATTTGATAACAAACGTAGTATTTTGATAATACGTAAAAAAAATGTATATATAATTTTAATTAAACTATTTTACGTTGTTTTTAAAATTACTGAATAATTAAAATACTCGTAGTACACCCTTGCTGATATTTACAGGTTATAATCAAGAAGGATTAAATAAATAAATTTTGGTAAAATGCAACCATTAATATTATAAAAGTAAACAAATCTGTAATTGCATTTACTAATAAATGAAAACATGTTTTTATTAGATTTATTGTATAAAAAATAGGTTTTCTATACAGATATCAATGAAACTTTTCATGTAATCATAATCACCTGTATTATTTCAGTTTATTTATTTAATAAGGTTACGAGTATATTAGGTGATCTTAAGTTATAAGGCTTTTTTATCCACCTAATTCTAAAAACGTACAGCTTATAAAAATATAAATAAATTTCTAGTACAAAACAATGCTCTACATTGTTTGTTTTTACAGTTTTTCTAAAAGGTCCTCTTGTGTATTTTCGATTAAAAAATAAACACACTTACAAAATGCTTAATATTCTAAATTTACAATTTATTTTGGCAGAAATCGTATTATATTATTGGTCTTTTATGCATGGATAATTACATATCAAGAATTATTTTACATAAGACAACATTCTGACACAATATTTAAACTTTGCAACACACGCAATAATATCGCGATAAATCTATGAAACTCGGCACTTAGATATGTAATTCATTTGACACACGAATGTCCGACTTGCATCTCTCAAATACTGAGTAATTAAGTCATAACTTAATGTCACCAAATGACATATGTATTTGTTCTGACACATTCAGCGCCATGTCAATCCCTGTTTCTTATTAAAGATATAACCATAATAATTTAGAATTTACATTGGTTGAAATAATGTTTAATAATAATAATAAAAACCACTTCAATTTGCTATAAAGATATTCAGGTGGTAATTTATACATTAGTTTAAGAAACCTTATATACTTTTAACATTAAAATTTTACTTTCAATGATAATTAAACGACACCAGCTAGCATTAATCTAATTATTTTAAATAACATTTTGTATCTTCACTCAACAAAGATACAAATATTTACAAACCTTATGTATTATTCATCTTTTCGATACCGAAACCAAAAAACTTATTAACATGAAAACCTTTGTAATAAAGTAGAGGCCACACTTAATGACAGCGTAAGAAATACACCAGTCCATTAGAGAGAAGCAGCGCTTCTTGTCTCTGGTTCCTCCTCTATCGAGCATTTCCCCTTAGTCTCTGCGTGAAATGATTCGTTTGCTCTTTTCTTTTTACCAAACATTTGCTCTTGGTCCGCATCCAAATGGAAGCAAGGTCAAATCTATCGAGGTCCTGGTGGCGAGTCCGATTTTTCTCTTCTTTTTGGAAATCTTGACATCCGATTAATGCACTCAGTCCAGCCGCCAGATATTCAAAAATATACACTGCAACGATTCCCCGTTGCGCTTTGAAATTTTCGCGACTTTACGTTCGCAGGAGACATGAAATTTAATAATGCATATAATGTTACAAGCAACACATGCAATCTATCATAAAAGCTTTTAGAATGGCAACACCAATGTTGACATACATCATGTAGCTTTTATCTTTTCATACATTCATAAAATATATCTTATGGAATTGGATCGACAATTTTATATGGGAAACACATTATTGGTTTAAATACAAATGAATGCTTTGTTTTTACTCCCTTCTTAAAGCACGCCGTCATTATTTTCTTATTTGTGATACATATATATTACCTATTTCTCAATTAGAAGAAGAATATAAAAAATATTATTTTATTGCATTTACCAACAAAGAAAGCATTCCTTGACCCTTAAAGGTTCCTGACCTTCAGACTATTTTGCCATCAAAATTATATGTAGTAGACACTGATTCATTCATTTTTAGTCAATTTAATTGTTGATATGGAGCTACATATAAAAAAACATTGATGAGTTTACTAATTTATTATACTGTGTTTATACAATTTTCAAAATAATACGCTTTCGACATTACTGCGGCCTTTTAATTTTATATCCATTTTAAATTCGTACTCATTTAAATATCGATATTACAAGATAATTATTACAACCCATGCCAAGTAAAATACAATCCATAATAGTAAAATAACTACATATTTAAAATAAATATGAATATACTAATGTAGAAACAGTCAGAAAAGAGATAAGGGATATATATCAATGCTATGAAAGCCCTTTAATCTTAATAATAAAGAATTGTTCTAATAACTCTGTCAAAACATTTTTTGCATACATTTATCAGTGTTATTATTCTGTTACATCATCAGCCTGTGACCGTCCACTGTTAAACATAGGCCTCCCGCATCAGTCTCCATCCTCTCCGATCCTCTGCTTCCACATCCAGACCACTTTCGCTATTCTTCTTATGTCGTCAGTCCATATTTCAGGGCGTCGGCCAACGCTTCGTTTGCCAGTTCCAGAAAATTCTCTAATGTTTTAAAATTAAGGCACTTAACAAATGCATCTTCCATGTATTAACTTATGGCGCAGAGACTTGGAATCTAACAGCAAATCTCACCCATAAAATGCTGTACTACGATAGTTTATTGAACATGTTGGCGTCTTTTGTTAAATCCATGCAAAATTTACAAGTTTACTGTAGTCGTAAATTATGCAAAATTATTGTATTTAATATTCAGCAACTTTCAGTATATTTCGCAGCATAAAATTCAAGTAATTTTAAATTCTACAAGAAAGATAAAACATTATTATGTTTAAATATAAAGCTTCTAAGAAGTGATATTTTAAAATCTTTTACTGTTTATTAATCTTATGATGATGATATACTCGTATATTCTAGGTTTATTTGTGTGGTTAAAATACACCGACATAAAATAGAGCTCTTAATCAAAAAAAATGTTACTTTAATTTAAATCCAAAAATACTGTTGCATTTAATTGCAACGGGACAAAAAAAATATCCTTGTCTTTAAATAGAAATTTAATAAACAAATAAGTTGCGCACGGGCGTGGATCAACGCCTGAAAATAAATTTCACTTAAACTTAGCTGCAATGCAAGAATGTCAAAGGATGCAAACAAAGGGATTAGTTAGATTCAAACAGATGTAGTTGGAGACTCGGATTTCTTGGTGGGTCCTGATAAAGTCTGCCAAGTATTCGGTCGAGAAATGCTCAATGTCTCTTTATTGGCCTGTAACGGCCAATTTAACCAACGATTGCGTAACGACCCACTGAATGGGAGCTTAAAGCTCGACCTGTAGTATCAGGAATTTTAATTAGCCACATCTGAAGAGTATCTATCCGTCTACAACTATTATTCTAATGCATTAACACATTAGTCTTGTTCCAGTTGATGCGTCATCGTTAAGGATCGCTATATTGATTAGTATACTTTCTAGTGCGAAGAAATGCATAAACTACAATATGCAGCATCGAACTAATCATAGCCTATCTGGTCTTCTTAAGAAAATACAATGTATATCAAAAAGATATATACTTTTTATTTTATTCCCATTTCCGATTTATATCTGGAATATGTGATCAACACAAATTGTCACCATTCAGTTATGTTGCTACTGTCCATGCCTCATACCTAGACTTTTTTGTATCCGAAAATTCATATAAAAACATATATATTTATCAACGACCCCTAAGATACGGCTGATGCAGTATCCAAGGCAAATTTTAAATGATTTGTTAATCGGTTCTATAAGGAGATTGAATGATTAACCTGATGATTCTGAGGCATGGACAGTTTGGCCTAAAGCGCAGCTTAACTCAACCAGCGAAACGCGATAATACATCCAAATTGTATTCTGCGTCCAGAGTTGCTTAACTTCGGTGATCTAAGAAAACCACGCTAACGATGTGCCATTGTCACTGGATAAAATACTTCTTACCTTTTTGACATGAACTAGGCACTTTTTATTCGGTAGCTGGGATACACCGAGTTCATCTTCAGATTATTTACGTTGCTTCATTCGTCAGTATGTTAATACACGTGGAGTACTGATCTTGTTTTTATTGAAAGAGAAAATGGATCTTAAAGTAAATGTTTAATACATATATACATCATTAACTTTGAGATCCATTTCAACTATTAAATATATAATAACTTTTTTGCTTGTTTTAATATGGATCACATTGAACACTGTTTTATCACATACTTGGAGATCGTGGTGTCGCTTTCAATCAGAGCTTTTTCAATTCTTCACATTTATAAACGATCTGTCCATATGATGAACCAAAGAAGTTTGGCATTTACTTACAAGGCAGGAAAAGATTAAAAGGTTTAAATGGGATCGTTCTTATAATTGGCAACCTAAAGTAATAATAAGCAATGTAAATTATTATCGTCGCTTAACGATTAATTTATTTTATGAACAATAAAACTAACTATCATTAACAGTTATTACTTCTTTTATCAGGTCCGCATCTAGATTTTCCTAATTTTTACTGAAGGAAGAAAAACATTTTTTTATTTTAAACAAATTCATAAACACATACAAATCTACAGCAAACATCATCCTCAATGACATTTCTTTCGTCAATATCTGAGAAAAAGAAATTGCAGACGCTTAGATTCGAACTGTCTATTTACCAAATGCTTCCACCTACCGACTTGAGAATTCAGACGTATTGATATTCCTGATACGTATTATTGCAAATGACGCTCGATGTAAAAAAAAATCAAGAATTACCATTGCATGATTGTCCAAAATATTTTGTATTAATATCATAATAACTTTTTTTCAATTGATTTTTTAACTATCAATCATGTCTTAAAATCGAAAGTAATACCATTCGAATGATAAAAGTAAAATGATATTTTATTAGCAGATTCGGTATTGCACAACCCACCCAATCCTGCTGGAATAAAATCTTTATTATTATTATTATTATCAATCCATGTGAGGCTGAAAATTTATTTATATTTTCATTTTTCCTCTATTTCAAGTGCTCATCTTTCAATAATATTATAATTAATATAAGAATATGATGGATTCCTTAGATATTTTAAATAACTAACCGATTTTGTGAACTCAGAATGCGTGCCATAATGATCAACATCGCTTTTAATAGAAAATTAAGGTTTTTTTTAAATTATTTTTTCAGGTCTCCTGAACATCAGAAATCAAAATCTAATTAAATTTATGCCCATTGGTGTGAAGCAACAAATCTAAACAGTGTAGCGATTAGAAAAAGCCCCTAATAACCGTATATTTATTTAAAAGTTGTTTTAAAAATTGATGCATTATCAAAAGAAAACTACATTTATATAAATTAATTACAATATAATTTCTTATAACACAACATTTATATATTTTTAAAGGTAATATAGTATATTTTAAAATTGACAGAAAATCTCATGTATTTGTTATGCACCTTTAATACATATATAGTACTAATTTATTTACCTTGAATGCATTAAAATATTTAATCATAAAAAAAAACATTCCTCTAACATTATTTTTTCGTTAAACTTTTTATTTAAATAACATTGACACATTGTATTTTTTTCAGTGAAAATATGCTGAAATAGCGAAATTAAATATCGCTCAACACGTGGCTTCCTTCAATGTCATAAGTAAATTACGAGTTTGCGTATTACAATAGCGCAAAAATTTGTCTAAAAATATCAAATTGATTTACCATTAACTTGGTAAAAAATAAAACTAGTGTATAGTAAAATATATTATATTAATGAACAATGAACATGCATATTTAAAATATAAAAGATCTAATAATTATACTAAAAAAGAAATTATTTTATATACATCAACTATCACAGAAACTTAATTTATTAGGTTTTATCATATGATAATAACAAATATTTTCGGTGTATAAGCATTATGTCATAAAACTATTATTATATTCTCATTATTTTCGATAATATGTTGTATTTTCTTGTTGCTTAATGGAGACAAAATTAAAACTTACTTATTTGTTAACAAGTTGTAAAACAAATTTCACTTTAAAAATAAAGTACACAGTGGCAACAATTTTGATACATCAACCCTCGGCTCTGAAACGTCAAAACATTTCCTGAACTTTTGTTTTCTTCACGACTCCGCGACGCTGGAATCTCACCGATGAACTTGAATATACTCGTAACTTGCACGTTACGCGTTCGAACCTCCGAAAGAACAAGCGTTTTTTTTAAAACAAATAACGGTAATCTTTTGTAGTTTTTTTTGCTTTCTCGATTGTTGCATGTCTAAAGCTCGTGGTGGGGCTACTCTTGTGCGCCGGCGCCGCGACGGCCCAAGCTGATATAAGGCCGATGCCAGCTGCTCGCAGCGCCCGTTAGGTCCAGCAGCGAAGGCGTTGTATTTCCGTTTATTTTTAAAGTTTCGTTACGTCCATGGGGCCTTAGCGTCTATCTAACGATAGAGCCCCGTGCGACACTTTCGTTGTGTCAATCATTTTTATTTCACCCTTTAATTTCAAGTAAAATCGGGGACCACGAACCAAAGTGATTTCATTGGTAAGTAAGTTGTCGAACCTCTTTCGATTAGTGCAGTGTGACCGTTATATTATGTGATGTGTGAACGAGGAGTAGGAACTATTCCCGACTGTGTGCTCTTTAAATTGTGCCCTCAATTGAATCTGTCATTAAAATTAAATTAAATCCACCGAAATCAAACAATTCACCCAGACGCAACAAGTGAACTTTAAACCGGCATTCGATCCCACTCAAACTGTCCAATTCAAAAATAAACATTATTTACCGATACGTATCAATAAAAAGCGTTGAAAGTTTATATTCCAAGCAAGTTTGTACTACACGCTATGCGATTTCTTTATTCACTACTATTTAATAATATTAAATGATAAAATCGTTTAATAATCATTCAAAGATTGGTTGTGACAAATAATTTAATGTAAATAATAGTGAAATTTGCATAGTGTGTAAAGAAATAAAGATTTTGTGGAATTATCTAAGTTGCAAGTATCATTTTCAAATGTTCCAAAAAACAAAGATTTATTCTGAAAGCTTCTAAACTCATAGTAATATACAATTATTTTTTAAGTTTTTCTTTGAAGAACCTGCAAATAACGTACACCGATTAATTGTAACATAGATCAAGCTTGCTACATTTTTTTTATTATATATTCCGATTTTTGGATTTATATGTTTTGTTTGAACATTCAACAATTGTGCAGACAAACCTGTGATCACTGTCGCAGATAAAGCCCTCGTTACAACCGGCTAGATGGCGAATCTTACGTAACGTGAAATTATTTGGTTTTCGAGCCAGCGTCGGCCGACCTCCTTGCCAAATATCTGCCAGAAATATCAAATAGTTTTTCCGTTTTTTTTCGCTTGAAGAGAACTCTAAAATACCCGCCGGGAAAGAAATGACTAACGTTAACATTACATAAACTCCGACCGGAGAGATATAATTTAAAAAATCCCAGCGGCTTAAATCTGAGAAACATTTATTACGATGCCATTGAAAATATTTTTCGTTATAAAATTTATGAAACTGCTCATCAGCGGATAGAGCAATTAAAAATATTTTCAAGTGCTCAACATTCTTTTGACTCGATTGTTTCATTCTCGGAGGCGAGCTTTTCAAACTTAGGAGAACAATAAAAGTTGTAAATATGAAATGTATAAAAAACAAAGCACCTTTCGTGGGCGAGCTCTAACTCTTGCAGGAAAAGGGAATTGTTTTTAAATAGATCATTAATGTACTTTTTAATAGTATTTTTTTTAATACCGTAATTATAAATAATCATTAGGAATGTCGGATTACTCACCTGCATTATTTCAATAAATCATATTTATTATATCCCACCACTGTAACCTGTCTCGTTGGACGTAGAAGTTGTTACTCGTATTTTATCTGTAATGCTTCTGAAAGAAAAAAAGTAGTTTTAGCTGGAGTATATAAATCAAAGTTCCAGACTTCCAGTATCTGGAAGACCGATAGCAATCATTTTTTATCAAATTAATTTTTATCTATTTTCTTTAGATGCAGATACGATAATAGTAAAATCAAATTAAATAATAACGGCATAATTATTACATCATTGATCATTTAATTTTTACTTCCTTATTTTCCATACAATCAAGTTATATAAGAGATTATACACACACAATTCACAGATATGGAAATAGAAGAAACAAGGAACATAGACAAAATCCTTCCTAAAGAGAATAAACTAAAAAAAAGAAACACAACAACGAAATGTCAGTGTTCATAAACCAAACCACAAGATAGACGTTTATTATTAACACCTAAAATGACAGTTTGCTATTTATATATAATTTACCTATATCAATGCATAATACTAGTATTGGACATGAAAACATACAATGTAATGCAACATAGGGAAAACTTATGTACACATTTAGGTCACTTTTGTGATACGCAAATAGACTATGCAATCAATATTAATATAAGACTTCATAGAAGTGTCAATTAGTAATTTATTAAAATTAATGCATTTATTATAACTTTAATAATATTTGTGACAATCATTAGTTTTTAAATGTTCTGTTTGAATTATTTCGTCCATAGCAATAGGTATTACTCCGTATCTTGTTCGCGCATCAAAAATATTAGTACCGAACATAACAGCGGAGAAAACATAAGCATTGTCGATGGAACCTCTCAGGGGATGAAGGGTGGTAGCGAAGGAAGATATATTCTACAAAGTAGTTTGTTGTCTTGTAATATTTTATATTTAGCGGGTCGGACTCATTAGATTTTTTTTATTGAAGCATCTGCCAACAAAAATATCCGCCCGGTGATTTACGTAAATATTTTACATAACAGAGAGCGACAGGGTTACTTAAAATTATTTATTAGTTTCAATGCCTTGAGGGCATGGCTGTCTCTAAGAAATATGAGACCAAAAGACATATTATCGGTAAAATAATGACAAATCAACAGTTGTAGCAGACAAACCATTTATAACGTTTTTACGAATTCTACAATCATCATTTTTTTATTACATATTTAATATCATAATATAACTATCTAACGTAGCTTTGCACGAATTTACTCTGACAAAGATGAAACATATAACCATCACCGAAACAACACGAAAGAAATTCAGCTTCCATGCTATTTGCAAAGACTTGGCACGTAATTTCACTTTCCGAAATTCCTCCGAATATATTATAAGGGATGATTGTCATCAGGTATGACTGGAAATAGGCAGCTTTAGTTTATGTAATCTTGCAACAACCTTAAATAGAAGAGCATAAGTTATTGTAATCATGATAACATCAGCGAATTCACATTGTCAGAGGCTGCTATAGTAGGGACTTAATCAATATAATTTTTTAAGAGGTCAGGATATTAGCCAAAGATCGACATTGACACAATTTAGATATGCATTATCTGAATTTAAAATATTATTCTCCATATATCACTTACAAAATTTTCAATTAAATAAAGACTAAAGGAACTTATAAATATAAAATAGGAAGTATATTATAAGATGTCATGATTAATGGAAATACTTTTAAAAGAAAATAAACTTTGAAATAGGTTTTCCTTTTTATAAATGGCGAGGCGAAGAATCATAAGTAACGTCATTCGAACCATACATTACACGGCAATATTTCAGTCACTTCTTACATGTTAGAGCTTTTAGTATCGGTTCTCGAGTATGAGAGCTTTTGATTCCCAGAGTCCTGTTCAGTTTGACGCAAGTAGTCGAACGTAGTTAAAAACGATGGAATTCATAATGTGTTCCGAATCTATATTTATAATATTTTTTGCACCGCAAGGTTCTTACACCTTCTGAATACATTTAGCCGAGCGGAAAACTAATAGTGATCACAATTTTATTATCGAATAAAATTATTATATTTAAATTTAAGACGTTAATATTTTGCATGCAGATTATAAGTATTAGTATAATAATATCTCGTTTCATCCTGAGAATTTAAGGGACCATGCATTTGTTCGTGAAATCAACTGAAACTTACTCAAATACCATTTAACAGTTTAGATATTATACCTGTTTATTAATTATTCTCTCGAGTTCAGTCTTATTCTATTTATTATTATGTTACTATATTTTTTTTAGTAATACAGAAGTAATTATGTTTGCTAATTTTTTACTTTTATATCTATATTTCAAAAATCATGTTTAGCGATTTTATACATTTAAAAATTAATAACAAAACAATTAGCTGGACAATATATGCTCATTTATATTTTGTTATTTTTTTATTATAGTGGCGTTTTTAGTAACAAAACATTTCCTATTCTCAAATTTGGTGTTATATTTTAGTAAATTAGGCAAAATCCCTGACTATTTAACTAAATAAATGTTATCAACAAGAATCCGGGCTTTTATAAAAGTTCAAATACTTCAAATCACTAAAGTCAGATAGGTACAAGGGAATTGGTTGGTATTAGTTGAGTCAAACATTGGACATTATATTTTTATATGTAAATAGTCAGGAATCGTAGTATTTTTTCTTGGGTATTATGGTTCATTATCTAATGCGATCGATATGATTTAAATGGTATTAAATGCGTTGTTATCATACTTAACTAGCAATTATTAATGCCTCACGATATAAATCCATCTGCCTATTAATATATTACTTTGTTTATTTTTGGATTGTTTATACGATCGTCACATAAACAATAAACAGACGATAATACAAAAAAATCCACCTCCCCAGTGTATCTAGTTTAAATATTAGGATGCCAGTAACAATAAACACGATAAACATTAAGGAATAAATGCTGAATTAATTATACAATTAAGTTTACTTATTTAAAAACATTCCAGCATTCTATAAACGTTTCCATTATTTCAAGTCAGGGATGTCCAATTACTTTGCGAGGTAAATTATAAATCGATTACGTTTTCCTGTAGATGTGAGCGTCCATTAGTGCTGTTTAATCATATTAATAAATTTTGTTGATTGACATACTATGATTATGAATTAAATTTTAATAAGTGATCAAACAAAAGGAAAATGAACTTTGCTTGTCACAGCGTTGACAGTCGTTCAAATCGAATATGTTTCTAAATTTTTAACTGTGTGACGACAATTTATATATGTACATACTATATGCAACAATCATGGAGCGGAATAAAAAAAATATTTTCAAAATACCGCACTACTTATTGACAACTTATAAATACTATAATTACATGTATAAAACGGATCACGATATGAGCCTTTATTTAATTAAACGTATTAGCTTAAGAATTAATAATCAATTACAGATTTTACTGCTCATAGTCTTTTTGTATATTCAGAAAAAAGTTAGTTGTATATAAAGTCCGGCTTTTTATTCGTCCATAATATACCTACTGTCGGGGGAAAAGTTCAATTTTGTTGCTCCGAACTTCAGAGGGAAATCAGCTGGAAGATTACTATCACTCTCTTTCGAAGAAACCCATTTACTTGCATTTTTTTTAATTCACTTTACTCATTTAAATTATCAGTTCTTATCGATATTAATTTTATGATTGCGATAAATATTTAGTAGCGACTTTAAGTTTAATTCTTAGGGTTTTATTTTTATCAAAAGTGCAAGTAAACAATAATTTAATTATTTCTGTACATATTACAATATTACACCATCAATATAATTTATTTAAAATATAATATAGATACTTAAAATATAATATACCTAAGCATTTATTTATAAATTAATTATTGATGGCAATATTAGTATAAATCTCTCTGATTTGACATAAAAACTCGGTAGAATAGTATTTATTATTTCGTTTTATTTCACATTTATTTGAAATGGATGATCACGTTTTATCATCCTTAAAGAGGTATTTTCAACAGTAGTTAATATCGGTCATTCCAAACAAATGCTTATAACATGAAATACACGCGGAGTACCGACCCGGGGTTGGGCCGCGGAACGAATAGGGGCCACAGCCCTTAAGTATATTATAATACATATGATAATCTTATGATAGATTAACTAAACTTGTTGACGTTTGGACTGTAGTAAAAAGAAAAACGTGAGCCAAGAGTGATGACATAAATAATAGGTGTTGCCAATAATGCATTTAATATCGTTATTAAATCAATCGATGACAGGCTTAGCCACCTAAATAAATTAAATTCTCAAGTCTCTCAATATGCTCATTTAAATAGTTCAGATACTCACCATGAATGCTTAACAAGCTTATGCAATTGTTCTAGTGGTTTTTGATATCTTACAATGTATATTGTAAAATTAGGAACATTTATGTTTATATCAACAATTCAAACGATATCAGTTAATAACGAAATTCACATTAAATGTAAATTTGTACTTAACGAAAATACCTACCCTTTTGCATTGATAAATTGGTAATTTCCGCCTTGCATTTTTCAGTCGTCTCTTTGTGACAATAATAATAATTTAATATTGTAAATTTACTTTGCTTATAACTACACGTCTTCTTTCATATCCAATTCTTAGCTGATGTATATGGTCGCCACAAATGCCTCTATAAAACTCAATCAGCTACCACAATTCTTCACTTGTCAAATTTTATAAATTAAAATGTTATAAAACAAAACTCCAATTTATGTGAGAAGGTCATATCTCCAATATGCATCATGTTTTCAATTAGAAAAATGTTCAAAACCATTGTAATTTTAAAACATACAGAGCACGTAACTTTTTATTCCTTCGAATAATACTATATTTCAAATGGCAAGCGAAAATAATATATTTAAAAAAAGCTTTTATTCAAATGGGACCACCTGCCCCACGTTAAATAATAGTGAAATATTCGAAATTGAATTGTAGAAAGCAAAATCGTTTCAAAACACAGTGCTTGCGGACATAAGTTATTCTCTAAAAGTGCAAGATGTCAGCCCGGGAGAGGTTTTTCTAGATTTACGACGTCGCGTTAGAATTCCTTGCCGAATATATTTTTCCACTTCCTCGTGTTATTTGCGAAGATTTGCTTTCCTTGGCGACAGATAAATTTATCCACAACAGAAACTGCGAGCAAAACACTCTGGCATGGTTGTAGTCCGATTCCTGTGTTTTCCCACCGCTTTATATTTATTTATTTCGATATTTTCTCTTTTTATAAATCGTCGTAAATCTTACGAAAAGCGTCTCAAGGCGATTGAACTTATAAAATGATGTCTACGGTCCCGGCGCTTGTCACTTAATAATGGGATATATATATTTACCCTCAAACGCTTATTGCAAAAAACATATATTATATAGAATAGTATTATCATAAATTACTTTATTTGGCACACTACTTAATTAACATTTGTACCAGATACTCGCGGAAATTTAAAAAATCATTTTACTGTATTTTATTTGAAATTCATTAAACGAAACATCATCATCGAAAAAAATCTAATCGAAGTTTTAAAACCAATACATTTAGTACAAGTCACTTTGTTGCTATGATGTGATCTGCCAAGTTAAATTTAGTCAATTTTTAATTTTCTGTGATTGATTCAATATTCCATACAAATTTCATTGTTTCAAGTCTGTATGGTAAATACGAAAACAGACACACGTTTTTATTACACTGAAGTGTATGAAATAATCATCAATATTTTTATTTGAAAATAAATAGATATAATTGATGCATATACAAATTTAAAGCAAACATTTTAAGCGTTTGGGCGGGACATTGGTATACTATCTACGCCTCGAATGTAACGAACACCGTTTTTTTTCCCCTAATTAAGCAATAAAATAAATATAATATAATTTAATTTGGTGTTGGCTATAGATTGTACGAGTAAATGTATTAATAATGCATTTTAATTTTGTTCACTGAAATAATATGCGCTTTTGCATTTTTTATGTTCTGAAACATAGTCTTATGTTGTATTATTAATATTAATATTATAAGTGTAAAATAATTACTATTTAATATTATGTCCATTTGTCTCATTAGAAATAAATCATTATTTTTACAGATAACAAAAATATACATTACCACCGATGTAAAAACCCTTCTTGTCTGTAGTTTACTTTGTCCTGAGAATGACAGCCAAAATTTCTCAACACAAATCAATAGTCGTGGCAAGTTGTAACTTTCTCATCAATGAACAGACGTCATTATTCAAAAAAGAATACCGGACGTGTAGCTAAATAATAAATTTAGTTTTATTCAACCTTGTTTACGAACTAAAAGTCAGCCTATTTTCTAGCATTAAAAACATGCGTCAACATGTTAAAATGTCAACATTTTTTGTGATATATTTTCAAGTTTTTCAAAAATATTAACAAATATATTTTTAAGTAAACGCCTGCAGAAATTACCAAAAGAGTATCAAAATCAGTCGCTTGGTTTTATGGCGGTTATATGACGGTTATATGACGGTTATATGTACGAATAAGTCAAAATTATAAGCTCAATGTATAAATTGCGAATATTTAATAAAAACAACAACAAAAAAATGACATAAAAGTAATTGAAAGCGATTACGCAATTACTTTTTTCGCGTATTTATATTTCATGAAAAATTTTACGCCGCTATGAGAACCGTAAAAATGAACCTTTTTTGTTTTTAATCTAATTTTTTAGTCGCTTAAATATAATTCCCATCAAAAAATAAATTAATATTTTAAGTGAGCAGTAAATGAACGTTTTAATGGACATTATAAGCGTGCTGTAATGTGTATAAAAATATTAGTGGTGAATCTAGACAACAAAAATACAGAGTACGTTGCCCTAAGCCAGCAGTACTTAACCTTTTTAAGATTTCAGAGGCCATTAATCAAATTTCCGGGCAACCAACATCGTCAAGTTTTAAAACAGTTTAAAGGAAACCCATAAAATTAGCCACGGGAAAATGTTTTGAATAAATAGTTAAGTTTACTATTTAAGTGTTATTTTTCCTTATAGCAGCTATTGATATTGATTTATTCATTTGTCTTTATAGGGTCGAATTATTCGACGGAGAATCTATTTTCAAATACTTGTAGAAAAATCTAATATCTTCCTTAGGATTCATGTTCTACACATTTCTATCACATTGTAGATACAAACTAAAATTCAGTATTTTATCATCAAACATTTTCTGAAAGGCAAAAGAAGGCCAGTACAACTTTTAATCCTTAAAAAAGACATTTATTAATTACAAAATATTCTAATAATCGTCATTAAGTAATTTCAATGACTCGTTTTAAATAAACGACACGAAGTTAATACATTTTACTATAAACTGTAATATATTATATATATATATACATATATATATATAATAAATATATACCTTACATAATGTTATATAGCTGGTGCTATATTTCGTTTTATATTATCCAAGTTTCGAGAAGCTTATACTGTCAAGCTAAAAGGGTTGAATTAATTGGGTAATAAAATGTGCCAAAATTTATAACTACGCGGCTACGCTATTTTCCATCTACAAATAATTATTTTCACCGCAATCTGTAAGCACAGATAATAATATATGTGTAGACATTAAACCACAAAGCTTCGTCACTAGTTCTCAATGGAGCTAATTTATTTTGTCGTATTGTTTCCGACAGCCTCCGGTCTCTATCCGTTCAAATTAAAGGCGAATTAAGTGAACGAAAGGTACACGTTCTGTCTTATTTAGATCTTATAAGATCGATTCTGAAAGTCTCTAAATTGAATATGTCCCATCTGTGATATTTACGAGTGACATGTATTTTAACAAAAAATTACTGTAGTCAAATTCACAGTGAAAAATAGTGAAAATTCATAGTTAAAACAAAGTGTGACCATATTTTAAGGGTTTAATATCGTTTATAATATTAAATATACCAATATTATTTTTCAGGAAGAGTAGTAATAGGCCAGTAGAAAAAAAACAAACAACGATGTTTCATTTTCTGCATTCATAACTGTCGCGACATATTAATTATATGTAATAATATCTTAGAACCTCACCGGGCTCTTCATTTGTGTCAAGTTTAACTATACGACACTATTTTATGTCATTGAATGACCTTTATTTATAACGAAAGTTTAATATCATACTCGAGGATATTCACGGTCAACGCAAAACAACTCCCAGTAACATTAATAATCGAGCATTGAAAATGCATTTTTATCAAGCTGAAAATTATTGCGGAAGATCTTTGCTACGTCACCGCCTCTCTTCCAAGAAAATGGCATCTGTTATCCACAATCATTTAATGTCTCTTAGCGTGAAACAAACCGTGCAGTGTACGCGGGATTTATTGCGAACCAGAAAATTGTAATAATTAATATCTCACGAAAAATTATCCAAGGGTAGGTCGGTAATTATTTAATTCGCTCTCAGAAATATACGAGGCAGTCAGAAAATATGTGGCTTAAGCCCAAAAATTACAAAGAGAGATAAACGAGTATGGATTCTACGATTGTAATATTTTGCACAAACATGTTTGAATGGAAACATTCAACAAGGCGGCAACATCTAAACTCTTCCGCAAGAAAAAGATTTAATGACAATGGGATGATGGATATTTTAAAGAACCTTTTGCACGTCACTCAACTATTGACCACTCGTTAAAGCTGCCAACTTCAAAGAAAAATCAAGACTAAACATTTATCAAGACTCATTGTTCAAATGTAATTACTTCGTGTATCTATTTTTAGCATTGTATTTAAAAAAATAAGACAATTCAAATGCACATAAAGGGTATAAATTGAACTGGTTCGTGAATACCTATTTTCACATTAAAAAAAACACATAAAACTGAATTGAAGGAAGCGGAAGTTATTTTGCGTTTTGTTTTGATTTTTACATAAGAGTAATGTAAAATAACACAACATTAAACTGAAAATACCTACTCAGAATAATTTTAGTAAAAAATATTTAAAAATCTGGTCATAAACTCATGATTCGCAATAAATGAGAAAAAAAAATGTAAATATTAGATCATAAAAACCCATTATTTACTAACATACATTATCTAAAGATAAAATTGTTATGAAAATTGATTGATGAAGAGAAAATAATAGATTCCAAAAAACTCAGTTCTTGAGTATATTTAAAGTAAGCAGTGTCTTTTTGCAACGGAATTTAATAATGTTTAAGTCCTAGGAAAAAAGTTTTTTTCTTCGATTATATTGGGTATTTTTCATATCGAAATGTCATTCCGTCAGTATCAGTATTCCGGTGAAATGACAGTTTTTTGACTCACAAATATGACGACTCTGTGGCTGTATCAAAATAACTGATTGAATTCGAATAGAGGTTAAAATATTGGCAATGGACACAAGGGCCAAGGGCTCTTGGCCCGGACCAAGCCCTGACCCCGTCACCGCGGTAGGGCGAGCCGAAAACACATCTAAAAAAAGCCGATAAAAAAGACAGTCGCGGCGACCGTAATAATCGAATTGTGTCCTTTCGTCATACAACCCTGGAGAGACGGTTGTGCCATCGGCAATCCTTGCCAAAATAATTAAGAAAGCCGCGCGGCTAGAGTCGAGGCGTGCTAAAAGCATCCGCTGGCAGCCCGGGCGTCTTGCTCGGCCAGCGTCTCTCTGCCGGACCTCAGACTCGTTCGTTCTTTCCTCCCCGACACTGGCATCCATACTTGCAACGAGTAAGTTTTTTTCAACGAAGTCTACCTACTTGAGCCATCACTCCATTGAACAGCCATAAAGTGAATTTAAAAAAAAAAGTAAAACGACGTAATATTTCGCGCGCTGTGTTTCAAAAAAAACTGTGAATAAAATAGTGCGCTTGGAATATTCTCATCTGTGAGCGTGACCACCGGCCTTATTAAAAAATTTTACGAGTGTTTTCCTTATCTATTTATTTTATTAGCTTATTTTTCAATTTTATTGTCGTCGCTTATTATTATAATAATTTTTAAAAATACCACACTTGTGGGTGTCTGAAGTGCTTAAAATGAAGTGACCATCTTTATTTTTCGTTTCGTCGGGCAATCGATGAAAATCGAATGATATAAAATCATACAAACAACAAAATTGTATTACATATTCGTACATATTTTTATAATAATTTATTTTTGTTAGGAACACATAAAGGTATTCTTTTTATTTACTTTTAATTCGTTGTTCGCATTACAACTAAACAATCACTTGTACGTAGTCTTTCGAGTCTTTTGGATTATTATTTTTAAACGTCACTTGACGTCGCTAAAACTAGTGTATAATTTCTACATTCGAAAAAACTATTCGTCAATTGGGAGTTGTAACACCGTAACATTTTAAAAATATATTCGCATATTACCCTGATTGTTAATAATATAATTTACTGAAACTGCGGATTAGGCATGTAAATATTAGGTGGCCAGTGCCCATTCGATAAGTCTTTCATAAGAAGACACTTTAAATTATATATGAATCCATTTAAATGCTGTTGAGGCAGTCCTGTACAAAAAGAGGAAGAAATGCGTCGTCTTATTATCTGCGCGAGACTGTCCAGTGGCGCAACATCCAGCACACCTGGCATTTACTTCATCAGTCGGTCTTTTTCAGGGACTGTCCCTGGAAACCGGGGACGAATGGTCAACTTAGCCTAAAATAACCGCGAGCGATCACGTGGCCCAGCTCGACCAATCGTCGCCGTCCACATTATTTCTATGCTACTAGCCGGCTTATATCACCGGTTAGCCGCCTTAATGATTTATTTTCAGAAATAAAATATATTTATAAAATTCAGCGTCAAATTTTGACGGCATTATTTTACACGCACAAACAAAATCTCAACCGTTTTAATTTAATAAGTATCTACTTTGACTTGAATTTAGTTCTCTGTATTGTTACTAGAGAGCGCTGCCCTAACCTAAAAATCGTTTCTCATTCAGTGTAGTGAAAAATGACGGCTGGGCTAGTTGAGTGCGCGCGTGGTTTATGATATTTACATGATATGTCGACTTTTTTATGTGTAAAATAAGTGTTTTTTTAATTTATCTAGTGTAAGGTGTCAGTATTTCTATTTTGCGTCCACGCAAAAAAATCGACGTACTGTTCACATGCTAGAAAATCACGGTGAGTGGCAGCCACGGAAATACGAATTCTCCTAAAAAATATACCGTTTTGATAATTTTTCGCGTGCCACGGCGTAGCTTAAATCTTCGTCTATCCGGCGTGACCGAAATTTATTAACTCATTTTAACCTATGAATAAGAAAAAAATATTGTAAAACTAGTAAAATTCCTTTACATTACTTGAAATAAACCTACTAAACTATTAGTAGTTCATAGTTTTCGATCATGCCTTTTCTAAATGTGACAGAAGATAACCTATATTTAATATAGTATTGCCACACTTCATTGTAAATCCAATGAATAATATAAAACATTTCAAATAATACCTTTCTGCATAAAAACGATTTTGAAACTAAGTTACCAAAAAATGTCTAATCTATGCTGCTTAATACTTTGTCTTCGATATACTTTTACTAAGTAATAATTCACGTTTTATGTCTTGAAAAAAAAATTACGAAAGTGAAATATCATTTTATATTCATTTCTATTCACATAAAGGTATTTTTCAACTGTAAAATGAACCGTGACTTTCTGTGTGAATAGTATTTTTTACCTGAGTCCCAAAAAGTCGTAAATCCTTAGAAACGGCATACGACTTGAAACTTTGGTTATCTCTCGTAGAAAATAGTGACTTGCCTATACATACGTCACAATGCCGGCCGGCTTTGTATTAGTAGCTCTCGTGTTTTGAAAGCCAATGGTACTGGGTGCGAATCCAATCATATATGTCCCATTTTCTCAAAATTATTTATTTATCATTTTGAATCACCCAATGTCAATTGGTGTAAGACTCGCTATATAACCTGTCAAAATGCTTATCGATTGTTCTTGATAGTTGACAGTTCACATAGTCATCTCAAGGATGCTTCTTTTTATGATCTAAAGAATTTCTTCTTGCTATGTCTGAATTTTAACACGTGGAAAAATAAAATACATAAATGAGTAAATTAGGACCTGGGTAAAATAAATTAAACAAATGAATTTAATAGTACACTCTAACCATCTCTTGTTACAGAGTTCGTTTTATTTTTAATTCATATATTGTGAAAAAAATTGGCAGATGTACTGTGACAGGTCTAAATGCATGACTGGCTATTTTGATTAATTTGAAATACCTCAATGTTCTTAGATGACTTTTATTTTTTCAAGAATATTCTTGATTTAAATTTTCAAATCATTTAATGCTTCTGCTCTTAGTGCAAAAATCATTTCTGAAAAATATTTTAAATAGTTTTCCTCAAAATATAATCTGAATCCAAAATGTAAAAATGAAATTTAAACTATTGAGTTTACTTTTAAGTTTATGAGTAGTCAAAACAAGGGTTTTAGGATCATTTGAAATAAAAACTATCATTTCATATAATATTGTTGCAGTTTCATTTATAAATTTCAATAGTGACAAAACCAGTATTAAATTCATAATCAGTTCATAAATACGAGTATTCTGTTCATATTCAGGTTCCATGTGTTGTTTATAGAATGAACATGGCGGGTGGTCATTTTTGTTTTTCACTTTAATACAATACAATGGGGATCAAATCCTACTGTGCTACGTTTTGCTTTAATATTAATAACACAAAAAACACTTGGAATTATATGATCAAAAAAATGTTATAAAATCTTTATAAAAACGATTGATTTATTAAAATACATAGCAGATGATGTATACAGCCGTCATAAAATATTTTACAACTAATTCTACTATTGTAATGTTGTATGCTAAATATATAATCTATTGAATCAAGTCAAAAACAATAAATGACAATTCATGTATCAGGTGACTTTAATAAATCCACAAAAATAATGCCAAAATACAAAACGCAATTAAAATTTAAAAATACTTAAAAAATAATGTGAATAAATATACTATCCATCCTTCTCCTTAATCCAAAATATATATGATTTGACAACTTGTGTGAAGGTGAACGGAATTGTAATTTTTGTTATTTTTTGTCTTGCAGAACTGACGACAACAAAATAACCAACCATGGAGGATGCTCACGCTAAATCCGTGGACGAAGTCTTAAACCACTTCGGTACCAACGAGGACAAAGGTCTCACTCCCGATCAGGTCAAAAGGAGCCAAGAGAAATATGGCCCCAATGGTGAGTTTCTTTAAACTGTATTTCTTCAAAGCTTTCAATCGGCTACTTTAACATACATTTTGCATTATCAAATTCCCATTCATTCAAATACAAATGAATGTGTTTATTATGATTTTATACTCAAAGAGAAAATTGCAGTAAAAGTAATATTTCACATAGTTATGAAGTATATCGATGTTTGTTATAAACACCGATCATAAGCCAATATAAAATGTATGTTAAATTTAAAGTTGACTATTTTTCTGTATCATTCCAATTAAATATTATTTATTAAACGACCAATATATATTAAAAGCCTCTAAGAAGCAGTGCATAAACATAATTAAAGCATATAACTTCTCTGATGATGCATTATCTCCAGAGAGAATAAAAAAAATGTCTTATTTATGAAATTGAAATGGAATTCTTTTTGGTAATAATTCAGGAATGTAGTGTTCTAGTGGAAAAGTATTTTTGGCAGCATATATGTATATTAATATTTCAGAGACAGTGAATACTTTTTAGACGACAGCACAGTTCTCTTGTTGGTTAATTACCATGGAAATTCTCAATTGTGTGACAATATATCGCTTTGGTCTATATTACAATATGAATAAGAGTATACTGGCCTCAAATGTGTATTCAAACCATATCGTACCCACTCAAAATTGAGAGAAAAAAAACCTTGTTATATATAATATTGGATTGTAGTTAGGATTCAGTATTACAATAAAATCAAAACTAAATTTTACTATGGGTCTACCGTCATAAGGTATAGGTTTTTTCAAACAATGTTGTCATGATATTATTATGCTGTATTTTTATTCTGGTTATATTTAACCAAATATTATATAATACCAAATTACAAGGTTCTATGAATCAACAATCCTTTGTTAAATTCAATTATTCAGTGAATTAATTTAAATTGTGTTATTCCAGTTGATACAAAGAGTACAATTGAATATTTTAAATACTGATATCAACCATTAAATTTAATTACATATAGTGTAATAAAGACATACCCTTCTTATAGCACATGTCATAAAAATATCAATTAAAGAAATAAAACTAAAAAAGTTGATTACTTATTATGAGTCTACCACTTTTTAAAACTTAATTTGAATATAAGAGTATTGATTTCAATTCATAAGTAACCTATTAATTAAAAGGTATATTTTCACTTTGGGCATAAAATTTAAATATTTTAAGAAATTAATTTTTTGATGGAAATTACTTTCATAACTATTCCCACTAGTTCAGCTGAATATTTTATATCTACATTGTAACACTTACACAGATCAGTAAGAATAATGTGATGCTGAATTGTAATTTATGTTATAATTAATTATGCACTCACTCATGTTATTTATGAACTGTTGATTAGGAATCTTAGAAAGCTTAGCTTCATTTTCTATTCAAATGCAACAATTCACCAGCAATCATATATTTTTTTAAATTTTGTTTTTATCCTTGCATAGAGTTCTTTGACATGAAATAAAAGTTATAGTGTAACTAGCTACACCATTCTGTGCATTTTTATCGTCTTTTGAAAGCTGTCACAATCTCTTTCTTATCAAAAATTTAATATAATTTTTCCACCATTTGACATGATGGTGTACTACCTATTTTATCACCTGTATGCAAGAAATCTGTAAAATTGTATGCCGTTAAATAAATAATTACATGCCCTATTTTTTAAATTCATAATAATGTCTATGTATCTAATTATATTGTGTATTTAAACAGATGCATTATAAATATTTGTCAATGATTTTGATACTTAAATCGTATTCTAATAATTTGTATTGACATTAATTGTTCTCTCAGTTGTAATGCATATTTACTTAGTGGATGATAGTTTAAATGAATCATAAATTATGTCACCATATTATAAGCTTGATTGTCCACAAAGAAAAAATATAACAAGCATAATTATAACGAAAGTTATGTTTAATTTATAACTATTATTTTGAAATTTCAAATAGGAAAACTAAACTATAATGGTTGTATATATTTTTTATGCAATCGTTGATGTCGTCATATTTATATTGTTCTTCTGCTTGTTGCTGTCCGCTGCATGCGAAAATTACGCGGAAAATATGAAGATCATAAAATGGTTTATCTGTTAACTTCTAGAAAAAAAATGTTAGGAGTGTCATGTGCCTTGCATAGCACACCAACGACATTACAATAAAGATCGTCGCAATTATAAAAACAGATTATTCCTTATTATGTAGTTGCATTTATAGAAACTACTGTTTATATTCAAAATGCTTAGTTTACATAAATGTAATAGGGTGTGTAGCTCTATCACTAATGTGGTCCAACTTTTAGCATTCGCTATAATCGCCAACTAAATTAATTCTTAGCTGCCTAGATTCTAGAAGTATTCTGCAGTGTATATGTAATGCTGTGTATATAATATATGCATTTAGAACTATCAAAGATTATGCATTATCACTATTTCTTTTTATGGAAACAGTTTTTTTACGTAGACTGCCGCTTCGTAGTATCAACCAAAGATTCGGTATTAAAAAAAAACTAGCATTGCACAGCTTTAATATTTGTTCTACTGTTGGTAATATATATTATGTAGTCCACGTTTATTATCACGGAATGAGGTTACGTTGACCTTGTCACCACACGAGCGACCACGTGACTGCATTAAGCAGATTACTTCAGCTCCGATAATAAAATATAAACATATCGAATGCTTTCTTTGGTGATTATGATTTATAAACCCGGACGTTCGTTTTGTACGACCGATTCGCCAGTATGACACCTTCTACTTCCCCTAAACGTGTCGTAATGTTATTATCTGATGACGTCCATGCGACACCAAGCCAGGTGACACACTAACACACGTAAGTGGCCAAGTATCAAGACACGTCATGCTGGAAATCTTTTGATTCTTTATCAAACACATGGTCAGAGCTGAGCTCTCCAAAAGTACATCGAGTCATATTGACATGATAAACATAGATGATATCTGAATTATAGTAAATTCGTCAGCATGTTCTGGCGTTCAGATTTTTATTTCGAAGACAAAATAAGAATTTTATCATTTTAGGTAAGTCGGGAAGAAGTTTTCAGCGTACAATAGTTTTAATTATGTGGAATATGTTATTTTAAAAGTTTATCGAGACTACAGTCTGATTATTATATTTATATCACCGATACCTATTAAAAAATTCAGACTTTTTTCATAACATACTATGTTATAAAATAATATTTTTTAAATCGTTTTCTCGTTGCAATATCTCACCTCTCAGTTTCGCTCGATGCCTCAATGTACACCATATTATTTACGCAACCGAGGTAAAAATTTAAACTTCAATGAAAGAGGCATTACGTCCTGACCTAAAAAAATATTAAGTTATTCTTCTATGATATTGCTTTGGCCGGCAAACGACCGCATCGGCTCCATTTTCTTAGTCTTACATATTCTTAAACAGTGAATATTATTATTTTTGCCTCAGTCTTTGGAAACACACGGACCAAAAAGTTCACATTATAAAAGTGAAATGTAAACTTCTACATCAAATGGTTTGTACAATACAAACGAGTGAGTGACCTTCAGCAAAATGAATCGATTACCCTGATAACAAAAGAGAAGAGAAGAACACCTTCGGAAGATGAAACCATTATTTGTACACTACATCCATTACGTATATTAAATCCATGGTTGAATATGTTATAAGCATTTTTAACAAAGGCCTTTTGAACTTTTCAAGACTACACAAGAAGAGAAATGTCATTTATTAGGTATATAGTAAAAATATCTTGAACATATATACTGAAGAAATTTAATTTGATAAATTAAAATTCAAAATATTTCGAATAATTTATTAAAACTATATTAACGTTATAGATTGAGTACTTTCTCGATTAAGAAAGTATTTTATATGTTGAACGATCTTCAAGGATTTTGAGTGTTGTTAACCCACAAAGTTTTGTTCAATCTCGATTCTCAACCACATGGCCTGTGTTCATTTCAAGAAATCTGTTGCAAAAATCGAATCAGTTGTATTATTTTTAGCTAAGAAAATCGGAAGCTGCGAAACATTTAAATGTTAACATTACATGTAATGCTCAGGATGTTTATATTAAAAGTGACTTTGCTTGTAGTCACTTACTGTCTTTTGAAGCCATTAAGCAAACACTAAATGTTCGCAGAACCCCATGGGTTTGCTTTTTAGCTTATGGCCCCGGGTGGCACTAAAAGTCTTAAGTGGTGATTTCAGTGAATATGGGCTAATCCATTATTCACTCAAAAGAGGCCTGCGACAGACATTAATGTTTTTTTATTAATTTGCCAGGCTTAAATTAAAAATATTTAAAAAATTATATCCAATTTATTTTATTTAATTTTGTTTATTTTTCCTTTCAGAAACATTACAAATTATGTTAACTCAATTCATTTCTGAAGTACAATAAAAATAAAAAATACAATATATACAAAAATAGGTACTTATGATTAAGTACTATGAACAAAGCAATAAAGACAAGCAACAGAAGGTCCCTATGCTTATCAGACAGACGAAGCCAACCAATTATCCCTCCAAAGAAACTCTTGGAGTTCTTGTCTGAATTGGGCCTCTCTTTATGATCAATACTTTAAAGAAAAAATATGTACAATATATATTTTAAATAAGCTTTGTGATTTTTTAAATGTTTGTAAGTCAAATAACAACGTACCTATGATTATTAATTATTATTTTTATATTGTATCAAAATACAAAAGGTCATCATTTTAATCAATGATTTTTGCTTACATTTACTCTTTACTGGTTTATAAAATCCTGGTCCTCAAACTATTTACTTTCGTCTAGTTTATGACTAAGCGTCATTGAACAATAATCTATAACGAACGTTTTTAAATATTATTATGTAGTGAGATGACTAATGATCGATTTTTAAGCATGTAATTGCAAATCTCGATCAATCGCTATTTACAGTTGATAAAATAAAGGAATAATCTCTTCGTATTCCGTCACAAGACGTCGCTCTTTCTGAGCGCAATCTATTTTCACTAGACCACTTCAGCTGAGCATATAATAATTATTTACATCATAATATTTCAGCGAGATGATGTTCGCGATATTTTATTGCGACTATTTTCCAACGGAGTCTCGGTCACAGCGCCGGTGCTATCTGTGAACATTTTATCAAAACACTGCGATGAGTATCACTAAATATTCTAAAACGTTACGGAATGTCCATATTATTCAAACGTTTTCTTTTTAGTTTTAAGTAGCCTTTTTTTCAAGCTTCTGGGTTTTCTTGATCCTATGAGGCGATCGAATGCATGAAGTGAAAACCCCTACATTGGCAAAAGTGTGTGTGATTTGAGGTTTGCTCGAATTGTTTTGTTTCCATGGCGGCAACGTTTGCTATTTGACAAAAAAAAATAAAAGTGCAATAACGCACATATTTTATTATACGCCGAGCCATTAATCGCTACTGCTGTGTGGTGATAAGCAGACTTAACGACTAGCTTTTGAATCGATAATATTTGTTTTTCGATTGTCTGTCCTGTCGGCTGATTGCTTCCTGGGCGATCGTTCATAGAAGTTCGGCTCATGATTAAAATACCATTAACATGTCGACTCGGTGATAACTTAATGTTGTAGATAACATTAGCAATATCTAGTTTTCGATCAAACACATTCGCAATACAAACGAATCGACCGTCACCGACAGTTACATTTTGATTCCTTCATATGAATCCATCCAGACGACAATTATGTATTTGCGGATGTGTTATAGAAGAAAAAGGTAGATAGATTATTATAATAAATTGGAGAGCTCTAACATTGCGAGAACGTTTCACATTTAGCAATTATTATTTCTGGCTTTACAATTTAAAAAAATATGGTAAATCATTGTCTCAAACTGAGCAACAAGAATTGAAAAAAAAGGCTTTCGTATTGCTTATAGTGACACATTTTCTATTGCACATGATCAATGTAAACCTAATACGAATTACGAGTAGTATCCACGAATCTAATCTTGTTTATCCGCACTGTTTGTGTTACAGTTTGAACAGGCTATCAGCCTCCATACACTTTTCCAGCCATAAAAGATTTTCCGGTTCATATAGTCCTCACACTATAAGAGCACAAACGGTAGCTAAGGCCTGTACTATTTACACGACAGCTTATCAGCTAAATTGCCATATGATAATTCAAGGCTGACTTTACTTTTTCCGCATGTTTACATCATATTTGTGAACAAAACTACCGATAATGTTAACTCACGTGGCATTTAAAAAATAATGCAATTCCCATTATTTGTTTCTCTTATCAAGCAATGTTTCATTTCCTTGTCAGATAACAATTTTTGATAGATAATTTTGAATAATATATTATCAAACTGTGACAAAAGCCGTCTAGCAAAGGTCTAAAGTTAGCTGTATTAAGTCTTAATGGAAACAATACAAATAAAATCCAAATTTACTCTTACAAAACATTTTCAGTATTGCAAATTTCTTAATTCAATATATATTTAGTTCTAAGCTATCTTTGTGATAAATGGCAGTACGTTTCACGTTTCGTTAATGACAGCAAATCGACTGAAATAAAGAAAGTTTCGAATTTCAATGGATCTTGACTGAAATTTCGTGAGAAGCGATCGCTTGGACTGTAAAGACTTTCTAAAACGCTTCGTTAGTGTTATTTGTAGAGTTTGTTACAATTTAAATAGTATCTAAATGTGCTCAAACACGACGTATGTATTTAAATGATATTTTTTACAATCCGGAATGATACTGGATCGCGAATATTATGCAACAGATTAAACCGACTGAATGATACGGGCGTTTGTGATGTTTCTATTTTATTTTTTGTTTTTATCAATCCTGCATACTATGCTCCTTACATAAAGTATGATAGTAATACTTGTACACACACAGTAAAAAAGATTAGCCACAGTATTTGCGAATTAAAAAAATAAATGCATTTACAGTAATTTTTCATCAATGTAGCAAAGTAGGCTTATGATTTATTGACAATAATATACTCTCAACATATCATATTGTTGTTTTATCTTAAAACAATCGGGCGAATCGTTATAACAAGGTGCCAGAAGTTCTATGAATTAAAAAAAAAAGTATATAAGGTCCCCATTTAAAAAAAATCATGCAATATAAGCTACAAACCTCCAACCAGTCAGAGATATTATTTTATCTAATGTTTCTAATGTCAGGTACCAGATGTGATATTTTTATCACAAATATTGCATATACTCGTACATCATACCCTTATTATCCCTTCAGCACACAATGATCTTTAAAAAAAAGATACATTTTTTCTGAATCAAAAAAGCACATTAATAGTTTATAGGTTTTTTTCACTATGTACGCAATAAAAATTACGTACGTCAGGGAATTATTAAAACGTTGCATAATAAAAGTCAGTGCTCCCTTATCGCTAGAAATATGTGTTTAAATATAGCATTTAAATCTCTTAATTTGCGGTTGTAAAATATCCAATTACAATGGCAATATTTTTAGTTACCGGCAAAAACTGATTGCTTGTTGCCTGGGAGCATCCGCTATCGGGAGATTGTAGTATTTCCGAGACCGCAGAGCTTTTTTCTCGCTTCTCACTCTGAATCCGTTACCTAGTGTGAGCATATGGTCGTTACAAATTTTTACCATAATTTTCCGACAAATATCTTAATCCTTTGTCTTGTTCTAAGACCTAAGTCATCTCTGCTCCTTGAAGTTTCCTCATTTAGCACATATGTATAGATCTCAATGTAGCATGAAAAGAAGATACATGTAGTATTCTAGGCATTTGTAGACCTTTGTAATTCAGCACCCAACGCTCATCGAAATCAGCCTTTGACATGCTTTAGATATTATATCCAAGTATTTGATTACTTTGTGCTCTAACAATGAATGGTTATCAAAACATATTTTTCAAAGTCTCCCGCATCTCGATATCCTGGAACGCTTATCAAGACCACATAATCTACTCGCTGAAAACCATACGAATTGAAAAATATGACAGATGACAGAAGTTATCTCGCTACAGTTTGTGGTGGCACATGTATTCCAAATCGTTTGCGGATATGGAGTTGAGATATATTTATAAATCTGTTGCGTAGGGCATTGCATAAGTTATTAACATTTTCAGCAGATGGCGACTCTGTTTACACGTGACTGTTTATTAAAATAACACATACAGTATACAATGTATGCACAAGAAACTTACTAGGAATGTGAAAACGTAATGGAATTCAAGACACAGAACCGTTTTCTACTCTAGAACATTACCATGTTTTACTACAATATTTTATTTGAGTTCGGAGTTCCACCTTTCCGGTATGTGCCAATTTTTCTATAGATAATCGGCAAAACATATTTATTATTCCCACTATATTATACATACTGTATATTGCTTCAGGGTAAGAACGGTGGGGTCTGATAAATACCAGCCCTTAGATACGGACGATTGTTTCACAGATGGACACTGTGAGCGTTCATTCTGTACTGGGATTCACCACATTTTATTGCGTCTGAAAATACATACTCCACAAAACATTTAACACGGCACTCGCTTCAAAGAGTATTGCGCTTTATTACTTAATACCACAAATCTTAAATAACTCTACATAGTTATATTTAAGATATGTGCTCTATTCATGATTTTATCATACAACATCCGAAAGTAATTCAACCCTATATGAGTGTCTTCCCATGGCCACCGATATTTTTATGTTCACATAAATCTTTTTAAAAAATCCAACTCCATGTATCTCGGTTGTGGCGCTAAACATGATTGTTTTACTCTCAAGAGCCTTATTTGTTCGAGTTCTATTCAGACTGCGCTTGGTCCTAAGAACCGTCTGGTTCTCAGATGCGCAGTTTATGGAGCATTATTATAACACTGTCTAAGCCACAAGCAGTCTTTACCATATTTATTCAATATCAAAAGCGCTGAACGAATATATATCCAGATTTATTGTGAGGAACACCCTATAAGCAAAAAAGACAAATTTCATCAATAGTGCACTTTTTAAATAACCTTAAATAAAATAAATTTTAAAGCATTTCTTCAAGACTTTGTAAGTTATTCAAGTAGCTTTGTTTTTTTTTATGCGCAGTTTATTTTTGGAACCTCTCAATACAACAGGAAACTATGTTGTTCGTAAATTTAATGATGCCGCCATCAAATTGCACATAAAGTGCAATTTGATGGCGGCATCCGCTTCAATCGACAGTACATTTCACATAAAACTTATCTTTCGTCACCTTGCACGCAATTATTTTATAATTTCAACAAACTTATTCAAGGAACTTTAAATGTGTTTGGAGAAATAAATTAGTCTGTAAAAACTATAATATTTATACTATTTTGTACCAATTGCTTGTTCGCATTAAAGGATCATCGTTGAAACTCTTTTGTTTGACAAGAAGGATTATTCAAATTATGTTTAATTATTTGAGAACAAACAACAATAACGGGCAATTGTTGTTCTGTTGCATTTTTTGAACTATTTTTCTAGCAATTTAGATTTCTTTTATTATGCGAAAATAATCATAAATTGGCTTCCGAAATCATTGGCAGTGACCTGGATACATCCAGAATGTATTAACTTATATTTCTCTTAATCAGAGCAATGTGATCTTGAACATGCACTCGATTAAACAAACAGTTTACAATAACTCGAACCCATGAAAGCATATTATACGTGATGGATATTGTATTTTATAATTATTATCTTGCTACTCGCGATGAGCATAGTTTCTTACTGGACCCAATTCAAAACAGTGTTATTTTAAGCTCCAACGAGTTGTATTGTAACATGTAATTCTAAACACGCTTCGCTGAAATAATTTTTCAGTTAAGTATTGTTTTTCAGTATATCCTGGAAGGGAGCCAGTGACGGAGAAAATATTTACCTCATTTGCTTTCCACTTCGTTTTTCACACGTTTCTTCTGCCGTCAAAATGACCTATTCGTCTATTATGTTTGCATAAAATACTCTCAATTTTTTCGCAACAAACAAGATAATGTACTCATTATTTACCCCTTGAATTATCTTTAATTTTCTAATTTTAAATTTTGAATCTGCCAAACATGCTGTTAATTATTTTTTATTGGGCATTTCGATTTGTTTTTAATGTAATATATTTTGAACGTATTCGATCTGTTTGTTAACCATTCCAATTATGTATAGTATTTTTTTTATATTTTCTTACTTTTTTACTTAATCAACCAAAAGAAAAACAAGTATAGCCATTATATAACGGTTTTTTAAAATGGATATGATCAAAGACAACGTCTGTTATAATTAATTTTTATATACTTAATTGAGATTAATAAAAATACCTTCGGCTTAATGGTATTTGTTGTAGATCGAATGCATTTCAATAATTTCGCATGTGATAACTTTCGCATGTGCTTGTGGCCAAATGGAGAACTATACTGATAGGAACTTGCTTGAAGACCGAAATGTAAGATAGTGAAACTCTTATACCGCCCCTCGCGTGTCGCCTGAACAGGTGGTGTGCTAGAGGTGCTATGTGGCTCGGACAAGGTTAGCCAGGTTCTTTCTACCTATTAGGGTTGCCATTCGTCCCGATAACATATTGAATGTCCCAATAAATATTAATAAACATATTTCAAATTTATCGCCAGACCGCAACACAATTTTGAAGCGCATATATTCTGTCATGATGTACTGCTAGCCATTTTTGTTGTTGTGGCATTTGGGGCATTTGTTTTGCTTGCTAAATCTCCGTCAGCATAGGAGCGTCATTTTTTGCAGATCATTATTCATTTGGTGTATTTCACCTATGAAAAAATATTAAGTAAAATTACCGACGAGGTCGCGAAATAAATGGCAACCCTAATCGAACCGCGCGGGGCGCCTTATCTATTATTTAATCATTCCAAGCAAACATTTGCTCCGATAAATCGCTCTTCACTTCACGGAGGCTACTCTCGCTACCATCATCATCCACGGCATGATGAAGTCCTCACCTTAACACATCTATGCGTAGGATCGTTCTAAAAAATACTTTTGCCTCATTTATCATCTAAATAAGTATATATTTTTTTAATTTTGCTCTAGGGTTCCGTTCTTTTCCACCATTATGTAGTCTCTTAAATATTTAAACAACACAGTCCGCATTGAACTTCGTAGTGGTCTCCAATAATACGGGACTCTCAAACTTTGATGAACTTAAACATATGGCAAAGTTGTTGATTTAAGGAGCTGCATGCATTACTGACATGTCACATCGTCTCCCTCTTTGAGAGATAAAGCCATATCCAGATGTGAACTGGTATTGAAATAAATGGTTCCGCCAAAGGTAATGGCAAGGCATATAAGCACCACAAAACACGTGGTGGTTTCATTTTCCCTCATCATTTTAAACGTACATACCAGAATTTCATTTGCTTTATCTTATCATGTTAATTATCTATAAATTCAATAACGTCGCCTTGACCCGAAGCGGTCGCTTATTGTCAAGTATTGTCATTCAAGTGAAGACATGGATATTTAATACATATTCCAAAACATTTTTTTTTATTATTAACAATCAAATCTGAATTCTTCTTATGTAATAAAAACATTAATTAAAATAATATTTTCATCGTATGCCTTACATATTCGTCTACTAGTCATATTAGCATGGTTTAATTAAATTGTTGGAACCAGTTCTAAACAATCCTCCTACCGCGATTACAACTCGCCTCTCGCGGGTTTGTAACAACCGACGTGATATTTTTATTTCAAAATAAAAACCTAATGACAGGTTGTTTGCTTGACCAGAAGTGTTGTTTGTTTTCGCCATTTTTCGCACGCAATAAAAATATGGATCAAACGCGTTTCGTCGGATTATTAAATAAATTATTTTCGATTATTTAATTATAAATAGATTATTTACAATGATTTTTGGCTCGCGACTCCAATGAATAATTCGCACCGGCGCTCCACATTTTTCTTTTCGCCTTTCGGACGTAACACGTTGAATAATAAACGCGTCGTAAATCAAAGTCGGCCTCAATGTCAAAGGAAGGTGACGTATCTTCATTCCCTTCTCTCACTCTTGAGCTCCAGTTAGAAGGTTGAGGGTGGCGATCTTGACGTCGGTCACTCGGCGACTTATCTTTGATTCTTTCAACAGATTACTTTATCTTAACTCAAACAAAAAAGGGCCATTTTCTTAATCAATTCCGATCTCCAAAAACTTTTGTCATTTATATTCAATTCGTTCGTCAGTAATTATTATTCTTCTTTCTGATCGGGTAACAAATGATCACAAAGGCACCATTGATATTTTACTATCTATTAACACAGTGATGGGGAAAATAGTTTGGTGGTTGTTCTATGCCTCCCACACGTATATTTTAAATACATCATATGTAATCGAATTATTTATTACATTCTCTATGACGACCTTTCCCTGGAATAAATTCCCAATAAATCGTATTTTTCCTTTTCATTACTATCGCTGTTTTGTTCTTTGTCGACAATATATTTTTCATTTTACTAACCGAATTTCTACGTAGTTTTCTTTCTCGACATGTGTGTCCTCCTAGTAACCATTCTCGCTTTCGTATTATTACTGTCGGATGAAAATTTCGAGGTCTGTCGAATTCTACGCGTAATCGAATAGAAAATTCCCGGCGGCGTTGCTCGTCAATCTGATTTGTAGGCATTCTAACTTCCTGGCGCGAAGAAGAAGCTCCGTGACGAACCCGAGTGAGAGTGCCCGCCCGCGTATTTATTTATACAACCGGGATAAATAAACTTATCCCGGGCCCGTAGCGAGCTGCGGCGGTAATTGAATTTTCCGGGAACGCATTAAAATTCGTCAGGGAGAGCAGAGGCCGGAGAGCTGGCCATGCGCGGCCAGCAGAGGCTAATCCACGTTGTTAATTATTATTCCATGTATACGAAGACCGCGACACGGGACCACAACAACCGACACGAAACCGACGCCTAAGTATCCAATTATTGGAAACTCCAGCGCTAAACCGGCGAGGGTTGTAGGATTATGGCTTACGAACCCATGTTACACCCAAATGTAGGATTAAATCACCCATACTATCAGTAGTGTCCGCTAATTTTGCAGTCATGTTTTCAATCACCGTTTTTTTAACCGTGTACACAATTATATCGGTGCTCTCTAAGTCATGGAAAATTGGAATAGGTGTTTTTCTTTACTTTCCACATACAATTACCGATAGGACGACTGTCAATTTTTCTAGTCGATTTCCTAACTCTTGAATTCGAACGTCTTAAATTACCTTCTTCCGTTGTTCTGGTTAAGCTGCTATTGTATATATATGAAGTATTCGTGGTCTGGTCTAATCGCCGTTGTGCTAGGTCGCCGGAATTCGTGGAATGTCTTAATTATAGAACAGCTCTTCAGGTCATTTTGTGGGGTGAACTATTAATAATTAATGTATATTAGATGCACAAAAACAAAAAAAAGCACAAAAACCAAAGTCATGAGAGAGTAAGCCGCAATGAGCAGCAGAAAATTAACATATCAATGCTAGGAGTACCCCTAAAAGATGCAAAAGAATTTGTATACCTTGGAAGTACGATTACCTGGGATGCCAGAACAAAAGAGAAGTCAACAGTCGAATACATCAAGCAAGGCTAGCTTTCAATAAAAAGCCAAAATTCTTGAGTCAAAGAATATTACTTTAGGGCTCCGCAAGCAACTTGCCAAAACACTTGTTTGGAGCATCTTAATGTACGGCTGTGAGACATGGTGCTTATCTGAAAGTGATAAAAAAGACTAGAGGCCTTTGAGATGTGGTCGTACAGAAGAATTCTCGGAATTTCCTGGAGAGACCACGTCACGAACAATGAGGTTCTCAGGATAATCAAGGAAGATAGGCACCTAATAAGAACCATCTCAGAGAGGCGAGCCCGATGGATTGGTCACATCATGCGCCACGATGGTCTTCTTCACGATATTGTGGAGGGGATGGTTGAGGGTAGAAACTGTAGAGGGCGCCCTAGACGGGAGTATTTACAGCAAGTATTCGAGGACATGAATTGTAGCGCTTATGCTGAGCTGAAAAGGGTTGCGGAGGACCGAGAGGAATGGAGATCGAGATGCAAGATTCTGTTGCTGCAAACCAATCCACCGGATTGATACTACGAAGAAGAAGATGCATCTGAAGAAACTATAACGCCAAAAAAATCGATTGTTTGAATTTGTTGTTGAAATAAAATAAAACTTTATAATAAAAATTCGATAATTTAAGAATTGCCTTTGTAGGTAATAATTATAGAACAGAATGTTCATAAGTAAATATTTACGAGGGGCTTTAATTTCTTTGCACAACAAAATGTATATATGTATAAACATTGTATAATCTCTCATCTCGCCCTGACCTTGTTCACATATTCCTTGCAGCTGGTTAAATTTAAAAATCTGAATTTCTTCGTGCACCAGATTCTAGCGTGCACGCGTGTATTTATGTTTCTATGCACGCCCATGAATATTATAGATCTCTCAATCTAGATTTACTATCATAAATTTTGCCAAAGGAAACTTTTTTAAAGTATAAAAGCTTACCATTATACCGTTCCTTGAAGTAAAATTTATTATTATAGTAGTGCAAAGATTGGAATGCCAATTTCTTTACTTTTTAATTATTTCTCGATGTATCTGTTTATTCCATCTGGTGTTAACGTTTTTGTTCAGATCATTATTGGGATCAGTACGGACGTCCTCAGGTGGATCTTAATTAATGTCTGTTTAATTTCAGTGGCCGATGTAAAATGTTTACGACCTTTGCTGAGTAAATACTAACGTCATAACAATGTGCCGGTTAATTAGTCCGTGGCGATCGTTATTTACCAAGGATTAATCAAACGCTGTAGTTAATAGAATATCCAGGATAGTATTCAAAGTAGTGACCTTCCATCTACCGCCAATTAATGTAATCTGGGAAATAATAATCACACCTTTTCAGATATCATAATTATAAACGGATCGACTTCTCAGAAGAATATTATGTGAAACGCGGATAACATGTAAGAAAAATGACTCGTTTAACGACAATTCCAAGATTTTATGTTTGAACAATTATGACAATTTCTCAATGCTTTCCAATTGATCGATACTCACAGTAATTGATATTTCAGGTACACGAAGCTTTACCTAAATAATCGTTTAATCTGTATGTGGCTCCAGGTTATACTTGAACACGTTCGTCTGCAATGTTTCTAAATCTGTTGTATTTTTTATAGATTTGCGGTAATACATTTTTTACGATGCCTTTTATGAAATAGTTTCATGAGTTTGCTTAATACCGAAATGATCGAATCATATCTCGATCTTCTGAAATACAATCCCGAATACAATTCGTAAAACTATAATTGGACGGGAGATGCCTTTCTGAATATTTCAATTTTTATTACAACACCGAGAGACTTGTTTTTATAATACGTTCCATAAGAATAACAATTCTTCGAGTTAATTAAGTTAAATATTGTAAATCGGACGACTCGCATATTATGTATTCATTATTTTTATACATTTTCAATGCTCCTTCATTGGCACAGTTCCAAAGTATTCAATGTCAATTCTTTTGATTTTTTTCTGTCCGGCTAGAGTTTTTTTTTTTTCAAGTTTTGCGTAGAAAACAAGTCGATTAGCAGAGCGGTGAAAATACATTAAAATGCCCTCCCACGTTAACATTATCTTGGGAGCTCCGGGTTTAAACTCTTGGATTGGTTTCGCATTTAAATACTTTGCTAAGAGCGAGAGAGACGCTGTCCTTGGTGATCTATTCAAGGAACGTAGTAAAAAACGTGAGTAATAGACGTTCGTGTCGTAAAATACAAAACTTCCATTACATTATGGATTATCTATCACGTCGACATAGTCTCATTGATAACACTCAAAGTAGAAAAATATCAAGTTTAAATGCGAACCAAAACGTCTAATATACTTTTGTAAAAGCATTGATTCTTGTGCATCATTGTCAATAATTAGAAGTTATTGTGATATCAGTTTCTTATACTACTTACTAACCCACGAGCGTATTCGCCACAGCAACGCTCTTCAAAGACGTTCAATGTCTTCAAATTTCAATGTCACTAAATTTAACTGTTTTTTTTCGTTAGCTGTGTGATAACATGTGTACAATCTTTGCATCTTGGAATTGCATTTGGTTGCAACAATGTAGCTTCTTATCTTATTATAGTATGCCCAAAATAATAATATAAGCGGCCTGCGCAAATAGCAGATATTTCGCGTGCCTCGGTAGCAAACACATCCCAAAGACATCCAGACTGAGTCGTGACCCCGGACACCTGATGTAGGACATCTTTTGTGCGAAAGATCAAACACCCCGCTTAACTACAATGTCTTCAAGTATGCACAAAGTCATATGCCAGATCTCACTATCTCTGTTTCAGTCTGACAACTGGAATTGTCAATAAATATTAGAGTTAAAAGAAAATACTTTATCACTATTATGAAATATGTTACGTTCTTTATATATATATTTTTCCTTTTCCTTACACGAATTAGATAGGATCAAGTTACGTACACTGGGTCGAAATCTGAAATGGTACCATCATATCATGTAATCATGCTCTCATATTCAATATAATTATTTAAAATATCTTTCTAATTCGCTTGTGAGGTAAATATACAACATTAATTATTATTATGATAACTTTCAACACACTTATTTATTTAAGGGGACATATTTCATTGTCTGTCCCCTGAGGTGACTGCATTTCTTTTCTGCGATTATGAAAACAGTCTGGGCAAATAATATCTTCCGCCTGGTAACAAACTGCATCTTGCCGCAAATAATGCTACAATGTAATTATTCGAGAGAATCGGAGCCCGGCAAAATTTGATAGAAAGTCGCGATAACTGTCGCGGTAATAAAATAATTATTTAATCGCTCTGTCTGCAACTTTAACTGTCTCCCAGAAGACGTGTACGAATAATGCCGCGACATTTATTTTTTGCAAACGCGTGGAAAATAAAGGGAATGAACCTTCATGTGGAAAATATAGCCATTTAGTCAAGTTGGCTACCCAAGCGCAGACGATAAAGCATGAACTATGCCGTTACCTGGGTTACAATGGAAGGGGATCTACCGTTTAAAAAGATCGGGTGTATGCTTATTTTTTTAGTTGTTGAGATATAAGTATTCTGCCGATCGATACATAGGTTACGTGGGTCTTATCAATAAATCAGTCTTGGCCTTTTAATTTTAATTTAATCTACATTAATTGACAAAAATTGATTTATTTTTGGATCGTATCATTGTTATTCTGTAGTGGACTTTGTTGAGGTAGTGGACGGCTGCACACGGAAGAGGTTAGCAATCCACGACGGCGATATCCGAGAAATGTTATTCACATCAGTTGTTCCGGCTCGTTGAGTACCAACGTGGTGCAATACGAGTTCAAAGCTCCGAACCACTTGACGTGGCCGCAACGCTGATATAAAAAAATCCGATCATTGCACCATCCCGGCTGGCCATGGAGCTCCTCGTGCAAAATTAACATCTTTAATTCCTCACACGTATTTTTGGATGCAAAAGTGTACCTAGTAACACTTGAAAACTGAACATTTAAAGAATAACAGCTGATAATGAATGACCTACTGGGAATACAAAAGTGACCTATTCAAATATGTATATAATAACTCATACATTTGACTATTTAAATCCACTTATTTTCTTTTCAAAACGTGGGAGTGTACTGGGATAATTGTTCACACTTACTTTTATATTGATATAATTTCGCTTTCTGCATTGCGAAATTGACTGCCCAACGTGTTCACAATAGCTGAACGTCTGATGTTCATAACCCATTCTGTGATCTTTGGAACGCAGCGCTGGTGTTATCTAGAATTATTTTAAGTTCACTTCATTAGCGATGAACCCGTCTGGTTTTTATTTATAGGATCTCGTTATCCAGATTCACCTATTTTTTGGAACCAAATGCGACATTGCTTATATACTAGTTGAGTAATAAAATTATCTGAATTCGAACACCAATTATCACGAAGGGCACATAATCATGTGATATAACATACATTATTTAATTTTGAAAATAAATTGCCATTGGATTTGTTTGTCAGTGATGTTGACCAATATTTAATAATGAATTGCCAACCAATTCATAGACAGGCAGTGAAAGCTGAACTGTATTATTTTCAATAATCCACCCTCACGTTATCCTGGATGGTAAAATATAATATCTTAAGGCCTGATGACTCACGATGATGGATCATGCCCTTGCTAACACTTTCGTTTTTCTGCAGCTGAACTCAAATACTGCGTTGCTGGGATATGCATTAAGATATGTGACGTCACCTTGACCCGTGACGTGGTCATCACCATTGTGGTGTGTTGCGCAAGAAGGCGATTAAGCAGCCGGCATGGTCAGGCACCTGCCCGGTCCTATGGCCGGAGACCACGTCGTGCTGGTGACGCACCGACTTCCTCTGACGCGCGACTGGCCCATTAACTGTTGCTCAATGCAATCAACGTCGACATACGTCACCAGACGCCATTATCAAGCGTAAACAAGCGCGAAAGAACATCCTCATCGATGGTTTTTTTGCGTTGTTTGCTATTTTAATACCTCTCGTGACAAAGGTATTATTGCGCGATTAACAAATGCTACTATCTGCGAATAGTGCGTTTTAAAGTAAAAATGCACATTCCTATGTTTTGTAGACTTCTCAACCGTCTGCCATTGTTATAATAATATTCAGTTTTCTTATTCAAATACCATTAACCATAAACGTGCTCTTGAACCTTGTCTCATTTTTTCATTGTTTTACTATTGCAACATACTTCTGGGATAATATGAATGCTTTGGTATGGACCTCCTGTTGTAAACTAGCTTTTTTATGCTTTATTCAATTATTCACATCATCGAACAATATAAACACATACGAGATCCTATTAATCGTGTATGCAAAGTCCTGACTTCTAGCATATTGTAATGCCGACCTTCAATGTCGAAAAACGTCATAGAATGGAAATAATAAATAAATTATAATATTCTCGATGTGTATAGATTTGCTTTGAACATTTTTATGATTTATTAAGAAAAGTAACCAACTAAAAGGATACATGTTGATAATTATTTTTTATAGATCTATTGTTATGATGGGGGGGGGTTTATAATTATTTAACTATAATAGCCATGACTAAAAAGGCACTATTGTTTCAACCTAATATGATATCAATAAATATGAAATGAAAATTGTTTTTCTTTCAAATTGTGTTTCTGTTTATCCGATGCACATAGTCGTTAATCATCACATGCACTTTGCTGTGGTTGGGATGCAGGATGATGGTGTTATCGGGCTTTGGTCCCTGGACGCTCTCGGCCTCCCTTTGATCAGCATTAATGGAAGTGCACAACGGGAAGCGGTCCATTAGCAGCTTCTATGTTAAACGGCTGGCGCGTGCCGACCAGCTCTGGGATGACCAGAGCAATGGTAATTGAGTTGTGGCCATAATAGTCTGGTGTACGGAAATATACATACCCAGTATAAGTATGGTTCAAATCTTCTTACCGAGCGTAATCGCGTCGTATCTCCACGCATTATCTACCCCAGTCAATTCCATAATTTATTGTAGGAAGCGCCTTCCATTCATCGAGTGGCGCATGAAGGAAGAATGCGCCCGAGAGCGTGCACTGTTCTTCGTGGAATTCTAACACCTTCGCCATCTGAATATTTCTTCTCCAAATGTGAACTCGTCGAGTGCTTCCCAGCTGAGTCAGTCGGAACTTAACCTTTTGCCCGCGGCACAAAAATTAGCGAACATGCCCTGTACGCGGCTGGTTTTTCCGGGATTTTGTTGTCGCGTTTTCAACTATAAATATAGGTTGTGATATTTTTTTAACTAATCAAATATGTTAATTGGCACCCAAAGTTATTTGTTCAATAATAAAATACAATTTATTTATTGTATTTTCGGTTTAATTTAACAATAATAATTCTTCATACAACTGACGTGAAGTCGCCATTTTGCTAAACAAGGTCATGCTAAAGCGAAAATACTGCGCCAACATCATGCAATGCTTATAATATTCAATTCTCGACACCTTTTCAATTTCACCCGCACTCGGTGGCTTATTTACATTATCCCAAATTGTTAATTGATGATTATCATTAGTAACATGATTGCGCACATTGACAGTTCAAATAAAATATGTATATTGACAAACAAGCTTTATTTCATTTTCTACGAGGAGATAGTTGCTTCTCTCCGTCAGTATTGCTGTTTCGGCCATTCGACGTGGTCGAAACATGTCGTCTACAAATATATTGTGGGATAAATTATAAAAATTATTTTATTTATATCTGATATTCTTGATGACGAATCCAACTACTGACAAATTATCCTAATCCTTCGGATTAGATTTTTAATAACAAAATAATAATATAATGTTATATACATAATATGCATATATCATTATATTATTATTTTGTTGTCGGCGCACGGTTCTGACGTAAGAGACTAGCGTGAACTCATACGATATCTGACACCCATGCGTTGTTCACGCCGCTTGATGCATGTTCCAGAAATAAATTATTCTAGCTAATATTGAATTTTTTTTGACGAATGCCATCTATTGCACTTGGTAAAATATACATTCAATAATATTTTCAGCGAAGTTTTAAAATTATTACTTACTGGATGGCTCTTATATAGGGCTTGAAACTTCCATGACCGCTGTGTGTCATACGCGCTGATGGCATGTTCGTTTGAACACACATAGCGGTCATACGCGGTGAACAGATTAATGATAATTTTTTCTATTTATTTTTGCACTGCCTGATAAATTATGGGTCTGATGAATCTAGATTATGACAAGTAAAATTATTTCGCTTTCGTTCAAACAATCCATAAGTTTCTTTCCTTATAGTTTATATATATATATATATATATATATATATATATATATATATATATATATATATATATTTTAATGTTTATGGGAAAAACTAGTGTTGTCGTTGTTCCATTGTCAAATTTCTATAAACAGTGGCCCTGATTTCTATAAAAGTAAGTTAAATTATATCATAAATTTAATGTTCTATTGGATTTTTTACTTTAAATTTCATTTTTAATGTTAAGCTTTTTTAAACAATCATTTTTAATGGTTAAAATACTTTTTTAAACACATTTATTAAAAAAAAGTGTATTACATCACTCCTTATAAATATTTTTTCATATCAACAAATCATTATTCGTCTCAGGCTTCCAAGATATAAGCACGTATAATATTTCTCACCTTTCATAATAATAAAAAACACTTCACGCAAGTCTAATCGAATTTTCTATTTTTCGCCAAACAACCGAAAAATATATCCGCAGCGAGCAACAAAAGAAAACAATTTCTGACTAATTCCACCGCGGTTTTCGTGTTATATTTTTTTACGGCCATTAATAAAACGAGATCCCCGACCAATCCGCCATTCGCTGATGAGATCCGCCCACCGGGCATCCCGAAGGTGGGACCCTTGACCCACATCTCAAAGTCCTCAGGTGGAGAACCCTCGAAGCGTCTCCTTCAGTATTGAAACAGGGCGTCTCGGCTTATTGCGCCCGCAAATGCCTCGTTTTATTGGATTTTGATAATTCTCCTGCCCGTCCGGCGAGACTATTTTCGTAAAGATAAGTGCGAAAAGAAAATATGTACAGAGGATACTCGAGATTACTCAAATCGTTTGTGGTTCCCTCATCCCTACATTTAAAACATTGATAATATCTGTCATTTTTTGCAACAAATTATCAGTTTTATCAATAATCTGATTAATTATCAATTTATTCATGCTTAAGTATCTATTTTTTTGGTCTTTCATTGATGAAGGAATCTTCTCAAGAATGATTATTATGTTGCACACAGTCTCTACTTATTTCACAGTTATGAATTGGTTGCTTAAAATATAAAATGCTTTTTTTTTCTAGATTTTTTCTTCCATCGGTTTTCTCATTCTCATGTTTATTTATACAGCATTATATCTCGACATTTTTCTAAATTTACAATGTTTTAAATGCAAATATTTGACAGCTGTAATAATTATTATTATTATGTCGTCTCCTTTGTGACGTCATCAACAGTTACATGCGCCGAACATCTATGAATGTTTTGTTTAATGCCTCCGCATATATCTAAAATAAAACAATTCTAATTTACGCCCAAATGTACATTACAGATAATAAATCTTCGTTATTTACTGCAACCTTTGTCTTTCTGTTAGCAAAAAAACATTTCAAAATCAAATTATTATTTTTTTGCTTATTGATTTATCATGCTTTCGCCCGGAGACAATTAAACATGGTTTTAAGTTACAAAAAATTAACAAAAAAAATAGAAAAACTATGTTAAATTATTTAAAACATCGAATAATATAAAATAAAGGACCTTCACAAATACTTTCCAAAATTAAATGGTAATAATCAAACAAAAATTTATTTTAATTCTAATATAATTAAAATACAATAAAAGGTGTAGTACAACACGACCGTTCAACTATTTTTTTATTCGCATGATTATACAATGTAAAAAAGTCCTACTATAAATTATTCAAAAAGCGTTTCGCGGTTCCAGTAAATTATTAAAAGCGGCGGAATGCCTCGTTCCATAAGTTGGGTTTGGGGCCACCTCTGGTGTTCTTGTGGCCATGACTATCGTCCGCTGGATCTCATGCCACTGAGCTCTGAAAGGATCCGGCCTCACGCAATTTTCCACTAACGATTTCCTTAGAACGTAAAAAAACTTGTAACAGACAAATGAATGCTCAAAAATAGTATTTTTATTTCAAAATACATATATGAGTACGTAACATACATGATTTCTAGATGTTTTTTCTTTGAAACTTTTCAGAGGGATGAAAAGAAAGTATTTAAAAAAAAAGTATTTCATCTAATGGTAAAAATACCGCGATGATTTCATGTTCTTGTGCGTTATCGTATAAATATATTGGCCATGCTGTATGGCCTTAATTATTTTAAGAATCACCTTTTTAAATAATATTTAATTACAAATTTAACATTTGTGAAGCTCAGAGTGATTATTTGTCGACTCGCCTGCCACGCAGAATCGCGATAGTTGAGTCGTGAAAACTATTTTTTAAACTGTAATAGGATTTCTACAATATATTTTGTTTATTTAGCTTGCCGTGTTTTTAAAGACTCAATTAATTATTTTCTGCACTATTTAACGTATTTTTGTGTCATTTTATGTACCAAATGTTACTTATGTTAATTCTATGCACTGGTCGTTTGTTGAAATACATTTCCAATGTTTTTGAATCTAATATTGATTTTCTATATTCTAATGTTTTTTTTTTCTTTTCTCTTTACAGAACTGCCGACGGAAGAAGGTGAGTAATGACATCTCGTACGCCTGGAGGATTCCTTTTTTCATATAGTTGCAAAAACCAAACATCCAACACCTACATCATTCACCTATTAAAACAAATCACTAAACACACTACCAGTTATTTGTGTAGATGATAGCACCAATAACCATCTGACAATTCAAATTAGTTGAAATTGTTTGGTCTACACACACAATATTGCCACTTAACCAATGGTTTACAAATGGAGAAGAAGAGTTTTTATAGGTCCATAAGAGAGTTCTTTATTTTCGATATTTCGGCCTCGATTAAGAAGCGCTTGTGTTTTCATTATCAAATCGTCGTAGAAGTGGACGTTATTTTGCTGTCCATAAAATTTAAAGATAAATTTTAGCTTTCAAAAAGTGGTCAAAAAGGACAGCCACTGTACTACACTAAAGAAATGTGTTTTCAGTTTTTTATCGCATATGCGAGGTGATTATGATAACACAGCGAAATTGATTATATTATACATAACGGAACATTCGTTTGTGGTTCGTATTCCAGCTTACAGTTAAATTTCTTGCGTCAGATAAGTGTTTTAATATTGAGCTCTTAATCGATAATTTATTAATTATTGCACACGCGGGACGAATGGAAAGATAAACTAACCTAGTTTAAATGTAAATACATATACTCGTACCGCAAGTCTACATATTTCCGGATCGTATTCATAGCAATAATAAATATTTTATGTTTAAAAAATATAAATGTAGTCACGTTTTGGTGTTGACAGTAACATTATAAAAATGGGATGTTGTCATGTAAATTGGCCATTAAAATAAAAAATCTCCATATTTCCTATCGTTATTTTTAACAAGTCGATTTTTGTTGATCTTCAGTTTTGACGCACGAGACTATTTGAGCCGACAGGTGAATTTTGTCACTTTTCACTTTTAAATAGAAATTTGCACGTAAAAAATACTGGTTATAAAATATTTTCGCTCTCATATGACATTATTATACAAGTCGCTTTTTAAGTTACAAATACTTGCTATATTTGAACCAACAAGTTTTAGTGAAAAATCAATCATATTTAACACGTAACCTTCTTGTTTACATCTGATGGTTTTTGAAGTTAGCCTTAATTGAACTACATTCAGACATTAAAAAAAGACAAAAATACACTTAGCTGATGTCTAAAGAGTTTTTCAATTTTTAACAAAATATTTTATTTTATCTCATAATGTTTACAGAACATATTATTTTTGCTTTGCAGATCTAAGCACCGGTAGTGATTTATAAATTATTCATGCAACCCAGATAGTTATATATTATTGTAATATGTTGTACTGTTGCATTATAACTATTATTTTTATTCACTACGATTTTAATATCTTTAATACATGTAGTACGTTTGTCATAAGATTAATGAAATTAAATCATGCGTACCTTCATAGTTCCTCTGCATTATAAATAAATTATAGAAGCTTACAATTCCTGCCGCTTATCAAGCCGCATTATATTGGCTTCGACTGCCATGATTTAAAAATCGATGTTCTTAGAAATAACAACTTTTATTGAGAAATTCTGGAGTTAGATCGTTAGCATGTGTGCACTCATTTTACCTACAAAACAAAGATTGTCTTAGTAACAGTTTCAGAGCATTTGCACCGCGCTGACTAACCTCAAATCTGACTCACAAACTCTTAGGAACACTTGTGTCAACTGGTGGCTGATATGTGCTTATTGTCGACCTGCAACAAACACTCACATTACAATTGTTGACAGATCTGAAAGTCACCACACTCATACATAATACAATAGAAACTTAATGCTTAATTCTACCGTAGGTCATCTTGATGAATCTTCTTGGAATTTTTAATGAACTTTGTTTTTTTTTTGTTTTCAGGAAAAAGTATATGGCAATTAGTTTTGGAACAATTTGATGACCTTTTAGTCAAAATTTTACTGTTAGCTGCTATTATTTCTTTTGTAAGTTGAGAATCTTTCCATCGATTTTTTAAAATATTTTGTACACAAAATATGTAATATACTGTAACGTGCCGACATTAGTTTATAACGATGTAATCTTCTTTCAGGTCCTAGCCTTATTTGAAGAACACGAAGATGCCTTCACAGCTTTCGTGGAACCCCTCGTTATTTTACTTATTCTTATTGCAAACGCCATTGTCGGTGTCTGGCAGGTAACTTCCTCATTTAGCTAAATGACGATTATGAACATTTAATAATGTTACACTCGTGTCAGATTATTGTTACGGATTCGCCTCGCGTCATTGGCAGTTCGCTTTCCACGGTCATATATAATATATTTAACTTAACAGTGTTTTACAGATGTACACAACTCGGCAGGCTTATTAATATTAAGCGTGCCGAGGTTTCGAAATGGAAATGCAGTGTTGTATTGTATTTCCTCAATGAAAATTTATTTATACGCCCGATATACCATGCCGTATGCGCAGAATCCGAAAGAGTAATATTCACGAGTTGTCCGACTATTTAGAACGTAACTTATAACCGTTAACGATTTATAGGAAAGGAATGCCGAATCCGCCATTGAGGCTCTTAAAGAATATGAGCCTGAAATGGGTAAAGTGGTTCGCGCAGACAAATCTGGAGTGCAGAAGGTCCGCGCCAAGGAGATTGTCCCCGGAGACCTCGTGGAGGTGTCCGTCGGAGACAAGATCCCGGCCGACATCCGCCTCGTGAAGATCTTCTCAACCACCATCCGTATCGACCAGTCCATCCTCACCGGAGAGTCCGTGTCCGTCATCAAGCACACCGACTGCATCCCCGACCCCCGCGCTGTCAACCAGGACAAGAAGAACATCCTGTTCTCCGGCACCAACGTCGCCGCCGGCAAGGCCCGCGGTGTCGTCATGGGCACCGGCCTCAACACCGCCATCGGCAAGATCCGTACCGAGATGAGCGAGACCGAGGAGATCAAGACCCCCCTGCAGCAGAAGCTGGACGAGTTCGGTGAGCAGCTGTCCAAGGTCATCTCCGTCATCTGCGTCGCCGTCTGGGCCATCAACATCGGGCACTTCAACGACCCCGCCCACGGAGGCAGCTGGATCAAGGGCGCCGTGTATTACTTCAAGATTGCCGTCGCTCTCGCCGTCGCTGCCATCCCCGAAGGTCTGCCCGCCGTCATCACCACTTGCCTCGCTCTCGGAACCAGGCGCATGGCCAAGAAGAACGCCATCGTCAGGTCCCTGCCCTCCGTCGAAACCCTCGGCTGCACATCCGTCATCTGCTCCGATAAGACTGGAACCCTGACCACCAACCAGATGTCCGTCTCCCGCGCTCTCATCTTCGAGAAGGCCGAGGGCAACGACTGCAGCTTCCTCGAGTTCGAGATCACCGGCTCCACCTACGAGCCCATCGGCGACGTCTTCCTGAAGGGCCAGAAGGTCAAGAGCGGAGACTTCGACACCCTGCAGGAACTCGGAACTGTGTGCATCATGTGCAACGACTCGGCCATTGATTTCAACGAGTTCAAGCAGGCGTTCGAGAAGGTCGGCGAAGCCACCGAGACCGCTCTGATCGTCCTCGCCGAGAAGATGAACCCCTTCAACGTCGGCAAGGTCGGCCTCGACCGCCGCTCCGCTGCCATCGCCGTCCGCCAGGAGATCGAGACCAAGTGGAAGAAGGAGTTCACCCTCGAGTTCTCCCGCGACAGGAAGTCCATGTCCTCTTACTGCACCCCCCTGAAGGCCTCTCGCCTCGGAACCGGCCCCAAGCTGTTCGTGAAGGGAGCCCCCGAAGGTGTGCTTGACCGTTGCACGCACGCTCGCGTGGGAACCACCAAGGTGCCCCTGACCACCGGCCTGAAGAACCGCATCCTGGACCTGACCCGCCAATACGGTACCGGCCGTGACACCCTCCGCTGCCTGGCCCTGGCCTGCGCTGACAACCCCATCAAGCCCGATGACATGGACCTCGGCGACTCTAACAAGTTCCACACCTATGAAGTCAATCTGACCTTCATCGGCGTCGTGGGCATGCTGGATCCCCCCCGCAAGGAGGTGTTCGACTCCATCGTCAGGTGCCGCGCTGCTGGCATCCGTGTCATCGTCATCACTGGAGACAACAAGGCCACCGCTGAGGCCATCTGCAGGTACATACCTTATTACAGTACATAACCATTATCTTATCTTTTTTTCAATATTTTTTGCAAGACCTTTAAAATAACATTTTATCATTTTGCGAAAAGGGCATTTTTTTTTACATACATACCGATCTATTATGCTAGCTGGCTTTTTTAATCTCATTTATCTGTTCCATTCTTAATTTTACGAGAATCAAATAATAAGTAAATGTACTAAATATACCGATTTTTTAATTCTTTACTGGTTTGTTTCAAGGCGTATTGGCGTGTTCACTGAGGAAGAAGACACCACCGGCAAGTCCTACTCTGGTCGCGAATTCGACGATCTTCCCTTCGAGGAACAGAAGCAAGCTGTCGCCCGTGCCCGTCTCTTCTCCCGTGTGGAGCCCTCCCACAAGTCTAAGATCATTGAGTTCCTGCAGGCCCAGAACGAGATCTCTGCTATGGTAAGCCATCTCATCCAGCCTTCTCCTGTTCTCCGATGCTGGACAACCCATTGTTTATCCATTGTTTATCTCCTATCCTTACAACGAAATAAACATAATTATCATCAAAATTGAATTTACGAAAAAACGGTTTCTTTATGATTCACAGGGATGTTTTCTTTATACTAACAGAAATTTATTAAAAATATTTAATCTTCCTGATTGTATTTTTTACTTATGACAATGACCCTGTTCTATTTGTGGCAATTGCTTTATTGGCCACATTAAGGACATTTCGCTTGGCCATTATTCGGAAATATGATATTGAAGTGGTAATTGCCCCTAATTAAGACAATTAGTTTATAATATTAGTGGAATGATTACTTTTGGGTAATATCATATATGAAATGTTATCTTTTATAGTATCAAATTGAAACCCAAAAAATTTAATATAATAAGATGTATTCATAATCGCATAAGAGTACAATGGCATTGCTGAAGATAGTGCTGCTTTCAATTTAGAATTTTACATGTTGGTAGACCTACAGGTATGATATAAAATAACTAATAGAACTGAGGCCTATAAAGTTTGCATGTATATATCTATGGATAAAGTGATAAAAGTTAAAGGTTTCTCTTAAATGTGATTAAAATGATAATAAATATTTAATTATACCAGCAAATTTATTATTATCCTTGTGCTTTCAGACTGGTGATGGTGTGAATGACGCCCCTGCCCTGAAGAAGGCTGAGATTGGTATTGCTATGGGATCCGGAACTGCTGTCGCCAAGTCGGCCTCTGAGATGGTGCTGGCTGATGACAACTTCTCATCCATTGTCGCCGCTGTTGAGGAAGGTCAGTATCTAACCTCTTACTCACGTATCACCTTGTTATGTTAAGTGTGAGGCTAGTAGAGTAGATATATATGAAAAGAAAGGCTTGACATGATAGGTATATAATGGGGAAACAAATAATTTATATATATAAAATAAAGTCGTGTTAGTTACAACATTTAACTTAAGATCGGATGAACCCATTTTCATGATTCTTGATTTGTTGAATTTGTCTCGACTCGGAATAATTTTTTTTTTATCAAAACATTGTATGAATTAATTTTTATACATTTTGTACGGAATGGCTTTTTGGATATTTGCTGGTTCCAGTATGGCGTTTTATGTATTATTATTTTGCATAGAACACTATCTCTGATCAAATAATTTTCATGAGAATCTATTTGAACTTATTTAAAAAAAAGAGTTTAATCCAGTTTTAATAAGTTAACAGCATTTATTGATTCTGAGGCGATACGAAGTTCGCCAGTTCAGCTAGTTTTTTATAATAATGATTCCATTTGTTGTTTTGTGATTTGAATCCATCGTCTTGTATCCGCAGGCCGTGCCATCTACAACAACATGAAGCAGTTCATCCGCTACCTGATTTCCTCCAACGTTGGTGAGGTCGTGTCCATCTTCCTGACTGCCGCTCTCGGTCTGCCTGAGGCTCTGATTCCCGTCCAGCTTCTGTGGGTCAACCTGGTCACTGACGGTCTGCCCGCCACCGCCCTCGGCTTCAACCCCCCTGACCTTGACATCATGGACAAGCCCCCCCGCAAGGCTGATGAGGGACTCATCTCCGGATGGCTGTTCTTCAGGTAAACAACCAAATAACACGTCTGTCTACTGCCTCATGACCTAAACTTCTCTTTAACCATGCCAATAAATTGTTCAAATAGCACTCTTCTGTTAATGTACATAAGCTTTTGGTTGTCTATACACTGATTCATAATAGCTGAATACTTCCAACATAAACATGTACAATTTCTTCAGTGATTATATTATTTTCGTACTTGATTTAAATGATTTACTCAATAAATATTAATGGCTTTGTATTGGAATATAGCCTACCTAGTCCTTAATGACTTATGATTGAACTTTGAACTTTTCAATGTCTTGTACATTTAATATAAAGAGATATTGCAGTTTGTATCCAACAATGACTTAACATCACTCCATAGCTGTTTAAAATTACTTTCTAATGCCAATAAATAAGCTTCTCCAAATGTATTTCTCAACCAAGTAATTTATTTCATAATTAACCATTTTTGCATTATTTTTTTTTGTCAATATTATGAAAAATAATCTTTTAATTATTGTCAGTTTTTCATATTAAACTTCACATGCATTGGTGTGTAAAACCGTAAATGCTTATTTATCACCTGTTAGTGTCTAAAATTAGAAAAAACGTAAAAAACGTAGAAAAAAGAATCTTAAAAAAGGAAACTTGTTTGAAAAATACAGTTCACATTTAACAGTCTACTATAACTATGATTATTTAAAATTATTTCCGGAAAAAAAAACTTTTTCAAAATATTTTTTTCCAAATTTTGATAAAACTATGATGTCATAAAAATAAATGTGTGCGTTCCAGGTACATGGCTATTGGTGGATACGTAGGCGCCGCCACTGTCGGAGCTGCCACCTGGTGGTTCATGTACTCCCCCGAAGGCCCCGGCATGACTTACTGGCAGCTGACCCACCATCTGTCCTGCATCGGAGGCGGAGAAGAGTTCAAGGGAATTGACTGCAAGGTCTTCACCGACCCCCATCCCATGACCATGGCCTTGTCTGTGCTTGTCACCATTGAGATGCTCAACGCCATGAACAGGTGAAAAAAAATTAACAATATTGTTAAAAGTCCAAAAGATAATACTGTTTTTCAATTAATTTTATTTTTGCGCTTCACTACCTTTTTAAAAACATTTAAAATCAAAAATAAGATTAAATTAATACAAAAAAAAAACATTTCTTATTAAATATAATAAAATAAAACAGAAATATACTACAATTTCACTAAGGTCGCTAAACAGAAGACTACAGGAAAAGTACTTTTACAATAAAAATGCCTAGAGCTCGTGTCTGAACTGGCCTTTTATTATTGATTGTATGAACCTTTATAATTGTCATTCATATAAAGCTGACTTTTGATTACATAGCAATTTAAGCGTTGAAGATATATATATTTTTAATCACAAAATCAACAAATATTGATTATATCCATTATGTTGAATTAGTTATGATTTTAGTTTGTTTTGTCCCCAGCTTGTCTGAGAACCAGTCCCTGCTGGTGATGCCCCCCTGGTGCAACATGTGGCTGGTTGGCTCCATGGCCCTCTCTTTCACTCTTCACTTTGTCATCCTGTATGTTGAGGTCCTTTCGGTAAGTGGCTGCATCCAACAATTATTCTACAATGATCGATCATAATTTTTAAGGTCAAACATTTTATCTTAATTATGATGTATTTTATAATTACAGTATCGCATTATCGTAATATATAATTTGTTTGAATGATAAACATTAAAGCCTCTTATGCCATTCACTTGCAGACATCAGTGCAGATGCGATGATTATATAGAGGTGCCTGCACTGTTTCATCAGCAACATATTGTGAAGCAGTTTTTATCCAGCTTGCTGTTTTTGTCAAGTGTGTGTGTATGTTGGCTGACGGAGTGTTGTGTTGCAGGCCGTGTTCCAGGTGACCCCGCTGTCCTCCGAGGAGTGGATGACGGTAATGAAGTTCTCCATCCCCGTGGTGCTGCTGGACGAAGTGCTGAAGTTCGCGGCCAGGAAGGTGTCCGACGGTGAGAGTGTGTTTAACGGCATGCAGTGGATCGTGCTGATGTGGGCCGTGTTCTTCGGCCTGCTGCTCTACGGGCCTGTATAACGCCCCGATTAGTCTGCGGCCGACCCGAACCCGTTTTGTTTAGTTTGTGTGTCCCCCGACCCCTAATCTAATACCACTCGTTACTAAACAGACAGTCGACAGTGTGTGTTGTGTGAAGAACTGATAACTATTCCTAAGACGACAGACTCTGCGCCGGCCGATGGCCTCACACAATAAATTATTTTCAAGATTCAATTTTCTAGTATTTATAAATAAGTACGTAGTATAAAATGTTCTCAAATCTTCGGAAATTCGTGTTATGTTAATTTATTTTTCTAACTATTGTCTTATTAGTGTATAATACCTTTTTTTTTAAATATATTAGCCAATTAATGAATTCTGAATATCAATTTTATAATTTGTGGAAAGTGCCTTTTATGCATTTAACATGTATCTCTATGTTGTTATCAATAGTAATGATTATGTTGCCCGCCTGAGGCCCATTAGGACTAGTATTAAAGACCTGAGTTATTGTTATCCGTGTGTGGTTTTGCAGAAGTCATCGCTCGCTTCCTTAAGCCGACAAGTGTGTGAGGAGTGTCACTGTGTAGGCATGACTTGCACAAGTTTGTGAGGGTTGACCTGCACGCATCCTACCGACAAGGAGGGCAGCCAAATTCTCGTGTGCTCAATAATTATTAGAAATTCCAGTAGTCTAAAAATTAAAATAACCTTATGGCTCTTCACCCATTAATTTCTGTAACATATTATAGCATCCGAGTCAACTAATGTTAATGAGAGGTTTCAATTATTCAAATCGTGAAGGTCGAAGTTATTAAGTTAGCTAAAGATGGATTAACATCTCAGATCCCAGAGCGATCAAGCTTAATGTATATTTATTTGTTGTTAAATCTTTAACATCAATGTTATAAAGTCAATAATGTGGCTTACTTAATCTTCTCATAGTGATCTTAAATATATAATATATATTTACCCGTGTATCAAATAACTTTATTGAACGTAAAAGTGTTCAACTTTAGATTCTTTTAGCAAAATCATGTTGTGAATGAAGCGACATTTAAATTGAGAGTTTTCCTTGGTTTATAATGTTGAATGCCAATGTTACTGAGCCATTCCATGCAATGACTCGGTAACTGAGCAATCCTAAATGATAGATTTTTTACTTTAAAAATAATACATTATAATGTTGTACCCTAACTAGAAGATGTGTCTTTAGCGATGCATTCATCATTAGGATGGGTCTTGTCAACAGTATTACTGATATTATTGAAATGTAATGTAATCACAATATATTGTATCTCTTTCATTGTGAACGGTAAACTTTAATGATATATTTATTTTTCTCAATTCTTCTCGAGTCCATGAAATATTATTCAAAATGTTTTTGTGAAGTTGATTGTACATAAATATTGGATGCAAATTATATGGCAGATTTGTAACATACTGTTTTGTAATGTAACACAAACCTATATTCAATAACTAGTGAGTATGATATAGGAATACCCAACATAACCGGTACACTGTACTAACGTTTGTCAATGAACAGTAACAAGTCAGCTGACTGTGTTCATTCTCCGGAGCTGATCATCGCCGCCAGGTAAAGTGATTTCTTATTTATTATATTGAATATTATTTTCTTATTTACTTTGTAATGCATAATTTATTTAAATGTCATATGAAATGATAATGTTATATTTCCATGAACTTTCCTACTATTCATAATTTATGTAAATGTCATATGAAATGATAATCTTATATATTTCCATCAACTTCTGTAACGTGTTGTCGATTAGCCTCCGTCATAAAGAACCAATTAATTTAGTTAATATCTCAATTAGTTTTGTAATCCATTCACTTCCTATCTAAAGGCACATAATAATTCTCGTTTGCCCTGTAATGAGTTGATCCGAGTATCGTCTTGTAGATTCTACCGATTCAAGCATGAGTCCATTTTCTAATAATATGTGTATTTTCATACAGCGATGCCGAAAAACGTGATGTAAGCGGCGCAGGTGTGTGGTGAAGTCAACAGGACCTGTTTGAATGACTTGCTAGCGCCCACCATCTTATTCCACGGACACCCCCTCATGTGTGTCTCCTCCTCCCCTAACGCCCGGTTGTGATCTCGTGTTCTGCATTTCCTTCCTCTCACCGCATGCAACTGCCCAACTCCAGCCGCTGTCTTTCTGAACGACGCCACTTCTGCCGACTTAACTTATTATTGTTTTTCAGTGAGTGACGTGGTCATTGACAAATGGTAACATCTGCTGCCTAAAGCGACTCTCGCCTAATAGCACCTCTGTATCTGCTATCGCTATTTATTTCTCTTATCTTTCGATTGGCTTTTATCCGACCCACTTGTTTCAAAATTGATCCCTCGGAAGACGACGCCCCACCAGCGGGACTCGACCGGCCGCCAGCGTGCAAGTGAATGTTGAACTAATTGGTGATGCCAGTGGTAGAGTAACTGAAATAAAATAAAACAAATTGTGTATATATTATATAAATAGGAAAAGTATTTTAAATTGTTGAATAGAATGATGTGTCTGGTCGCATCGGAGTTGTCCCGGGACCTCCGAGTCCTCCGCGGCTCCTGTCAACAACGGCCGCTCCGACACGCTCCGGTGCGATCCAGCTTAATATTATATTGCCGGAAGAACATCCACATGACTGGCAGATTTAAATACCTGTACATTATAATGTATTGTTTTATACAATAAATCGTTAATAAAGCTACACGCTTAATGGATTTGGAATTCCTGTAATCTATTTTCCTTTTTGTCTCTGTTAATATTATGTTTGATAATAGCGACACAAACATTGAAACAATAAAATATAATTGACCTCACAATTTTACAAATACCTGGTTCTGATTTTTCTCTACACCGTGTTACAACAAAATACTCAGTTCCTAAAGTACAATAAGTAATTATTATTGTGTTGTATATTTGACCCTCAATCCATGTAAAACAAAATCTTATGTAAACTATTTTTTCTATCGACTTTGAAGCATTCCCTGGAGCTCTAAAAATATAAAATACATAATGTGAACAAACAATAAATATTATTTACTTGTATGAAATGAGATTTTACAAAGTGATGCAAAACGACAAGTATTACTATTAATAAAATACAATATTTAAACTTGAAAAACAAATTTTACAATCATTATTTATGAAAATATTCCTATGATAGAGTCAAATTGTTTTGGGACTTTGAAATAAATGCTAACTCGTTAAATATTATTATGATAACCATACAGCTGAAATTTCAAAAATTGACTATAAATCACGAATAAAACAATTATATTAAACAGGCCTTCCATATTCCATTCAACATTATTTATTTTCAATTTCATTAACATTCATGATTGTAATGGAATTTGGTGTTCCATGGGAGGAATCAATGGTAATATCAGTATTTAAGGGGTGATCTGCATAAATGGCTATACAAACTACAATCATGTAGGTCCTACATGATTGCTCAGTTATTAAAAAAGAACTCTACAAATCATTATTTAAACGTATGCACCTTCAAATATCTCCATTTCATGGGAACAGTTTTTATGAATAGCTGCATCAAACAATATGTAGCTTAAAATGTAAAATAAATAATCATTTGCTTGTAATTAATTGTACAGCCCTAAATAAAACAGAGGCCAAGAAATTTTTCTGAAATTGTGTATAATTAGTAAACAATTACAAGCAGAATGAACTTTGATTCTTAGTCTCAAAACATTTTACAATAAAGTTTATTTATTGAATAATATGATGATATATATGCTGGAACTCTACTACAACAGTTTTTAAGAAATAGAGGTATGTATGTATTCATCAATTACAAATAAGATTCCTGTAAGTATACTCGTATATTTCAGACTTGAATTTACAAACATCACATAGGCATAAAAATAATAGCTCGCTTGGTGAAAACCCTCCTTGTCCTGTCCTGTTTTTGGAGACCCTGATGAGGACCCGTTACTGGAGCACGCAAAAAGGTTCTTGTTAGAGAGTGGCTGAAGGCCTTCCTGTGATAATAGATGCATCAGTTAGATGTCAAATAGACCTCAGTTAAGGCTGCAAAGTTAGTATACTTCAGCGAGTCTCAAATTGCCTTTGGTAACACGTACCTAACCACGAAATATGTGTGAATGGATAAGGAGATGCTAAGGTTGGGAAATGGATTCTGCAGAATGACAGACATCAGTTAGGAGTCATTATTTGCGTCTGCACTCTTGCAGACGGAGGCGCAAAAGCGGCGCAATTCTGTTTGTTCTGTGACCTGATGCCGGCCGGACTACTTCAAAGAGCACCATTCGAGCAGAGTGGTGCAGCAGACAGTTCCACAGAACGTTAAGTGCGCCGCGGGATGTGGGTTTCAACTGTCCAAACCTGTTGAGGTAGCTGAGGAAGAATCCGTGTCTGATTAGCAGCTGGCTCGTGTAGTGGTTCGAGACGAGCCACTTTTCGGCCATTCGCTCGCGAATCGATGGGAAGTATCCTCGTAGAAAGCATTTAGAATTGTCCCATTCACCGACAAGGCTCGCCGGCCACTGTCGACACAGTCATCATCCAACCACCGCAGAAGGGAGCTCGCAAGGCCACTTTGGACATGGTAAAGGCACTCATCGCACGGCAGTGGCAGTGTGAAAAATAAGAGCTGTAAAATTTTAAAACTATGAGTATATCTACCTCTTCTCAATATTGAGCATATGGCCACATACAAAATCTGGGGTCTTGGCCACACTGTTAGTTGTTCAAGATAATGGAAGCCTGGGGCTTCCTGACAAGACAACTTTGGATTATGCTGTATCACATATGGGATACTATTCCCTTATGGAGGATATGGTTCACAGAATCCAGATAAAACCTCCAATAGTGTATGAAATTACTATGGTATAATATATTTTTATTTAATGGGTAGTCTTAAGTACAATTATATTTTAGAATAAATTTATAATATATACATAGCAATAGGCTTGCAAGGAGTAGATATATGGCCTTTAGGTGATACCTCAGCTCCATATTCACTGAAAAGTGGTTTATTAGTTGAAGTGTTCGGATCTAAATGCGGAAAAATCTTAGGAAAGAAAATCACAAAAATTCTATTGGAACAAGATTCACCCCTTGATATATCTGTAATATATAATTTACTCCTCGCGGGAAATTCGCCGCCAGAGCCTAGTGTGGAGGGGACAAAAATATATATTTTATAAAAAATTCTTCTGTTACCTCATTCCAAGACAGCTTATCATAACAAAATTCATCAAATAAATTTTTTAGGTATCATAAAAAGATATATGTATAGGAGACGTTTTACCTCCCTTTCGCTAGCTGCTCCCTGTTTATGCAGAAACGACCCATGGCGTGTTCGGCGCGCACAGCCGTCAACTCTAAAAATGGTTGGTAGGGCGAAGATTGATGGATTCGTCCAGAATTAAATATACAACTCAAAGACGACTTGCTCACTGACACAAAAATCCACGGGATAGCCTTTATCATGGCCTCCACAAAATTTAAAACTCGGAATAAATCAACACAAACCATAAAGGACGTATCAATCTATTTTAGTGGTATTGAGATGTGAGAGATATGTTAAATGAAAATCCTGACACGTTTTGTGATAAAAGGAAACGAGTACTCTTTGCTACTAAAGCGGTCAGTTTAGTATAGTACATTAAAGTATTTGTGCTATATTTTAAATGTTTATTTTTTAAATTATTGGGTTTATTGTATTAATAGTGCTTCTCACATAAAATATACTTGGCAGAAATAACAAAGCATGTGGCGAGGATCATGGTCTCTGACTGATCTTTGTGGCGGCAGTTCGTGACGACCGTATGCTCCAGTTTAGGGACATGGTGATGATGATGAATGCTTCTCAAGAGACGGAAGACCTGGTAAAAATTAAAGTTCTATGGTTGGCGAGCATTGTTTTAAAGTCGATTTATTTTTTTCTCATGCTGCTTTTGGTGACTAATTATTGTTTTAATAATAATCACACTTAAACAACACATTTTTAATTTAAAATAATAATTCATTTATGCAACAAAATAAATGGATAGAATTAAAATCAATTTTTTGACAGAATCTTTAAGAAAATGAAAGTTATAATTGCTCAAGGGAGTTATTGTAGTAAAGCTTTGTGGGGAATAATGAAATGTTCATGGCAACATTTGGCAGAGTCAAATTAGGAATTTAATCTAAAAGCACCACTGAAGTATTTAAGTATCTAAGCTACATTATTAAATAAAAATAATTAAATGAAGTATTTTAATTCGATATATAATTTATTTATAAAATGAAAGTATGAAATATTCATATAAACAACTTCAACTAGAAAGTAATAACATTTATAGGTATTTAACAGTGGCGTGCGGTCCATAGAAGCTGTGGAAGCGCCGCATCCCTTGAATTTTACGCCGAGAAAGTATTATACTTTATCAAAGTTCATTCTATTAATATTTAAATTTCTGCTCTATCATGTAATTTTTTTGTATTATTAACTTCATTTTCCTTTGTGTTTCGCAATATATCTCGCTCTCTATGTTCGCCACGTTCACAGAGCACTTCGCCTAAGAATTATCTTTAGTGATGAAGCTCATTTTTAATTGAATGGCTTCGTCAATAAGCAAAATTTTCGTATATGGAGCGAAGAAAATTCTCAATCCATTAACCATCATTACATCCATTATAAATTGACTGTTGGGTATGGCTTACACGCTGACGGCATCATCGGTCCTTCTTACGAAATGAGGAAGGAACAGCCGTTATGGTGAATGGCGAGCACTATCGAGCTATGCTGACTGATTTTCTGTTCCCAAAAACAAAGTAGCTAATCATCGACGGAATTTCATTACAACAAGACTTGCCATATAGCGCGCTTAGCCATCAATTTATAGCAAAGAAATTTGGTCACTTTATTTCCAAAAGTGGTCCTGTTAACTGCCTTCTAATAAATGCATTATAGTTGGGGTATGTAATATTTTAAACTTAACTACTAGATGTTTAATACAAGCAGGCTTGACGTGTTCATAAAATCAATAAACATTCTTATAATATTACATTCGAAGAATAATTCCAAAATATATTATGCCAAATACTTTCTCAAATATAACAAGAAACAATATTCTAAAATACTTTTCCAACATTTTGTTTCAACTCTTTTAGACTGTTTATTTTAACGAATTAATATAATACATTATTTTTATTAATATGGAGTGCTGTTTTATTAATAAAACATTTAAAAGTGTTTTACCTTTGGACGCGGAAAGAGACTATAGTCGCCCGAATTTTAGCCAGAGGATGTACATATATATTTATTTTAATTTAAATCAAGTCTATATAATAATAAATAAGGTTGCTTATGTTAACTTAGGTTGAGTTGAGTTAATTTAACTGTGCGGAACATGTTGAATAATTAAAAATTACATTTATTTTATATTCTGACCATATTTTTCTAACCCGAAAAATACGAGCCATAAATTTATGAATTATTTAGTATGGGATTTCTTAAATATAATAACATAATCGACTAGTCATTCAATTCATTTCCTATTATAGTCCATCCAATATAGGAAGAACCCTATGACACATTTATTGCCCTGTGCTAAATATCGTCCGATATAACGTTGTAAAAACGTTCGCTACCTATACTAATTTTATCAACATAAACAAAAGCCTCTCTTCTTATATATAATAAGTTATTTAGGTAAATATATCACAATAAAAACAAAATAATAAAAAATATATGCATATTGTTACAAATTAGAAAAAATACGGCAATTTGTAACTATAATACTATAATATCTGACGCACGTAGAAGGCCATGTCACATTACTGCGAAAACCAGTGTTGGGGTATAAATAATCGTATTTTCGATTGATTTTGTAAATACCTACAAAAATTAAATATTACAATTATTATCAATTATAAGTGAATATTAACAGGTTTTAAGAGACATGTAAAACAAACTATAAATAATAATATTAATAATATGAAAATTATGAATAAAAGCAAGTGTAGAGATAAATATTAGCACATAACCTTAAAAACACATATTTTAGTCGGAATCCGATAAAGCAGTACATACTAAATTGTCTTCGTCACTATCGGAATCAGAACTACAACTTTCACACACATTTATAATCAGGTTCTATTCACTTAAATTGTCAAAGCGTACATCGCGATCCCAATCTGCATAATATTCTCTTTTTGTTTTGTCCCAATTCCTAATGCTCTTCATTTGCCTCAAAAAATCGCATCTTTTCAGGGAAATATCCGTGCGCTCCATTATAAACTTTCTTTTTTCACTTTTTTTATATTTGAAGCCAATGTTTTTCAATACCTTACTAAGAGACGTCGCACTGCCTTGAAATAATCCGACTGACTTTAGAGAACCTACCAGTTTAAGAAGTGTTTTGGTATTTCGTTGCGGTCATAGTATGCATACACGTGATTCCGAATTGCCGCCAAATCAAAGCTATCGGGTTTTGTTATTGAGCATTTCTTCTGTCGTTTCTTATTTGGTGTTAATAATTTTTCTCTTCTAATGAAGATTCACCGTATTTCTCCTCTGTGATCCGAGATACTGTAGATTTACTGATTCCTAGGGCATCCGCGACCCGATCTCGAATGTTTTCAACAGACAGCAATGGTCCACCATTTTGTTTTTCTTGATGAAAATAATCACGCAAGCGTACGACAAATTCACGTGATTCACTGCTGAGAATAGTTCTTTTCTGTCTCTTCGGCATTGTAAAAACACAAAAATATGATTCAATGAAACAACTTTAACAATACTAACAATAAATATAATAATTACAACAACAAAAAACACGAATCGATCGAAGAACAACACGCTACTGAAAGTCAAACATTTGTACTGATCCGCCATGAAACCGCCATGCGGAAATAGAGATGTTTATATACGATTCACTTCAAATTCAAATTCGATTTTTTTTTTCGAAGAAGAAGAGAAAAAAAATCGACCTAATCGAAATATTTTTTTTTGCCCCATCCCTTTTACAAGGGGCAATAAATGTGTCATAGGGTTCTTCATATATTGGATGGACTATAGTACAAAAAAATCTACCGCAGCTTGTAAGCGTTTGCTTAACTAACAGAACAAACAACGCTCTCTCATAAAGATGCCTACAAAATGGGGCTTGGTTCTAGCCCTTAACGTGCCTATTCGGTGAAAAGTGACATAATCAATTAATAATTATATTCAAGGATGTCAGACTGGGCACTTTTTTTCATACCTGATATAATTGCTCGAGCAGTCCCCACCCGTAGATCCGATTGGGGGACTATTTTATCTCCGGAAAATTTTACTTGAGATGCAATCATTTTTTTGCTGATACGTGGGATGTCTTTAAGACCTTTAATGTGGTATTTTCCCCTTTATTTCCACATCCTAATGCCGTTGACCATAAAGGTTCATCCGCCTTAGGAGGGCATTTACTACCTCCAGGACAATATAGTGCCCTAACCAGCTTGACCTGATGAGGTTAGCTGGGTGTTAGCTTATTCCGGCCAACATTCGGTCCCTGTCTATATTGGCCGACTGATGTCGCTCACCCCCCACCACGAGAAGGAGATAGATCAGGATTTTCCTTTCATCGAACCTGTGACCTTAAGGCATTTCGCAGAGTCCTCCAGTACTTTTAGGGGAGGAATGGATATCTGGAGATTTTACCGAGAGGAATGGAGATCGAGATGCAAGATTCTGTTGCTGCAAACCAATCCACCGGATTGATACTACGAAGAAGATAATTGCTATTTCAGACAAGCTTTATTATATATTTTTAATATAGGATAACGTTTGCCGTTATGGAATTTATAGTCCATCCAATATAGGAAGAACCCTATGACACATTTATTGCCCTGTGCTAAATATCGTCCGATATAACGTTGTAAAAACGTTCGCTACCTATACTTATTTTATCAACATAAACAAAAGCCTCTCTTCTTATATATAATAAGTTATTTAGGTAAATATATCACAATAAAAACAAAATGATAAAAAATATATGCATATTGTTACAAATTAGAAAAAATACGGCAATTTGTAACTATAATACTATAATATCTGACGCACGTAGAAGGCCATGTCACATTACTGCGAAAACCAGTGTTGGGGTATAAATAATCGTATTTTCGATTGTTTTTGTAAATACCTACTAAAATTAAATATTAGAATTATTATCAATTATAAGTGAATATTAACAGGTTTTAAGAGACATGTAAAACAAACTATAAATAATAATATTAGTAATATGAAAATTATGAAGAAAAGCAAGTGTAGAGATAAATATTAGCACATAACCTTAAAAACACATATTTTAGTCGGAATCCGATAAAGCAGTACATTCTAAATTGTCTTCGTCACTATCGGAATCAGAACTACAACTTTCACACACATTTATAATCAGGTTCTGTTCACTTAAATTGTCAAAGCGTACATCGCGATCCCAATCTGCATAATATCTCTTTTTGTTTTGTCCACCACTTTTTCCAATCTTCTGCCGTGACATTGTCACATGCCTCGTTCAATAGAGTCAACATCTTGTTCGCTGTGAATGGTGAAGACGTGTTATTTCTAGCCGCATAACCTAAATGTAAAAAAGGATATTCATTGCATACATAATGATTAAAATGGCGTGAGGTAGAAGTGATAAATTATATTAATATACCTTTTATTTGAGCCCATATCATTTCAATAGCATTATATTGGCAATGGTATGGCGGTAATCTGATTACCGTGTGGCCTTTTGTTTTGGCCAGTTCGTCCAATACATATGTTGGTGTTGGAGGTTTATACAAATTAACCAATCGGAGCAGCTCATTTTTTAACATTGCCTCATTACTTGGCACTCTTTTGTCACGAAGTCAACTTATAATTTCATTTTTATTGTTTGCCGTAGTAGGAACTTCATTGATTTGGACAGAATGGTACGAAGCGTTGTCCATTACTATGGCGTGAGGCTCATGTAAATTTGACAATAAGGCCATAAACCATTGTCTGAAATTATCAAAATTCATCTCTTCGTGATATTCTGTCGTTTTGACTGACTTAAACGCCAGAAGACAATTGGGCACAAAACCTTTTGACGTTCCGGCATGACAAATAATGAGGCGCTGGCCTTTTCCTTCAGGAGCTTTCGTCCTGGATTTAGCCGTGTCGTCGGTCCATATTTTACCAACAGTATGATTAGCATTGAGCCAAGTTTCGTCGAGAAAAACGACTTTCTCCCATTTCCTAATGCTCACATTTTTTATATTTGAAGCCAATGTTTTTCAATACCTTACTAAGAGACGTCGCACTGCTTTGAAATAATCCGACTGACTTTAGAGAACCTACCAATTTAAGAAGTGTTGGTATTTCGTTGCGGTCATAGTATGCATACACGTGATTCCGAATTGCCGCCAAATCAAAGCTATCGGGTTTTGTTATTGAGCATTTCTTCTGTCGTTTCTTATTTGGTGTTAATAATTTTTTCTCTTCTAATGAAGATTCACCGTATTTCTCCTCTGTGATCCGAGACACTGTAGATTTACTGATTCCTAGGGCATCCGCGACCCGATCTCGAATGTTTTCAACAGACAGCAATGGTCCACCATTTTGTTTTTCTTGATGAAAATAATCACGCAAGCGTACTACAAATTCACGTGATTCACTGCTGAGAACAGTTCTTTTCTGTCACTTCGGCATTGTAAAAACACAAAATATGATTCAATGAAACAACTTTAACAATACTAACAATAAATATAATAATTACAACAACAAAAAACACGAATCGATCGAAGAACAACACGCTACTGAAAGACAAACATTTGTACTGATCCGCCATGAAGCCGCCATGCGGAAATAGAGATGTTTATATACGATTCACTTCGAATTCAAATTCGATTTTTTTTCGAAGAAGAAGAGAAAAAAAATCGACCTAATCGAAATAAATATTTTTGCCCCATCCCTTTTACAAGGGGCAACAAATGTGTCATAGGGTTCTTCATATATTGGATGGACTATAATAATATTTTTCAGATCTTAATTTGAAATGGTGAAGACGGTGAACCATCCAAGTACTTCGGTCAAATTAAATAATTATGTTTATATTATTATCACCTTGCCAGCACTGATTAAATGTCAGTTGCTGTTAGGTTGTCACCTTGCCTGTTCTTGCCATCAGTACTGAATGTTATTAACCGTTTCTTTTATACTTCAATCGTTATTTTAAAATTATGTCTGAGCGAAGTAAAAACCCCAACTCTTCTACCGAATAAAACAAACTATATACGACTCTGCCTCAAAACGCCAGGCAGTTTTTTCGTCTTTGTGATGGAAAATACGAGGTAACCAAAGTAACATTAATTAATTCATAACATTCATTTCATAAAACACACGTCACTCTTAAGCGTTCTTGTTCTCAACTGGAAAATATTTAATCGTTCAAATATAATTCTGTATCTTTACAATTATATGCACATTCATTATCTTACTAAACGGGCCAAAATAAGAGGCATTTAATTCATTAAGATTAATATACTTAAATATTTTTTATTCCAGGGCCGCTGTAGAATACTAGGCATATTTGTGATTTAGTGTATCAATTATAAAGGCGAACTATTAGTCCGATACTCCCGAGGCCTAGAACATTAGTCTTGAAGAGCAGCTCCTTCATTCCTCATAAATATGTTTCCATATCTGTTATTTTGAATAAATGAGATACATGTTTAACAATTCTTCATAAAATTCAATGACAGGGCTTCCACTTTATCTATGCACTAAATTATATGCTTCAACAAACTCTCAAAAATGATATATTTTTGAGTTTCCAAAAATATATATTGAAGAGCTTAATATTTTTTGTTTACAGCTTTCTGACTGCAATGTATGACCAAACACCAGCTATACAAAATAAATATTTAAGATAGTTGTCTAGTGACATTTATCTAAAAAATAATTATACCTAATTTGTATATCTATGGGAGAACTAGCTAACCCACATATTATTTGTGGTTATCCCACAGTCATCCATTATTGTAAGGATCCACTGTGCACGTTGTATGATCCCGATTCTTATGTAATTACGTATTAGATAAATACCAAAGAATGCCTATAATTAAAAAGTAATATCAATTAAATCACCAAGTAGATTATATCAACCTGTGTTATAATACCAGTGCAAAAATATTTCATTTTAAAAATACAATTTTTTCCATGTTGAATAATAAACTTGATATAACTAATATTATCACATATTACAATTATTGATGGTAAGGTACAAATACAAAAAAAAATGCATCTATACCTAGATTTGAAGTTGTTTAATTTAGAGTGTAAACGCACTGTAGCTTCAACAGACTCCCAGCAGTTCGATCATAATTGCCTGTATTTATGTCCTGATTTTATCGTTCTGCATCCCAAACGCATCTATATAATGTATTTTGTTCTATCAAAGAACTGAACCAATAAATAATTTTAGATTTCAACCATTTTTAAACATCTGTCTTTATTTACATAAAAGTATTTATTTACAAAAGCTATATCATTGTGTAATATAAAAAATCGTAACCAAAAATACAATATGAGCAGCACACATGGTGCTATGTCAGTGGTGGTCAGCTAGCGCCTCCTGCTTGATAGCACTTAAGAAGCACTCAAAAATTACTATTTTGTACAATGTAAAAACATGTTTAACTGTATGTCTTATCTATTTAAATTTAGGTTAGATTCTGAGTTGCCCAGTAAGATGGCTTCCCTGGACTTGCTGGACCCGACCCACCAACCAGAGGATATTGCTTGTCCACACTCGGAGAACATTCCTCTACGTCGCACTTTGAGAAGAAAGGTGGAAGTCCCCAGCATCGTCACAAACAGAAGAGTCATTCTTAAACCACAAAAGCGACAAATAGCCCAAGTCGTAACCGAAGAAGAAATAAAAAATTACTACACTAACAAAATAATAAAAACCACTTCCAAAACGTTGGAAACAATATTCGAAGAACCGAGAACAATCAACAATGACACTCTACTCATCGGCTTAAAGAAAATCAAAAGATCCTTGACATTCCCTTTAGGTTCTTGTCACTCCAAAGACAAAATTAAAAAAAGAAGATCGAAGATCAAAAGGTTATTAGGGAACAAAAATTTTGCTAATAGAAAAAAGGTCACGATGCAGACATTTCTTAAAAAAATGAACGGACTGGAAGCAGATGAAACCAGCGATGAGTCTAGTCAAATATCCACTAATATTAATGCAAACAAATGACATTGTTGGCATGTACGACTTTTGCCAATTGAAATGGCGATCATGATAATAAATAAATGCTTAAGCTCAAATTGAGTTTAAAGAGAAATTATTTGTATCGTATGCATTATTATCATACCCATTCACTGTTTTAGTGAAGCTGTTGGTCAACTTTTCAATCCCCCAAGCTGATCCTTCTTATAGCGTAAAAAAATAATCTTTTATATAATAAATAAAAGTAAAATATTTTTCCTCTATTAAAAAGTGGCCAAGTCAAAAATATAACTCATGTATTTTAGCATCTTGTGTTAGTAAATCTAAACCGGTACAAAAATGTGTATAGCTTCAACCTCCTCAGCGGTTTTTGACCTTAAAAAAGTGACAAAAAAATATGTATTACTATAAAATATTCCAACAAAAAAATGTATGAGAAATAGTGTCTTTAATGGTAATTTATTTACGATTCTCTACATGTTACTATATAAATTCCTAAATATATGCACATTTTCCATGAAATATCAAAGAGTTTCATTTTTTTATTTGTCTTTTATGTTGTGATGTAAATTTACTATGAAATTGCATGTAAAGATGTTGATAATCATGCGTTTAATATATATATTTAAATATATCTGTAGCGAAACAATATTTTAGACCATATCTCATCCTCTAAATCTACCCATATTATTTAAAATATGTTTGTATATCTTAATGATTTTAATAACCAGGACAATGAAAGGCAATCTTTACATACTATAATCGTATTTGAGCAGAGGTAAAAAGAGAAAAAAGACTTGAAAATGGCCATTCGATGTGGCCAAAACATGTCGTCTATTAATATATTGTGGGATAAATTTTAAATAATTATTTTATTTATAACAGAAAAAAAGCTTGCATTTTTATACATTCATAGATGTAAAAACTGAAATAATATTGCCTTTTAAACTGTAGTCGTAATATGTTAGTGTCAGGGGTTGTTACATAGCATTCAATCCAGACATATTTTTTTTGATTGATTACTTCTAAGCAACAATGACAAATTTTAAGTATGAAGAATTCAATTTTATGTAAATATGTTGAAAAAATCAATTTTTTCCTTTGGTTCCAATTGGTTTTATTCCATTTGTTTCTTTATTTGTAGTGTAATTTTATTCCTAATGTTTTAATCAGAATACTCATTTCATCCTCAGTTTAATGCTAATAAATAAAAAATAATTATCTTTATCTCAGGGTATACTGCAATTTCAAAATATATATTACAGCTGGCTAACTCATCTGCATTTCTTTTTTAAAACAATTCTATGTAACATTTACTTTCCATTGTTGAATAAAGTTACAAACACCTGCTTAAACAATACTGTATTAAGTGACATTTGCTATAGTATCCATACAGCAATAATTTAGAATGTATATATTTACAATCAAATAAATTATTCGGTTTTTATAATTTGTTGTATTTTATGTATCTATTAACCCTCGCCTTACGATGCTAAAAACTTCCGCGCGTTCCGATGGTGTCAACTCATTACACATTCTGATTTAAAGTGAATAAAATTAGTAGAAATTCGAAAAAAATGAAAATATTCAAAGATATCGCTTAATTTTACAATAGTTGATGTCAATAAGCAGTAATAATTGACATTTAATATCTAAAAACATGAAAAACATCAGACGAAGACCTCAAACGGCCAGACGCACCTTGTCGCGTGAACATCCGAGAGCTACTAACATTACTTGGCCTGTCGATGTATGGATGAGCCGATATCATTTCGAACTAGGCGAACAACTGAGGTTTCCCGTCTCGCTCACTCATATTAGTACGTCAGCGAGAGTGAGGAGTATAGATGCCGCCGCATCTGTATATTTTTTAATTTTATTTTCGCACACACTTCCGGCAGGTGCAATGATTCATGACAGTTGACGCGTCTTGATTGTAGTGGTGAATTTATTCCGGATTTTAGAAAAATATTTCCTGCTCCCGATGAGTGCCTATTATTATTAATATTATTATTTTTTTCAATACGTAAATGTATTAAGGCGGAATACCTAAAATCTGAACCCTGTGTGTATTATATTTACAGAGATATTTAAGTTATTACAAGCAATGTGTAGTCGATAAACATCATCGGGGAGGAGAGGTTAATAAACTTTGAAGACTCATGTTTTTATTATTATTGCTGAGTATATTACACATAAAACCTATATAATTATAATAGTTATTTAATTTTAAGATCTTAATGGAAATAATATTTACTTATATTATGAGTGGAGACATATTGCAGACACTCTTAAAACTGATATAAAAATAATATCTGAATGAACGAAATACATCAAGTGCTTGAAAATCAAAATAACATAAAATTAAACTAAATACCTTGTTAATTAAATACTATTTGCTTACATTACTATCAAAATGATTATTTTAGTGTTTCGACGTTTATACAGCCTTTAAGTCTTACCCACATTTTAATGCTTAAAAATGAATATAATTTAGTAATAATAAAAATAAAAGACCATTTCCATAACAAAGCTTCTTTTCAATATATGTTTTTAATATCTAAACCCAATTGATTTCCATAGGTGATGAAAAAATATCATAAAAAAATAAACAAAAAGGCAAGAAATGAATAAGAAATATAAGTAATTTTTTCTAGAGTTTTTATTAAAACAATTAAATATATAAATATTTATATAAAAACAACTCAGAAAACGTCTCATGAATATAGTAAGCACTCTGCCGAATGGAAAAATAAAAATATTTAACACCGGATGTGAACTTTAACTGTTATCGCCCGATATTACATAACATGATGTCGCTAAAGGATCACAATCTTGATATTCTTTTATAATGGGTTTAATACCAGAGCTATTGTCCTCTTCGTTTAAATTTATACAGGCGCACCGAGGCTCTCCCACTCCTGGAATTTTGAATATTCTAGGAACGCCCTCCCAATTGCGTTCAATGCCTCCGCTGTAATCAAAACATCAATGAACAAATTATGTAAAAAAACATTACGATTTCAAATTCAAATGATCACATCCAATAAAAAATATGAAATTAATATATTAAGTGAGCATGATTTTCAAATACGAGGGTTATCCGTAAAATAAGGTTCCCAGTAAATTTTCACAGTGTAAAACATGTTTAATTCTATGATTGCGTACATTTTTGGAAAGTTCAGACTTTTACCTATTTTTTTACATAGTCGCCACTGAGGTCAATGCATTTTTGCATGCGGTATACGAGCTTTTGAATGCCCGAGTCAAAAAAATCTGCCGCCAAGCCTCGCAGATACCTGAGAGCCGCTTCTTCCAGCTCTTCTCTATCGCCGAAATGCGTTCCACCCAGGTGTTTCTTCATGTCAGGGAAGAGATGGTAGTCACTTGGGGCTAAGTCCGAGCTGTAAGGTGGGTGTTTGATAATACCCCATCCAAATTTTGCGATGAGCTCGTTGGAACTTTCTTCTCACAAATTCTCGGCACCCACCTCGCGCAAACCTTAGCATACCCTAGATGCTCCGTCAAAATCTTGTCAATAGAGGTTTTGCTGACATCAGGGATCATATCGGAGAGCTTACGAACCGTCACTCTTCGATCTGAGAGGATCGCTGCCTCCACTTTTTCGATTGTTTCGTCAGAAACAGGTGGCCGTACGGAACGCTCCTTATCATGGACGTCAGTACGCCCGTTCTTGAACTCTCTGCACCATTTGCGCGCGTGTTGTACGCTCATACACTTGTCTCCATAGATTTCGCATAGCTGGGAATGGATTTCTACCGGCGCAATGTTTTTTTCAGATAGGAAACGGATCACCGAGCGCAGCTCACACCTGGCGGGCAAAGCGAGGGGGAGATCCATCCCGTACGCCTGACAAGCCAAGACTGAGCTCCGCAGGCAGCTCACTATGGAAGGATTTGGAGTGGGGTAACCAAGGTACACTACAGAATTGCGGGATCCACCATAACAGCGCTTTTCAGGACTGTAGCGCCATGGGAACCTTATTTTACGGATAACCCTCGTAGTATCTAATTAAATAGAATTAAGTTAATTATATAAATACGATTATACCTTTGATTAGAACACCACACCCTACTGCCAGTTGTGGCATCCCACTCTGCGTTACACGGAGGGTATTTTTTATTCACAGCCTCGCTGACCATCTTCTCATCTTTTCCTTTCGCTAGCTTTTCTTTTACTAATTGCATATATTTGGTTTCTGCTCCGATCTTGTCATAAAATCTACCTATCAATTTTCCTGTGAAAAATGGATATCGATAAATACAAATATTATGTATACATAATAAAATTATTATATATACACCTGGACTGACATCTATCAACCTCGCTTGTAAAATTGATTTTGTATTAGGCATTAACAAGAACATATACCAAATTTATTATTGGCCTTAGGATATATAAAATCAAGTATCAACTATTTACATATTAATAAATACCTTTATAAATGTATTGTAAATCATACATTAGTGACCAATTCTCGAGGCCAATCAAATCTGCGTGAGATAGCCCCAACACATCGTCAAGATCCTTGCTGGTGTCTTCAAACTCTCCAGTAATAAAAGACTTCGATGCATCACGACCTGAAACATAATTAAAGATTATTTCATTATCATTCATAACACCCATGTAAATGTTAAACTGAATCTATAAAGCAATAAAATAACATTTTTTACCATATTCGATCCATTTTTTTTTATGTAAAAATATACAACAGAATAACGAGAGATGGTAATAGTAATTCTGAAGTCTCATCTATGACTAAGTGCTGCATGCGGAGTGTTGATCCGCCAACATAATAGACTACAGCCCAAGATTCACGCATCATCCTTTATTATTACAGGAATTTACTATGAATGGCAAGGTTCACGGGACGACTTTCGTCTACCACCAATTTTTATTAATAGGCTATGACTGGCATTTTACAGGTGAGGGATCAAATTCACACCTGCCGGCATTTTACGAGAATACGGACACAGCAAATAGGCATTTCACAGTTCTGTAAGCTCAGATTGTCCATGCTTTGTCGAAGAACACCTGTATACCCGGGGACCCATATGAAAACATGGATGGTTCCCGGGAGCCTCCAGCGCAAAAGTCAGCGAACTCGCAAAACTGTAGCTGTAGTACCAAAGAAATATTTGGATCTTCAATAATAATCGTTTTTTTTAAGGAGATTGGATGATGAGCTCAATGCCTTGACTTTTTTTGTCCTTGAGGGGTGGCTAAGCCCTACCGGGAGATAGAGCTTAGATTTGATTAAATCAGTTTAAAAAATCAATCATAATCAGTGATCTTGTATTGAACTGATAGCGTTCGAATGACAAAACAAACCCTTTTACCACTAGTATGCCACCCGGCTATTATATATAATATTCTTTGTAACATTGTTTCTTCTTTGTCCTAAGTCTACTAATATCCTCTCGTACCCTGAACAGCAAATGTCGAGTTCACACTGAGAACTTTGCTGATAGCTGTCAAACCAAGCCAGCGAAGCTTAGACCTACCAACTAGTATTTTTCCCACTTAATCATTTTCTTTCCGGTTCCCAATGTTCCATCTGCTGCAAGAGGCCGAGACAACGCGGCCCAAGTTCACTTGATTGCAGAATTGTAAGTCCATCTTCGTACATATGTTTTAAGATATCCCTCTCATATACATCTAATGCATTTTAATCCTGTTGGTTAGAAACCTTGCTGTGAGGCATATAGGACAAGTTAACTGACTGTTCAATATTTGAAATGGTGGGCATACTTTTCTCTATGCCACAATATAAAAAGGGTAAATATAAACGTCAATAAAATATGAAATAAATTTATTATGGGTCTGTGAGACGTGACTAAGTGACGTCATTTTTTGACCCACCCTTAAAATAATGAAAAATAAAATACACTTTACCAACGAAAATGTGATAATTTGATCCAGGGCCGTAGTGCTTCTGTCCGGCGCTGACATCATACACCTTGCCCAAAATGGACAAATACAATAACTCCGAGTCCACCCCGTTGAAGGTCTTCAACTCTTCCAGCTTGAAGAGCCTATCGCCATCGACTGATCCATTTATGAACTTAAAATAAAGCGATGACAATAGTGCATGATTATAATATATAAATATTCCACACAACACCGTGAGAATCGCGATTATTTTTTGATACATCCTTTCGATTATTAACGATTATAAGTAAATGAAAGTGTCAATATTATCATTCATTTGCCAGCGTCAAGGCGGCAAGTTATTGACAGCTGATCCATTTTTTAATGTGGCAACTCATTGTTGTCTTTGGGTGGATAAGTTGAATTCAAATTCAGCCTTAAAAATATTGTATAGGTATGTATAAGTATAAATATTCAGAAATTCTTAAAAACTAAGATATTCAATTTTTATTTTATTATAACAGTGTGATAATTGGCTATTTAATAATTTAAATATTAAATGTCAGAATTTTTCAAAATTAAATAAAATACTGATGTGTAGAAATCGATGAATATTTTTTTCCGTGACGTTTTGCTTTTTTGCATTATTGAAAGTAGTTAACACAGATATTCTTTATAATAATTTACGTATATATTATTATTTTGAATAAACCTACTCATTATAAATATTTTTTATATAGATAAAACTATTTTTACGTGGTAGGTGTGTATGAAACATTAAAACTATTAGTTGAAACAGTTAAGCATTTCTCATGTAGTTTATTTTTTATTCTGGCTTCTACATTTAATTTTTTTGTACGATTTCTCTAAAGAATTGTAATAAATATCTAATCAAATTAATTGTCACATGATTTGCACCAATCGCCGGCTATCTTTTCATGTTGAGAGGAACGTTAGAGTATTATAGCACTGCTAACGTACACTGGCACTCGGGGAAATGGCGAACTAACTTCGGGTCGTATGCAATCATCTATGTGTCAAACGAGATTCACCCTTACTGCGTATGGATCTCAGCTCTTGGCGACGGTGGCGCCATCGCTAGAACTTGTCACTTGTCTTGTGTGTCTAATTTCTCGGTAGGCGGAAGTCGTTCAGTAACAGGGATAAGAAACCTTCAGTTTACGCATTTAAAAAATAAATCAACACATATAAGAGAATACCGCCAGACAATGATGAAAATATTTATAAACTTCAAATTACATTAAAATAACTTTCTAAAAGGAAAACTAAGTATAATGTGTAAAGCGTTGATCCGCCATTTATTGTCAGTATTCTATATTTGCAAAGCTATATTTAGTCTTAGAGGGTATAATTGCCGCGAACGTCGTGCCAATTCTTTTAAAACAGGCATCTCACTATTATGCTAACCATGAGTGAAAAACGTAAGAATCTATGATGTTTATGTTATAGTTCATCCAGTGTATGAAGAACCCTATGACACATTTATTGCCCCTTGTAAAAGGGATGGGGCAAAAATATTAATTTCGATTAGGTCGATTTTTTTCTCTTCTTCTTCGAAAAAAAATCGAATTTGAATTCGAAGTGAATCGTATATAAACATCTCTATTTTTAAATAATAGAATTTAAAGTGTAGCGAATATTATATTTGGAAAGATTTAGCTTGATACGTATGGCATTTTTATTGCTCTGTGTAAAAGAGATGGGGGGAACATATTTTATTCTATTATATCGATTTTTCTTCTCTTCTTCTTCGAAAATAATTATATTTTAGTATCATTTTTTCCCGCATGGCGGCGTGTGGATCAGTACAAATGTACGACTTTTAGTAGCGCGTTGTTCTTCGATCGATTTGTGTTTTTTGTTGTTGTAATTATTATATTTATAGTTAGTATTGTTGTTATTTCATTAAAGAATTATAGTTGTTTCATTTAAGAAAACATTCGAGATCGGGTCGCGGATGCCCTAGGAATCGGTAAATCTACAGTATCTCGGATCACAGAGGAGAAATACGGTGAATCTTCATTAGAAGAGAAAAAAATATTAACACCAAATAAGAAACGACAGAGGAAATGCTTAGTTACAAAACCCAAAAGCTTTAATTTGGCAGCAATCCGGAATCACGTGTATGCATACTGTGACCGCAACGAAATACCAACACTTCTTAAACTGGTAGGTTCTCTCAAGTCAGTGAGATTATTTCAAGGCAGTGCGACGTCTCTTAGTAAGTTTAGCTTAGTTATGTGCTAATATTTATCTCTACACTCGCTTTTCTTCATAATTTTCATATTAGTAGTATTATTATTTATAGTTTGTTTTACATATCTCTTAAAACCTGTTGATATTCACTTATAATTGATAATAATTCTAATATTTCATTTTAGTAGGTATTTACAAAAACAATCGAAAATACGATTATCTATACCCCAACACTGATTTTCGCAGCAATACGAGATGGCGTTCTACATGCGTCAGATTTTGTATTATTATAGTTACAAATCGCCGTATTTTTTCTAATTTGTAACAATATGTTTATATTTTTTATTATTTTGTTTTTATTATGATATATTTACTTTAAAAACTTATTATATATAAGAAGAGAGGCTTTTGTTTATGTTGATAAAATTAATATAGGTAGCGAACGTTTTTACAACGTTATATCGGAGGATATTTAGCACAGGGCAATAAATGTGTCATAGGGTTCTTCATACACTGGATGGACTATAGGTCGAGTTATTTCACTTTCTTACTATACAAGATTTATGGACTTATTCGATAAGTATTATTTAGTACAATAATTTAATATTAATTATTTTTTAAACTTTTAAAGTTAGTTTATCTTTCTTTAGTTCAATTATGAATCCTCAATTATTAAATGAATCATGTATTTAAAATAAGGCTTAGCACATTGCGTATATATTGCCGTACGAATTTGAGTTGTGGGTATACTAAAATAATATCTGGACACTCTGAGCACAGTGAGCTCGCATACAGGTAAAAGTTGGTCGTTATTTAATATATATATACATATACGGTACAAATATTGTGGCTTGTTCGAATCTGTTAAACATTTGCAAAAAATATTTTTTTTATTACCTGCAGGAGTGTGCATCGCTCGCTACAGTCGACATGATCAAATACAAAAGGTTGTCCGCCACCCGCGGTAGCAACACGACGTGTTATTTTTCAGTCAAGTCAAGTCTCAAGTCAAGTCACACAATCTCCGCCTGCCCGCGATCCGGCAGCCCACAAACCGCCGCGAGAGACGCGACAATTAATATTTTAACGACCAGGGCACACACAAAGAGCCATGGCCAAGCTTGTTGACATATATCGCCCCGACAAGGAGCTCACCATAGGATTGAGGCAGCTGCCCCTTTTCGTCAACGAAAACCTCACAGTGAGTCACTGGATGTCAAGACACTCGACCACAAAAACAGTCACAACATCCACAACAATCAACCTACCAAACCATTTTCATCATTATAATAATTAACTCTAAGAATACTATGTGTTTTGGTCGCTTGCTAGATTCCCCTCCATCATTCTGTTATCGCCTTTTTCAATGATTTATTTTTTATTTTCAGTGTCATCCGAGTTGCTGCTCTCTTTTGCTTCTGTAAACATCGGTTATAGAATAACCTCATTGAATATTTCACGAACAATATTCGGTGTTTTTCCCTTTCACATGCATGGCCATTACATAGGATGCACTTTGACATTAGAGTTGAGACAACGATCGTTAAATAGACAAATTTCGTACTAATTTCACTGCATTCTTGCGCCAAAACACTCAAATCAACACACTTTGATCAATATTACATAAAATTTAACACCTCCATTGAGCATTGCCGATATTTAATTATTAATTATTCAGTTGTCAATTGATTCACTTTCAGATGAAAATATCCTTATTTCGCTTTCACTATACGATAATTGTAATTACGTCGTAAGTACAGTTAATAATATATAAAACTTATTTCATTGGAACACCGTTCTTCAAGTTTCTTGAGATTTTGTAAATAAAATTGATTTTTTTGACAACCTCCAAAATTCTTGTGTTTTCTCAATAAAATATTTTTCACAGATACTTGGGATGTATGTTTTAATGATAGATGTGTACTGATTTATGTCAGCTCCATCAACATTTTAAGAATCACAATCTTGAAATCAATATTTGACAATTAAAGATGCACTAACCTCTAGCGATCCGCTAATATTGTTCATGGAAAGTTGCTGTGTAATAAAATGCAATTACTTTTAGTTTAATATAGCTAAGTACGTTAATAATGATTGAACATTATCTTATTTTGAATGTAACTTTTCTTCATTTTACTTAAAAGGATTTGTTACTCATATTTTTCCTTAAGGATATCAGATTATCAGCACGATGCTACTAAAGCTTGGACCATTTGTTCCTAAAGAGGGGCTTAACCTGTAAAGTTGTGGCATATGGTCGCCACAAATTGCTGGCAAAAATTCTGTCAACTGCTAAGAGTCTTGCTTCATCACAACTCATTTGGGCGTGATATGCTGAGTATATCTATGTACAGTTCTCAAAGAATCTCCACGGCGAGAGCTCGAGGCCTTAGAAAGGATACAGTTATAGTATTTGAGGCATTTGTAGGCATTTATTTTTCCTGAGGCCTGGAAAATTTAATTATAAGGAACGACTCAAGTCAAGACACTTTTACTGAGGAGAGTCACATTCACACAACATTTAAATAAAAAGTGAAGTAGTATTTGCTTTACCAATAAAAATTTAGAAGAAAGGGTTTTATTAGAATTTGGAAGACGGCTATATTTCATCATTTTGATGAACTATACATATATTTTAAGCAATAAAGTACCATAAGCTATGTAGTATTAAACAATATCATCTAGTTGTACATAGGCTTGCTGATAGTCACCTACAGTGGGGAAGGAAGTTGCGTTAGAGGGAGAGCTTAAATGCTTAAATTCCAATGCTTAAAACAAAAGAGTTTGTCTATTAAATAATAGCACACTTCATGTCTAACCTCCAATCCTTAGAACGCAGACGTAAGATTGGTTCACTTGGCCTACTGTAATTATCATGACAACTGCTCCTCTGAAATATTTTTTCCTGCATCCACCCACAACCGACAGATTTGTCTCGCACTTGCTGAACATCGGTACACAGTTAATACACGTCAATCAAGAAGTGGCAGTTTACAAATTCCTTCCCAATTGCAATGGGAAAGCTCTTAAATGGTCTTCCAATATCTGTGTTTCCTTCTTTATACAATCTGGATTTCATGAAATAGTCAAAATTTGGATCATTTTCGACAAATTGGTCCATAATTTCAGTTATAGTGGTCAAACTATTTTTTACAAACGCCATCGAAAGTTCTTTTTGCTCTTCTTCGAAATCACTAATATCAAAATTTTTGTTTTCTTCTTGCTCAGTTAATTCCTTGAGCTCAACATTAGAAAGACTGGCTGCTGTTTCTTGAACTATTTCTTCGACATATTCCATATTTACCTCATCCAAACCGGTTTGTTTCGCTAATTCCACTATTTTTTCCACTATTTATGCACAATTTCGGGCAATAACCCCGGGTTGGAATAAAAGAGCGCTAAACCGAAACAGCGTTAAGCGGGGCCTCACTGTACATATAAAACATTAATTTGACAGGAAGGTATTCTGTGACAAACATTTTTACTGATACTGTTAACACAGGTTAATGATTTTATTGTGCTTACTTTTAGATGATAATGGACCTGAACACAATGGGACTGGTTTGCGACAATCCGGACGTTAAAGGAAGGGAGCTTGATGACTTCACACGCAAATACAACATCCTCAGTGCTGACGAGCTCAAAGCCTCCTTCAGGGTCACCTGCGAGGACCTGCTCTTCATCATGGGGCAGACAGTTCCATGTGTTGGATGCCGCAGAAGGTATACACTTTAAATATAATTATATTTTCTCCCAATGTAATGTAGTTTCATGCCAGGGCAGCGAGAACCAAGGGGCTCGAAGAAAACGAAATTGTAGTTAATGCTCTCCTGCGGCATCTGCAATACATGCCCAAGACAGGTCCACCTTCGTCTCTTGACTGACTCTAGTATAGAAGGCTGCCTTGTTCGCTATCTCACCTCATCCTTTCTCACATAGTCAAACCATCGTACTCCCATTATTCTATGCAGACATCTGTTTTCGAAACCTATCATACGACTCCATTGTCTTATGGTGAGATGCCAAGATTCACAACCGTAAAGAAGAATGGGGACAATGCAGGTGCCGTGTAGACGGAAGCATCAGGTTAATCACTCATTCTCCCTAAATTTTTCTGATTATAAACAACATCGAAGAAGTATTTCTATTGATATCCTCCTCTTCCATTTAGGACATCGATTTAACTGGATGAAGGATGCAGGATCAGGTTCACATTATAAACAACTTGTTTCTGTTTCACGATACATGTTTATTTGTCAATAACGTCGCCCGTTAAGGGCCGCCCTGAGGGACGGTCCTACCACGAGGACGGGCGAGTTGCGACTACTTGCCCGCTCTCACATTTCGGCGGTACCACCCGTCAAGAGGACAGTTGTACCAACTGTCAATGGACCAACTGTCATAACAATTATTTTGGCGTATGCAAACACCGCTTAACATTCGATGTAGATGTCACGCAAGCGAACCAAAATAATAGACAAAAGATTGCTTGTTGAGGCTTTACGGCATCGGCCTTAAGGAGCTATATCAAGCTGATATCAGTATATTTACTTTGGAAAAATATTGTTTTATTCAAACCCATACAGTAATAATAAACTTTAAATCTTTCATTCTCCTGATCTAGTTAAAAAAATATTATGTCCCCAAACAATTTTCGACTCTATGCATTTGGTTAGAATATTGTTATCCGCTTGTAGTGGACCAAATAATTCAATTGAATTAACAAACATAGCAATAGTAATAGAGAGAGTGCAAACATGACCTAACTTGAGCCCCACATGCCTATGGATTTCACGCTAACATTATATACATTAATACTAAAATTCTAATTAATACTATAGTAAGATACCCAGTTTCAAAAGTATTTGCAAGACTTTACATAACTTCTGGCAAATTGTGCATTGTGAGATTTGATTTTTTGCAAAGCTTAATATAGATATAAATATATTTCAGCTTAATAATCTACTTGTGTAATACTTATCATGTGATCATCACCTATTCACAGTGATCACCCTGGGATGGCATTACATTGGTTGAGCAACATTCCACATGCAGCGCTTAGCCATCTAAAAAATAGCAAGTTTAATGATAGTACTCAAATGAGATGCTGTCTAGGTTTTTTTTGATAGAACTCAGTCGACAGAAGTTTTTGGTTGCAGTGACCAAGAACACTCCTATGATAGCCCTATGACTAGCCGTGTTATTAATGTGAACAGATCATGAATATTTTGAAACATTAATACTCGTTGAAGTATTATATATATAATCGTGTCGGAAACAACAGGGTCAGATCCTGTCTGCCCAGAAGTGGGCGACGTCGATGGCGTTACTTCTGGCCATCATCAGGTTGAAGTATTGATTTTATTAGAAGGCAGCTCTTAAATTTAACGTGTGTCGCACTTATTAGGAAAACCTTTTGAATGTGTGACTTAGTCACTTTGGTTTCTATTTAAAGAGACTACTTTTTAACATATCGTATATATTTTTTCATTCCATTCATAGTCTTTCTCTAATTATAAAAGTAGGCCATGTCAATACAACTGTTCATTAGTGATTGTCAAAGATGTAATTTAAAATTGTTTTTGCCTGTGCACGGGTATGGCTTATTTGTTCATGCATTATTGACACACGATGCATTTATTTTTTCTCTGAAGTTAATAATTACTTAAAGTGACCCTTTATTCAAACAATTGTCAACCCGAGTGCTTATCGATGATGTTTGTAATAATTTGATGAAAGAAATGTCTGGTTGCTATGAAAAAATTGTGTGTATACAATTGATGTTTATTAAAACAACACAATTGTTTACTGGAAACATTTTGTTGCATTTTTTTTTAACCAATACACAACTATTGAAGATTTTTTAAAGTTATAAAACAGAAAGCAATGTTATTTACTTTGCAAAAAAAACATTTATCATCTCATTACTAGTATTTAAATATTTAATAATTCTTATATAATTATTTATTATTATAGTAATTTCACAAATTTCTTAAGTAGAGGAAGCCAAATTGATATTTCTTAGAAAATTTAGTTTGTCTAATAATTTGTTTCGGTTGGTATATATTAATGAAATGTTTTCTAAAAAAAATAAAACTGGGCATTATGCCGCCTAATTTTTTGATAAAATATCCTCAAAACATTCGTAATTATTGCATACAGAGTACTTATATGCACAAAAATTGAAGTTTGATAATACTTGTTGTGTATATCTGAAAGGTATCAAACCGATGGCACGGTACCTATTTCTAGTGAAATGCTAAATGTATAATACACCTTTTTTTTTAAATTATATATTTTTAAATGGAATTGTATAATATTTGTTTTAATTTTATTTGACGGTTGCAGGGGTTAGTGGAAGCATACAAATAAATGAAGATATTTTACAATAAAATGGCATTTGCTGATTCTGTGGAATTGTAAACTTTATAACAAATATTGAATGTTGCTTATAATATTTTATGGCATTTTTAATTTCAGTGTTGAAAGGCTGTTTTACCAGTTGATGGACTCCGGCCACCCCACGCTGGACCCCCTCATCCTCACCTCCGAGGGAGTGCTCACCGTCAAAGACGACAAGCTGCAGTCTCCACAGGCGCTGTGCACGCTGCTGCACGGACACAGGTACTGCGGCTGAGCATTTTATTTATTTGATAGAATTATAATTTTACTTATTAAAATTATAGCTCTTGGTACACGGCAATACTTTTATACCTCCCATGTGTATACAAATGGCACATGACCGATTAAGATCACCTACTGAATAATTAATTTTATTTTTCATCATAAACATACTATGTTGGCCCCCCTAATTGGCGCATATGGCATTCACGAACCGCTGCTGCAAAGCTTTGTCAGCCATCATAGTCTTCACCTCATCCCAAGTCACCTTTGCTTCCTGCGGCTCCGCCGAGTACATTCTATATATATATTGTTACCGATGGCCTTCTAGGACGGCACAAGCCTGGGGTCTTGAAAAAAAGGCAGCTGTGGTTTATGCTCTCCCGTGGCATCTTTAATATATTTCCCAGCCAGGTCCACTTTTGCCTCTTGACCGATGTTATTAAAAGTTGTCGATTGAAAATTTAAAATGTTGTCGGTTAAAAGTGTCATCTCTCGGTTTATTTTTACTCAATATATTTATTTCACGGGCATAGAATTGTATTTATTGTTTATTCATGGTTGTATTAATTACAGTTCAAGCCTGCAGTGCCTGGTGGAGAGTCAGCCTCGCTCTAAGAAGAGTCGTCGCTGCGTGCTGCACTCGCTGGAGTCGAGTCGCTCGCGCGCTGTGGGTGGCGGCTGGCGCGACGTGTGGGACTGCATGCGGGCGCAGTGCCGCGAGGAGGTCACCTTCATCAACTTCCAGACCCTGCAGGACACACTGGACAACTACCTGCGCAAGCACCGCTTCTGCGGAGAGTGCCGGACTAAGGTAAAGCAATCAATTACAAACAGACTTATGTAGCTGTTGATATTAATGTACCTACCGTAAATAAAATTACACGTATTTTTGATAACGCATTAATAGTATGTTTCGTAATGATTGGTATCCATTTTTAGGTCGTCAGAGCGTATCAACTGCTCGTCGAAGAAAAGGAGCCACAAAAAGAAAAAGGCTACGTCGGTGCCCTCTATGCCGGTATCCGCCGTTGCCTGTTTGATAAACATCTCCACCTCCAAGCGGACACGGACTACATCACAAACCTCATCATGCGAGCCGAGCCGGAACTCCTGGGCAGCCATCGGGAGCGGCACGCCAAGACTCTCGAAATAGCGCAAGAGGAGGTCCTCATCTGCCTCGGCATATGTTTATATGAACGTCTCCATCGGATATCTCTCAGGCTGCGAGAGGAAGAGGGGACCTGCCAGGTGCTGGCCGCGGTCGCGGTCGACGCTCTCCATCGCAAATTCGAAACGGCCGTCGAGCGCAAGTGCGGCGTGTCCAAGCTCGAGCTGCTGTACGAGGAGATCACCAAAGAGGAGGCGGCCAAGCAGCAGCGCAAAGAACAAAAGAAACTGCGAAGGCGCAAGAAGAAGGAGCGCAGAATGGAGGAGGGCAAGTGCAACATCGTCGACCTCGAAGAACCACTCGAACTCGCTTGCTATTGCGACGAGTGCGCCGACGAGAAGGAAGCCGAAGTGATTTCGGCGGAGAATAATATAGACTTCGGTCCCGGACTCGAAGAGGGCGATTGTCACTCTTGTCACAGCGTCCAGACGTCTCTGCCGCTCGGGGTGGCCAAGAGGCTGGGCGAGGGCAGCTGGTCGAGCGAGCACTCGCAGGACTGCGGCTACTCGTCGGAGAACAACGCCGGCTGCTGCGGGACCGGCTCCGGGGCCTCCAGCCTGCCGAGCTCCCCCGAGGGCTCAGAGGTCGCTTGCTCTGAGGGCTTCTGCAACCACGACGGGGGCGACTGTACAGTTGGCATTCCTCTACCGCTGCCGCCGTGTCGCAAAATGGACTTTACAGTCAATTCTGGATTCACTCTATCTCTTCAGGAAATGTTACTTGTGAGTGGTGTACACCTATTATCTGAATTCTTCAAATCTATATAATTAGATTATTTATTAATACATAAATTGCAAGTCAAAAAAAACGATCCTCTATCGACAACAGGCTTTAAAAGTGGATTAACAAATTTTCTATATCGCATTGTTGTTATTGGTTAAAGCTGATGTGAAATAGCTACCAAAGAAAGGTTTCTAGTCTCAATTTTTCCGGTTGCCCTCTTGAGAGCAACAATTTTTTAAATAATATACATACAAATCAACAAAATATTTATTACAATATAATAATCTGATAATATGAAAAGAGCACAAAAAAGCCTGTGATGACTTTTAAATATTCTTGATAAATGTTTTTTGTTAAATGAATTTCATTTAACAAAAAACCCTGTGCATTCAGTTAAAATATGATATAAAATATCTCACACTAGGAAATCAAATTTTGCTTTGAAATGAGTGGGTTAAAAGGAATAATAAATCAATAATTACTTGAAAAAATAAAGTAAGGCAGCGTAAACTGTCTAATAAATTAAAATTGATCTTAAGTATTTTGGTGCTTTTTTAAGTTGTAGTAAGTCAAGCTTTCATGGATGTATTACGAACCACTGTCTCAAATATAACTTTAGTATTCTGGAATGATTGAATCTGGTTGCCATGGAACTGCAAGATGTTTTTCCCTCTTTTATTGTTTAGTGCTTGCAATTTTTGTTTTAAAGGATGCGGATTTTGTGACTAATATATGCATGACCATGTAAACTATTTAAAACTCTAGATTTTACAGGCTATTTTTGTAATGATGTATAATTTAATATAATATATAACAAGGAATTGATGAGATAATAAGTGTTTAATAGTTTTAATAATTTGACTGGATAATCATGTGATCTCCAATATTCTCATTTTAAAAGTTTATATTTATCGCAATCCTCAAATAATAATGCATTATATCATTTATTTTAGGATTCAACATCATCAGATGAAGAAGAAGACTACATACCCATAGAAGATGTAATGGAGTTTAAATCGAGGCACAACATAACGGAGAAGAGGCAGGAGCTCCGCGAGACTCTCAGGAACAAGTTTGCCCAGCTGTGTGACAGCGCCCCACAGAGCGCCAACACGACTGCCGGGCGCAACGCCTAGTCTCCCTGAAACATTTCCATGAAGAGAGCCTCGCTCGACATGATGTTTTAGGCGCAGGCCTCTCTCGCTACTTTCTACCGATTCCGCGATATATATGTTTAGAATAAAAAAGATTTCTCCTATAGAAACGCGCCCGGGCATTGTAATTTAAAACTAGAGCTTTCAACGCTTTACAATGCCCGACTAAAAAATAATTGCATAATGTTGATGATTTTGGTTATCAGATTTTTTTTATTTTGTTCCATTAATGTGGGTAATAGTTAAAAAGTAAAAGAGATTGATATCTTATAATAAATGAACTGGTTAAATTTTAAGACAGGTCTTTTAAGTATATCGGACAATCATACCAGGCCATATGATAAATACCCAAGTGCCACAATGTCTTCTATTTCAACTGAGTTCAGCATTATAGATTATATGGAATTGAGATGATTTCTCAGTGAAGTGGTTGCTTACATTTTTCTATTGACGCATTTTTAAAAATCAATATTAGGATGCTTTTACATTTCCATTTCAATTTTACAACTTGTGTTGACAATCTCCCTTGCTTGCATTACTCACATTGATTGCGCATGTATTTTTTAAAATAATTTAACATTGTATTTTTTAAAGCCTGATTTGAAGGTATAAAAAGTTAAAATCACTTATCTCGGCATAAAATAAAGTATTGTTGTTTCTCAAAGAGCAAGGGCCCAGCCCCCGAGTTATTATAATTCGAATGATTGTTATGTATTCAATTCCCATGTTTGTAATCGATAATGAAAAATATACCATACTATAAATATTCCACACAATTATTTTGTCTGTAGAAACCATTTGTTCCTCACCTAAGTTTCCAGTGAAAGTAAAACATTATCCATAACTTTAAACACGACAATACTTAACCGATGTAAATGAATAATATTATCATTGAAAATGATTTTATATATATTGGAATATGTATCAATTTTATATAAATGTATTCTTGATACAAATTTAATATATCTAGATAGATCAATTAATAAATTGTTATTATTATTCAATGACTATGCGTTATTATTTCATTACCTGAAATTAACAGCTATAATTCTTAACTAACCTTTATTGGATCATAAAGTAACATTTATGTTAATTGAATAATTTAATTTTAATATAACTAATGACTTTGAAATCTGGGATATTTGGTGGATTTGTACATTATATGTTTACATAGTGACATCAGTGGACAAAAGATATGGTAACAAAGGGAATTGCTTAAAATGTAAAGGGAAAGGCAGAAATGTTGACCGTCGATTTATTTTATTAAAAATATGGAAAATATGGATTATGATTCAATCCCATATCTGTTCCATTTCTGGAACATATGGTTACCACAAATTACTGCAAGTAAGTTGCCACTGCCCATGCTTCATCTCCAGACATCTCTGCACCGAAACTCAACCAAGGCAGTACCCGGGAGGAAAAGAGGCGGCGCTGTAGTATCCGAGGCATATTTTTTGAGTGATTGGTTAATCTGAATTTTTAAAGGAGGTTGGATGATTAGCCCAACACTCTCAAGGCCTGGACCCTTTAAGCCTCGAAGGAGAGGCTCGACCCGACTAGTGACAGGCAGTGACCTGTCCAAGTTGTGGTTCATTACTTGATTACAGAGTTTATGCATTTAATAAATTATAATAATTAATAAAAGATATACATTAATATTCATCAACATAATTCTGTATTTATAAAAATATTCATACAAATTCAACAATAGTATTTTTTGGGTATCGTAAGATTAGCAATCACTTCTGTAATTCTTCAGGGGTTGGATTACTTTCAATAAATTTGTTATTGTTTTTTACATGGCACCTATACACAGTGATGCATTAGTCCCTCCAAAACCAAACGAATTCTTCATTGCAATTTTTCTACCGCTACATATCCAATCTTGCTTCACATTCGGTACATAATTTAACGGCATCACATCTTCAGAGTTGGACAGATTTATTGTAGGGGGTAAAATACCGTGAAAGCAAGCCATCACAGAAAACACGGACTCCAGACTGCCGGCTGCGCCCAAGAGGTGTCCGTGAGCACCTTTCGTCGAAGACACGGCAAGTTTATCCTTGCAATTAGTAAATAAAGTACTTATGGCTCTCGCTTCAATCGCATCGCCTATAGGAGTTGATGTAGCGTGAGCATTAACATATCCAATGTCACCTGCTTTGAGCCCAGCTTCTCTTAATGCTCGTGACATTGATAACATAACTCCACTTCCATCTTCTTTTGGGGCAGTTAGATGTGAGGCGTCGCCAGAGAGACCGTAGCCTAATATTTCAGCATAAATGTTGACTCCTCTCTTGGTTGCGTGTTCAAGTTCCTCCAACACTAAAACTGCAGCTCCTTCGCCCATCACAAAACCTTCTCTTCTTTTATCAAAAGGTCTCGATGCTGATTTAGGATCATCATTGAAAGACGTGCTGAGAGCTCGAAGTCTACAAAACCCAGCCAATCCTAAAGGACTGATACCGGCCGGGGCGCTTCCGCAAACCATAACGTCTGCATCATTTGATTTGATGAACCGAAAACCGTCACCTATTGAATGTGCTCCTGTAGCGCACGCCGTTGAAACTGAATGATTGGGTCCTCTGAAGCCGTACCTGATGCTCATTTGTCCGGCTGCCATGTTCGGTAAGATTCGAGGGATAAAAAACGGACTGACTTTATTGTATCCTTGTTTGAGAGCTTCGCTAGTGCTACAAACATCCACCAAGTCTACCATTCCCATGCCGAAAGCTACTCCTGTTCTCTCTTTAGACTTTTCATCTTCCGGTTTCCATTTAGCATCTTTTAAAGCTTCCTCCGCTGCTATCATTGCATATGCTGTAGCTGGAGCCATAGCTTTCAGTGTACTTTTAGTTAGTTTGATGTCGGTGTAAAGTTTATCTAAAGCCTCTCCCTTAGGAATAAGGCTGGCGACACGACACGGTAAAATGGCGTAAGCCTCATCTGTAAGCTTCTCAATATTCCCAACGCTTTCTATGATATTTTTCCATGCTGAACTAGCAGAACTGCCTACTGGGCAAATAACCCCAACACCCGTAACGACAACCCTCCTTGAGTAACATCGATAGGAATAAAAAATACTTTTTATCATTCCTTTATTACACCTCTGTGTGGATATATTCATATACCTCCACACACTAAATGCCATAGCAATCTAATTGTTCTAATATTTCAAACGTAGAGAGTAACTTAGAGAGGGCCTTCTCAAGAGGATCAGCGCAAATGCAGATACTTAATTAAATTATGAGCTTTTTTTGTGACAACTTCGAATGAAATATTAGAGTTAAAGTACAAAATCTGTAACTATTTACTGACGACGAATAAGTCTTGGTTTAGAAAAGTAGCTCCAAGATTTTAAGAGGTTATCTAATTATTAAAAGGAATCTCTGAAATATCTGGTTAACGTTGTATTTAAATTACTTAAACATGCTTATTGGTATCTCCTTAGTGAATATGCAAGTAAGTATTGAAGTAATTTTCTTTGTTAATTTAACCTAGAGAAAATATTATACTATGTATATAAATCATAGTTATTCATAGAGTTTTAAACGAGTCTTATTTATTGTTGGTCATGTATTGCGCATAACAGTAGTGGCAAGTACTTGTTGTTTGGTATGACGTTGTGCAAGAACAACAAGACTGCATTTCACAAGAGCAGAGAGAGGTCAATGACTGGAGGCCGCAGATTAGTATTGGAGACTCGAGCGGAGGTCAACATAACCTGCATTCCGATGCTTGACGTTACTCGTGTCAAGTCTTCTTCTTTGAAATAATGATTACTTATTATTAAAAATAATAAACAGACATATTTTATATTTGAAATATAAATCATACATACTTTGTGCCTGTGATCAATAATACGGAAACGATGACTTATCTATTTGATATAAAATAAAAGATTCCTTAGAATTTATTCCACATACATATTTATTTTTTTGACTACATGTTTCAGCCAGGTCGGATGGCCATTTTTCAAGTCAATTAGTTAAATTTTTGTTAGCTCTATATAAAGCAAAAGAGTGAGCGAAAATGTGTATATAAATTATGTGATGGGTATATGTGGTTTTAGAAATGATTTCCTAAAACCACATATACCCATCACATAATTTATATACACCTTTTCGCTCACTCTTTTGCTTTATATAGAGCCAACAAAAATTTAACTGTTTGACTTGAAAATGGCCATCCGACCTGGCTGAAACATGTAGTCAAAAAAAATATTTGTGGAATAAATTCTAAAGAATCTTTTATTTTATATCTGATATAATGGAATTCAAGGTGGAGAAATATCGATCGAAAAAATCGAAATAACTTATCTTTTTATTGTACAACTTAAGTTTTGAAGCTTTTTCTATACAAAAAATAAATAAATTAGTGGGAGTCATGAGTTCATTTATAACTAAGAAGATAAAAAATATTTTCACCTTATTTTCTGCAAACATTATTGGATTCCTTCTAATATTTAATGCACAACATAAATAATAATTTTTGATTTAAAATAACCCTATATCTTAAATTAACCATAGACAAAATTCACATGCATTTTTTTTCACCAACCTGTCAATAACAAAAACTTCTGCACGTTTGTTTATCTGCTGCGATTTCTAAAAATAGTCCAAACTCTCGATAAGTCTATTTGTCGGTGCGAGGATAATAATAATTGCCGCAACATGTCGAAGATATTCACGCCGACCAACCAGATTCGCCTGACAAATGTCGCGGTCGTTAGGCTCAAAAAAGGAGGCAAGCGATTCGAGATCGCCTGCTACAAGAACAAGGTGATATCATGGCGGGACAAGATGTGAGTATTTTGATATTTTAATTATTCTTCTTAGTATTTCTCAGTACACATTTGATTCGTGCAAATACTACTACAAGATCCCGACCCTGCAAGAATTATAGGAGGGTATGTATCTAAGGAAATTATTACAGTCCTGGCCCATCTTGAACACACATTTTCTCAATAATATTGCAATATATTTTGTAATACTATACAAGTGTATTGTTTCGAATAAGGAAAATATTCATCCCATATCTATATAGTGACCACATCAGGAGTGCTTTAGGAATATCAAGACACATTTTAAAATGCTTGGTAACCCTTATTATTGATAAATGTTCATGTTGTTATTTAACTTAAATTCTTGCTTGCATTGAATTAATAAATGAAAAATATTTATTGAAATAATTTAGAGTGACAGCAGATGAGATTCACAAATCATTGAGAAGTAATATAAATATACCTATTCTGCGAAATTTATTAAATATTTGTATTTGTTTACAGAGAAAAAGATATAGACGAGGTTTTGCAATCCCATTCCGTGTTCAACAACGTGTCAAAGGGACAGGTGGCAAAAAAAGAAGACCTGGTCAAGACTTTCGGCAAAGATGACGTCACCGAGATATGTAAGGAAATCTTGGAAAAGGGAGAACTGCAAGTCTCAGACAAGGAACGTCACTCACAACTTGATTCGCTGTTCAAAGATATCGCAACCACAGTCGCTGATAAATGCATCAATCCAGATACAAAGAGACCTTATCCCGTGTCGATAATCGAGAAAGCGATGAAAGACGTTCATTTTTCAGTTAAAGCGAATCGCAATGCGAAACAGCAAGCACTGGATGTGATACCGTTATTGAAGGAGTCTATGCCTCTAGAAAGGGCACAGATGAGGGTCAGGATAACTCTTTCCGGAAAGGAGGCAAGGAAGATCAGGGATAAGGTTGCTGGGCTTTCGAAGGTAGAAGAAGAGACGTGGAACGGGGGCACGGTTACTCTCGTGTGCTTGATAGACCCCGGGCAGTTCAGGGTCTTGGATGTCATCGTTTCATCAGAGACTAAAGGTCACGGACAGATGGAGCTGGTCAATCTAAAAGAAATGAAGGAAGGAGATCAGATCCTGTAATACATTGAAATATTTTTACCCTTTGCATTTTAATGTCAAACAATAAAATAATTATGTAAAAAATTATAATTAATGATACTTTAATGTTTATATTATTTAAGAATTATTAGGAACATCAATTAGGCAAGTACATCAAAATATAAGATTCCTTTCTAAAAGCGATACAATTTTTATTATAGCAACACTAAAGGAATTTAATTAATTAAACTTTTTCTGCCATATGCGCTACAAATATAAGAGCCTATGACCACCACAGAAATAACGCCAAATTGCCATGTTATTTATAATGCCAAATACGTTATCCGAGACCATGTCATTAGCATAATACTCCAGTGTTGACTTCTATTTTTGAGAATAATTAAAATGTATTCCTTTAATACAATTAATTTGATCTTTATAAATTTATATAAATATTTTCTAATTTGTAACAACGACATTGTTAGTTTTTTCTAATGTATTTATCTAAAAAAACTCACTATAAGTTTGAAGTAAAGCTTATGTTGATAAAGTAAAATATCTGAACTTTTCTTGCGTGGTCTGGGTATAAAATTGTCACAGAGATCATACTTATTTTAATAATATTTGACCATTCACATGTTAAAGAGTTTGCACATACTATCTTGATGTAACAATAAACGCAATCAAAAATTGTCTTAAGTAATACATAGTTACTTATTTTTCTCTTGGAATATAATATTAGTAATTTAATTAATATTTTACATAATTATATTTTTAAAGTTATTTTCATACAAATATTTTCTTGTTCCTGAACTGATAACTTATTGTGATGTTTACTGGTGAGGTGCTTTAATGTCAGCCCTGATGCAAAGGGTTTTATGTTCTGTTTTTTGTTATAAAATTTAAAATTGTAAAAATATAATGTTTTTTATATGTATAGTTTTTGTATTTCGGTACTGTTGAACCATTTTGCATTTATAAATGACATTTAAAATAAATACTTGTTTTTATTCTGACTTTAATTATACTGGTATATTCTAAATATGCATATATTGATATATTAGTACAGTAAAATAAGGACATTATTGACTTACCTTGAAGAAGAGGTAAGAATTTTTCACAAATATTTATCTTCAACTAGTTTATGTAGCTGAGAATCATCCATTAAAGAGCCAAAATTCTCTATAACTAGACAGTGTGTGGTTGCTACAATTGCCGCTGTACAGATGTCAGCTGCCATTATCCTTGCATCACCCATGGCAGCTCTGTACTTAAAGCGCCTCCGAGTATATATACACATACTAAGCATAGTTTCCAACGGTCCTTCAGGATGAGAGTGAGGGGTTTTGAATACAACGCAGCCGAAGCTTATTTGGGTGTCTGTTATTTTATTTTTTAAGATTTGTTGGTAAGCCTGGACCCCTTGCTTCAAAACGGCAGCATAATTAGAAGTGAAGTCCATAACTATTGATGCTAAAATTTTCAGACATGAAGTGCAGGATAAGTAATGAGAGGAATTTTTTGAGTAACGACCCACGCGACTCATTTCAGACTTATCTTTACATTCATTTTAAAGATTAAGACAAATTATTCAAGAGTGCCAAAAACCAAGTATCCATCCGTAATATTTTTTTCATTTCGTCTGTAATTGCAGTGTTAACACACATTTTGAAATAATGAAACTCGGTTCTACGCATTAGAAGATATGGCTTCACAGTCAACAGGATGACAACTCTCTATTTACGATATTCTGAATACATATTCACAAAAGGCAACAACTCAAAACATTGATTTGATGAGGTACATATTGCTTATGGTAACATTTAGCTAAATAAGTAGAATATAAATATTCATTATGAGCCATTCTTAGATGGATAGCGAAACATTAAGATCCTTATTGGGTTAAAGAATGACAGACTTGTTTATAGGTAATTGGCTGGCAATTTGTTAAATGCAGTAGTAAATTGCAGAACTTTACATAACCCTATTAATTTATTGTAAAGGGACTAAAAGAAACGTGCAGGATATTTTGTTGTTCTAATGAGCACGCGATCTGCTAGAAGGCAGTTGGATGTTAACGAATAATAAAACACATTCTTGAAAATGGGTTGATCAATTTATAAATGCAAACAATATACATAACTTACAAAAACGATTATCAAAAATATTTTATACCGAAATATTTCTTGAACCATCATCGAAGAAAATCATAGTATTACAGTGGTTATGAAAGTGATAACAGTTTTTAGGATTATAATATGAAAACATGAATAATTATATTTTTAAACTAACACCTATACATTGTCAAAATATTGACTATTCGCTTTGTAAGACTGAATGAGCTGCTGTTTTTTAATATTCAATACATTGACAAATGTAAATAACAAAATTAAAAAAGAAATATGCAATAATAATCTATAGAATATGTAAACCTCGCTCTCTCTTACACATTTGTTCAAGAAATATACTGTTAGGAAAATAAGTTTTCTGTTTACAAAATTAAACAAAGATGATACCTACTGTTATTTTAAATGCTAAGAAGTTATATTCTCAATAATTATATTGTAATTGGTTCATTTGTCCATGTTATGCATTGACTTATTTTTCCAAAAGAAAAAATCAAACCAAATGTGAATACTTTGAAAGGTAAATATATAGTAAATGTTATAAAGGCAAACGCTTAATGTTAATCCAATCCGTTCATAGTAACGTTGCATTTAAATGGCTAGGTTAAAAAAAAAACTTGTGAAATTAATTTACTTCAGTTATAAATCTTTTTTACTTTTAATCATTAAGAAACAAATAATTTTGAATATCATCATTGCTAACTTGATTTAATAAATCAAAGAAAAATACCAACTTATACTATATTGTATAAGTTATAAATTAGAATTAAAAACTGTTGTGAAATAAGTATTATAGCTAGTAAATAATATAAAATAAAAATAAAAACACAGACATGAAAAAGCAGCAAATAATTAGGTTATTGCGAATATTAATCCTTTGAACACAAAAAATATAATAGAAACTTTTGATATGATCCATATTTATTTTTGGCTTCCTAAATAAGATCCAGGAAGATAAAAATTAAAGAAGTAACCATTTTTTGTTATATTTTTTGGAGAAATACCTCCTGATACTAATACAAAAATATGAATACATGACTTTAAGAGCATTAGCCCGGATCTCAATTATATAAATTCACTTAAATATTTTTCCGAATCTCTTCAATAGCTCATAAAACATGTTTGAATTTTTTTTATGGAATGTTTGTATACGATTCCTGATGACTCTTGTAGAGACATAACCGATGCATCAAACTTTGTATTATTATTGAACAAGTGAAGTTATACAAGCAATGCATATTTAATAAATTGCCGGTATTTAATTTGATTCAAAAGATTAATATACATTTCTCGATTACACCGGGTCACTAGACGTTTTTATTATCTGCTATGATAACATCAATCAGTCATTTTTATATGACAGAAAATTACCAGAATACTCCATCTACAAATAAGTGATCGGTAAATATAACATAGAGCGGTCTCAATGGACTAAGACATTATTCATACCCATTTGTGGAAAATCTGTGCATAAACGTTGACAAACAGGAAAACGTTCTTTACATTACATTTGGATACAATTTCATTGTATATTTGTAATTGTATTTGGTAGACATTTAATTAAAAATGATTTGCTTCAATTTGATTACATATCTGAATACATAATGGGCATCCTTCTGGCCGATTAGAGTAATTTAGCATATTGAAAACATATATATTATATTATAACATAAAATCATAAATATTTTGCACACGAAATTGACTTGGGCTGAATGACTCCAATCAGCTGCAGATGTATTATCTTAAGTTAGCCATTCTCAAATTTTACAATAAGTACTGCAACATTGCAATCGAGGGATTGGAATATTTTACAAGTGATTTTATACATTTCTTTAAAAAAATAGGGAACACAAATTTTTGACATGATGATTGCTCGACCACTCTATGTTAATATATTTTTTATGGCTGAAATTATTATTACAATTTATTATTAAATAATTAGTAGCATTAAATGTCTGCAATAGCCCGATTCATCTACAACAATTGTGATGTATTCCGTTTTAAATATTTTGATGAAAAAAATATTCAGAACAAAACGGTTAAGTTATTCAATAAAAAGAAATAATATTTTTAAATAATTTATAAATGTCAAATGTTAACAAAAGTGTATCAAAAAAACTGAGTCGCCTGTTAACTTCCATTATGCAGAACCGGTGCTCGCTCTTAGAATAAAATTGAGATGCGACAAACTAGGATGTTTTTTAAAAATAAGTGGTCATCGTGTTAAATCTCTTTCACTCTTTCTTCACCAGAATAATATTCGTTATATAGGTTTTTTTTTGTCATAAATCGGGCAATTGCAAATATACTGAATTTGAAGGGAACGGGCGCCTAACAACGGGCAACTATTTACTGAACACGGACAAACAACGTGATGCAGAAATACACTTACTTTATCATAATTGTTATTATAATTAATCTGAAAGCGGTTTGGCCTTAAGTTCCTCACAAACGGGGAATAATAACATTACTTTTTTTAAATACTTTAATAGCACCTTGGTCAAATCTTATATACTTGTAAATTACTTTTCTGACAATATTACTATATAAAATATGACAATTAGGCATTTTTAAATTTAAAATCACGTCTAAAACAATTACCTTTATCGGGGCCGGCCAAAATTGCGCATTTTAATCAATTTTATTTCTCTGCCCTCGAGAAACGTTATTTACTTAAAATGGACAATATTTCTCCGACCTCGGCCGCTTTCAATCAATCGACTTGAATAATCATTGGAAACAAAAGAAACATTGAAAAAAAATAGGGAACTCTTATTATTTTCAACACATTGTATGCGGAAACTTCTTAATTTACCACCCACTGTATCACTTGTTATATCACATATTACACCGAGGTACTGATTATTTGAATTCTAATGTTTAAGGACCTCGGGTGATTTGTTTGCTCGTGATGTCTTTATAGATAAACCTGAAATGCTGGGTTCCAGTAATCCGAGATGAGATTAACACAACTCCTGCCGGCACACAATGTGTTAAGTGTTAATGTGTATACGACAATCCTGTATTTGCCAGTGCGACGGTGATCGTTATAACTATTTATAAATACATTATCGGAATTTAACATCATTGCAGTTATATGGTAATCCGCAGCACGACAATGATTATAAATACATATATTAATCTTACAACCCTACAGAAATAACCAGAAAACCGTTTCATTATATTTTTATAATGGACAAAGAAAAGATCCGCATAAATATTTTGATGAAACAATCACAGTTCAATTTGTCACCGGAGTGACTTAACCTTAAATTTATTCGAGATATCTAAAAAAAAACAATAAATACACATTTTTGTACCATTAAAATTTCTTTTAAAAATCAAAGAAGAATTCCCCATTATCTTATCTCACAATTTATAAATATAATCCCACAATTTCAAAATGTAAGTAATCTTTGACAAAAATTAAACATTGATAAAATATAGGAATCCATTGAACGCTGTGACTCACATCCCAAGTCGGGCGTTCAATCTATTTACAAATTAATCAAACATCATATTATATACATCTACATAATATATCGCGTACGTAAACTCAAATGTATGTATTATTATATCAACCGAATATCACAAAGTTTAAACCTTAAGAGCTAAATTTTAAATAAAAAGAGTCAAACGGTTGTGGCACTTATCAATAAAGAAAACACTATCCTTAAATAAAGATATCTCTCGACACGACACGGGCGCAGTGTATCTGAACGGAGGATCCGGATGTCTTTTAAAACGTTTACGACAATAGACACTAAGAAATACAACATCTATAATTGGACATTTCCTCTTGCGATCTCTCAGAATATTGACATCACAATCATTATGGGACGCCGTTTATAACATTATTCGGTGGCATCGTTGCTCAGCTCCTTCGGGCTAGAGCTCAAGTCCACGCTGTTCTGAAGGTCACCAGAAGGACTCACCATAGGGGTGAAGTGCTCGGCTTGCATCTTGGCCTGCAGAGAGTCGTTGCTGTTGGTGTTGTTGTCGAGGTCGGCCAACTCCGGTAGAGGACACAGCGTAGACCCGGTGTGGAGGGGAGATCTGCCGCTGGCGGCTCCTTGCCTCGAGGGCCCGGCGACACTCGGGGAATAGACGGGGTGGCCTCTTCCGCTGGCTTCTTCTTGCGGTGAAGGCAGACTGGCGTAAACTTTCTTTTTGTTCATCTGCATGTCGCAGCTCGCCGAATGCGAAGGAGTGAACGGATGGCTCGGGGTGGTCGAGTTACCCGGCGACGGTTCTAAAAACGGCGAAGCGGGAGAACTGATGGATACGATTCCCCCGTCTGAAGAATGCACCGGAGTGCCTCCGCTGTCACTCTGCGGGGAGCTCAAGCTCGCGTACACAGGTTTGGGATAGCCGGAACACGTGTACGAAGGAAGATAACTGTCGCTGCCCGGATTGTAGAACGGAGATTCAATATTGACGGCGTCGTTTTGCAGAGAATACGGGGTGGCCGCTCCGTTGAAGGGAGTATTGTTTCCGCTCCACCTTGAAGAGTTGGGAAGGTAGTGTGAAGTCAGGACGTTGGTGTAAACTTTCTTTGGTTGATTTTCGATCCCGGCATCCGGCTGGTGGTGCGAGGAAGGTGCGTAGGTGTCGGACCACTCGACCTTGCTGGGCGTGAAGTCTCCCTTGATGTAGAGATGGATGGGGCGCCGGAAGCCCTTGCTGAGATGTTGCGGGACTCCGAGTACGCAGCATTTGCTGAAACCGACCTCGGGCGACAGCAGGTACTCGCGGAACTTGTTAGGAAAGAATTCTATTGAAGAAAAGTTTCTGTAGATTGTCTCCTAAAATTTCAACAGTAAAATAATCGATTAATGAACATATTATGCAAGAAACATCATTTCCGATTAAATCTTACGTCCAGACAAAAATTCATATTCCGACCTCGGGAATGACAGAGCCACTTACAACTCCATATAAATCTAGGATTTGCAGTTTAACTTTACCGAAACAAAGTGCCACCTTTGCAACAGTATATGTCAGCACCAATCAGTACAGCCATATAATAGGATTAAAGTTTAGGTATTAAGAGGTTTAATGGTTCGACTTTTGAAATGACGAGGTGAGATAGTGGACACGGCTGGAAGGTGGATTTGGGTCATATCCTCTAGATGCCGCAACATACAGGTGCCTTTTCTTCCTGACACGGGAAGATGTGAAGAACACAGCGGAAGATGGAAGCAATGTTTTTTAAACATATTGTAGCTCCATCGTCGCTAAGTTCCTAGTTCTATTCAAATTTATGATCAGTTTTTTAATTTCAGGTACATTCAATTAATCTAGTCTTTTTACTATCGCTCGTATTGAATAAATAACATCACAAATACATGAATGACTTCATTTCAAGAACTCCTTCGATTAATAAAAAAGAATGACGACTGTACCGTCAGTTTCTTCTTCTTCTTGTAACTCGCCCAGCTCTGAGCCTCGAGGATTAGTTTCCCGCCCGGGCGCAGCTGAGTGAACATTCGCTTAAAAGCCAACTTCAGGCCGGAGTCTCCCCAGTTCAGGTGGAACCACTTGGTCACCGACAAGCACATTATCAGGTCAAACTGTGAGGGCTCTGCATTTATCAGGTTTTCATCTCTAAGGATATAGTTGGCCTGAAAATAATAAATAAATATCATTAATTTCTCCTTCATACAAAAAATAAACAATAAAAGGAATATAAAAAATAAAAAAACATTAGAGCAAGATAACTTTATCTAACTAGGAACACTAATTACAGTCAACCTCCCAATAATGCGAGCATTTTTTTTATTTGCAACGGATTTTCATATAATGGTCCCTTTGTTGTGTGTATTTTGGGATGAACTGCTTCTTAGGACTAAATGGTCCAGGCTTTAGAAACATCGGGCTAAGCATGTGATCTTATGAAAACGTTATAGGAGGGTACATTCAAATTAATAGATAATGCATAATAATGAATTTCTTAGGTTTTCACGACCAGATTTGATATTGTGGCTTTTGGGTTTAGCCGTGTGTGGCGAATTTCTTCTTAGAACATTCCCATCTTACATGATTACCCGACATGACGCTCATGGAGGTACGTTAGGCTGACGGCTAAGCTACCTCCTGACACCAACTCACACCAAAGTCATCAACCCTGAAGAAGACCCCTGCAATGGCGGTCGAAATATTGGATAGAAGAAATTCGCCACACACGGCTAAACCCAAAAGCCACAATATCATAATGTTAAGGACACTGTTAATAAAAATATATTTAAAAGAAAACTACCAACATCGCAATAACTCATTTTTCATTAATATAGAACGAGGTATAAAAGATGTCTCGATTCACCTTATCGGTACAAACTCGGTCACCATATTGAAAATGCATATCCCATTATGTATTACAGTTTTTGGAGATAATTCAAATATTTAATTTTTTGGAAGTAACAGAATAGCAAATCAGTATAAAAATGATGGGGTACATTTTTATTAAGTTCGATAAATCTCGTGTATTAATTTGTTTACATAATTATTTTTCATCCACCCCCATATAAATGTTTACGTTATTATAAATACAAAAATTTAATTACATTTATTTCATAAATAATTAACTATTTCTTATATAGTATATTCCAAATTAATTTCAATCAAGTCTGTACATCTCATATTATTCCATGAGTGCACATTGTGCAATGCAAGTATAACACAATTGGCAGATATCCAAGTTTGAAGTCGGTACTTTCATTTCTTTTTTATGGTCCCTTGAACTTCACAGCAATTCATATAATTTGTTGATACATTATTAATAGTGATAAGTTTATTATTATATGCTACGTTAAAAATAATAAAAGAAGACAAAGTTAACAGGGGGGCAACACTTAGTGGATTCATCAGCAAATATATAAAATACCATATTTTCTCAAGCAGTTTTTATTATTGTAATAGCCTTTCTGGTATTTTTTTAATTCAGGAAGCTAGTGAATGTTTAACAAATAATGACATATTTTATAGACATTCTCGTTGTTTAGAATTTGAAAAAAAAGATAGACGCAGCGGCAACTCTATTTTGTACACACAGTACAAAAAATACTCTTCCGAGTGGCGATGCTGTGAACATTGAATATCTTGTCTGTTTATGTATTCAGTGATTTATTATTACTTTGATGGTTTACATTTATGTTATATGTCAATACTTCAATAGTGTGCAGTTGCTCCCAGAGAACATTCACTTCGGTTGAGGCAGTGATTTAAGATGACTGTATTTTTAATATTATCTTACATTTCTAATTATTTTATATCCATTCCTTAGTTAATAGTCACCACAAATTGACATACGAAAGATTTTTCAACTGCTATTTTCTTGCTTCTACCCCAATTATTTTCTGCACCCGTAATTCTGCCGAGTACGTTTAATATGAGTCCAGGAGGGTTACGTTAAAAGGAGCTTGGAAAAAATGTACAAGTGTCTGAAGCATATTTAAGTGATTGTTAATCAGCAATTACAAAGAGCAAAATATATTTTTAAATGATTTACCTGTTTAAATTTAATGTTCTGCGGATATCCGAGGGTGCCCGTCTCTAATGGATATCCCATGACCTCGGCTGGCCCGTAGAGAACCGGACAGGAAATTGGAAAGTAGAACTTGTGAGTGTCGTGTCCTTGTCTGTGATGAGATCTCCGGTTCCTCTTGCAGCGGCGCGGCTGACGGCTCGGCGGCAGCGGCAAGCTCTCTGTCACGTCTGCCGGGTTGTCGGTCTCTTCGGTTGCCATGGCGACGGCCTCAGATCCCGCAGCACTCGGAATGTCTGTGACGCTGACACTTCTGTTTAATGTTTCACCCTCGTCGACGGTTTCCATTTTGGTGTCTGTAGTGGACGAGACGTAGTGTGACGGATCATCAGCAGATTCGTCATTTGGCTTCTCTTTTGGCGGAGACTGGGGAACCGGAGGAATGATAATAAAATCCCTGATGTTTTTTCTAGCACGCGCTGAAAATTATAGAAAAATCGTAGGTTTTCAACTAAAAAATCTCTATATAACTAAAAATAAATGTATGTATGTTTGTTTGTATATTATTTATGGACGCCTTTAATGCTTTTCCAATCACAATGAATTTCTGTAAAAATGTTGATTACGCATCCAGGAAAGTTTCTTTATAAAATTTTGTAAATACGTTAATTTAAATGTGTTAAAAATGTGAAAGTTGTTGTATCATTAAAACAATTTTACAACTCAATTTAACCCTATTTTATAATGAAAAAAAATCCAGTACCGAGGGTTAGAAATTTATCTTTGTTGATTTCAGTCGTCTTAGTTACGCAAGCAATACATAGATGTAAATACTTAGTCTGATCATAAGGGACAGTGATCCTTTGATTTTAATAAATTTGAAAATAATAATTTCAATGACATTGTTACACTGAGTCCTGAGCAATATCGGTGCAATGCGCATTTATTAATATTATATTATAAAAATCAATTATCAAAGAGTAATAGAATGAAATGCATTGTATTTTTTATGATTCTAGCCGAACTGCAAAGTTTCAGTCTCAATCTTTAGAGAAAAGATTTGTCTACAATTACAAAAAGAAACTACAGCAAATGATTGATTTGGTGGAAATGAATGCACAAAAATGATTATGCTTTTTATATTAATGATTTTTAAATAATATATAAATAAAACGACAAAGATAAATTAATATATTTTTTTAAATGATCCTTTTTCTGCTTGGAGGAGACACAAAAAGATGTATTATCCATTTTGATTCCTTTTTCAAAAAAAACTTTAATATGTTCAGCATGTGGCCATTGCGTAGTAAAAAAACATCTAACTGTTAGGCAAATTAAGCTGGAGCGTGTCACAAGTGCAGGTCTAGAACAGTGGAATAATAAATGCATAAACATTTTCTTTGTCGGGCGGCCATTGCAATTTCTACCAGATGTTGTTTTATGTTGTACGAGAGGATTGAATATTTCATATAATTTTGTCAAAAGTTCTTTTGGAAAAACATTTTTATTTGTAATTAAATATCTTAATTTTTTGACACAAATATATGATAAGAATAAGTGTTTTTTATTTATTACATATCAACATCGCTTCATATGTAAAGAGTTTTTGTATATTTATTTGTGTGTTTATTTATTTATTTATATTTTTGATGAAGATTTTGTTGCTGCAAACCAATCCACCGGATCGATACTATGAAGAAGATATTTTTTCATACTAAATGTTTCCGAAGATCCATTATGGAAATGCCATTGTTTGAATATTAATAGTCACGTTTGGTTAATACAATATGCAATATATAATGAATATATGTATAAAATTTATTTGAAATGTTCTGATTAAATATTATTATTGATTGAATAAATTTACAATTGGGGCAGACCCGATATGGCATTAAAAAAAGAAGAATAAAATACTATTAAAAAATAATTAATTTACCTATCAGGATTTTGTCGATGTCGATTCCTACAACCGACTTTGCTCCAAAGTCCCTCGCTACGGCTATGGAGATGTGGCCGACGTTGCAGCCGATGTCTAGGACATCCTTGTTGTTGAACAGATGGCGGTTGCCACCGAACACCTTCAGCCTTATGTCCATCATGGCGTCAAGGTTCCTGTAGCCATAGTACCTGAAATATTTTAGATTTAAGGTTAAAATGCTAAATACACAGGTGCGCTAGGCTTTGTTAAGTCTGCTATATCTAATGTCTTCCAAATGTGGGGATGTAATTGTCATTAATATACTGAGAAACAGTAATCACATCAATATATTGTTAAGATGTGGATGATGCAGCCTATTCTTGCTTTACAACACTTATATAGACACCTTAAGTGTAACTTTAAGATATCTATCATGAGACCATTGGAATAGGGAAGTATGATCGAGAACAAAAAAATAATAGTTGCATCCTCGGTGGAGGTCTTCAGACGATCATAAATATTTAAATGATATTACCTATCATAGTTGCCATACTGGTAACGCTGATCCTGCGGTCGGAACTTTGGCATTCTGGCAACAGCTGGCGGCTCAGCTGTGAAGCTGGTCCTCGGTAGCGGGGGCCGCGCCTTGTTCCCTCCGGGGCCGCCCCTGCCCCCCCTCGTGGCGTGACCTCCGCCGTGTGTGTGGACGCGCATCCAAGCTCCCGGCTGGGGAATGACCGGGCTGACAATCTTGTCGAGAGAGTCCATCCTCCGAAGCTTCTTGCTGTCTTTATTTTTTGTGCAACCTTCCGATTCACTGTTGGTTCTCTTTATTCCGAGACGAGCGTGCGTCAAATCGAGCTTTAAATCTTTGGCTACGGCAGTGCTTGTGGACGGCACGGGAGTGTCCGGCTCTTCTATCTGCACGACGGGAATTTCGGTCGGCGCTGAAGATTCTTCTTTGACCGGAGAAGCTTGAGTGGGACTTCCCGTCGGAACGTTGGTGCCTTCAGAAGATCGTCTCTTGGATCTTCCTTTTTTGCGAGGTCTGCGAGGTTTCTTTGTTTCGAGTTGCTTTTCGTATTCGGCGTTGTCTACAGGGTTAAGGAGGTTTAGTGGATCTCTTATATCCGGGGGAATTATAACATCGATCTTGGCCCGGTGCCGCGGTGGTGTGGGCAGAGGGGACGACTTGGGGGTCACCGCATTCATGGCCCTGTTGATGTCTTCATCCTGCAAGCTGTTGAGGTTCAGTGGATCCGAGATGTTGCCGCCCAGAAGGAACTTCGTGGGCGGGATGAAAGTCTCTTTGCGAGGTCTCTTGTAAGGTAAGAAGAACTTTGAAACTGTCGAGAAGCTCTGAGTCCTCTTTCTGCCCGGTCGGAACTTGTAGTTGAGATGGAATGGTCTCCGGTTGAGGTTGTTTTCCGGTGCATCTTGAGCCGGGGCGCACTTCTGTTTCTGTTTGCCGTAGCGGTTCTTCCAATTTTGTTTGGACTTCTTGGACTTTTTTCCGCTACCTTTGGTGTCAGCAAGGGCGGGATCTTTGCTGCAGTCGCTGCTATTCAAGGCTTCCTCGCCGGCCTTGGTGGACGTCTCCGCCTCGGTGCATAAAGATCCTTCACCTTCGTCTTCGTTCACCACTTCTGCCACTTCATCGGTGACTTCATCGGTGACTTCACTGTTTTCCATCTTCTGAAAAATTATTATAAATATGTTATTTAAAACTGATATAAAACCCAGTACTCTCTTGTGCAGAGATCATTAAAATGTTGAGTTAAATAGTTTTGGAGTCTGGTTATGAGAGAAAACAAGAAATATTTCGTTGGGAAGAGATTAAAGATCATAAATTCAAAATTGAATAAGAAAAGAAAGCAGATTTTAACCCTAGAGAAGTGATGAGATTACATATATCTGAATGTTTTTTTTTTAATTATGTAAATTGAGTAAGTATTGAATATTAAATCTAAAAAACTCAAGAAGATAAAATATTTGTATATGTAATAAAATATAATATTTTGTAAAATATGAGAAATGATGTCCAAGTTTTAAACTAAAACACTTAAACATGTTACAAAAAACTAAAAATCGCGAGTTTTAAATACATAAAGATTATCGATGACTACAATTTCAAAAGTCCACAAAGCAAATGTTAAATTATTATCTACTCAGTGATGTGAAGTTCATTTTAATTTTGTTACAATAATATAAAAAAATCTAAAAGAAAAATATGCAACTGTGATTCATCTTTACAATGTGAAATTTTCATTATTTTTCATAACATTATTAATCATCAAAGAAGAAAACTTAAATATATCATTTTTAATGCGCACGGTAATGTAACTTTTCTATAGAAACGAAAAAACCTAAGTCAAAATAGACAAGATTGTTTTTATGATCCCTAGTAGGTATTTTGATAAATTATAGACTTATAGATTACAATGTCAATTGTACAAGAAAAATATGAATGTTACACATGGTAAAATAGTGGCTTATCTACAGATGGGAGATATCTACTATGAAGTGAGAAAGTATTGACAAAATAAGGGCGAACGAAGATTTTTTCTGTGAAGTAGGCAATAGAGATGATTACAATTTCATGAGTCGGCCACTTTTGACAAGTGCGGAGAAGTTTTTGCGCAAATTTTTGAATTTGGCGCCGCGCACGCGCACCTCCTGTGGCACAGTATCACTCTAATAACACAACACAATTCAATGGACGTTAATCCGCGCGGGATTTCTAACGCACGACGAGACACGGGGGCGCGCCCGGGGCTGCGGGGCGGTCGAGGCTCGGGCGGGGCACAGTTGTGGAGCGGGGGCACGGGCCCAGAGCGCCTGGGGGGGCTTGAAAGTCGCGACGCAGCAAGAGCGCACAGCCGCAGCCACTGCGGTCACAGACCAGAATAATAATGAAGAGAGTAGACAACGGCTGCCGCACTTCCTTGTTCTGAACATTAAAACCGCGACGTTGGTACTGCCGAATACCTGATACTAGTCTTAAAAAAATATAGTTTTCGACAATTTATGAAGTTATTTTGGTTTTAATACAAAAGTGATCATCGACGATATAAAATAAAACATCTGTCGGTTTTAATTGTGAGAAAAACAATTATGTAAAATACTGCCCTAGCTCCAAAATGTAATCACAATATTTAAAATAAATATATTCAGCATAATTTTTAAGGAAATAAACTAAAAATACATGAATATTTTTTTGGTATTTTTTTTTTTGAAATTATTATCATAGCTATCTTTTGTTTGTAGTATTCATTGAACCTATACACATATACGCAGTGATGTCTTTTACTCCGGGTGACATGTTGCAATGTATATATTTCAAAATTTTATACCATTTATCGATCACTCTTATCTTAACCCTTTCGTATCGGTTGTCGGCATATGCCGTCATAAGATTCCCCGACCGTTGACATCGATTAACGTGATATATCGTTTTGCTAATTTCTTAGAATAGTTTTTTATGCATCAGCTGATAGCTAAAGGATACAAAAACCAATGTGATATATGAAAAAGACCAGATAAGTACATTTATGCTTCAAATACTAGTTTTATAATTGACAGTATAATATGTATTCAAACCAAGCCGCAATGAAAGGGTTAATTAAGTTATATAAAAATCAAAAAAGTTTTTCTTTTAATGAAATAATAGATAATTTACCGTCAGATAAATAATTCAATTAAAATGGATATTATTTTGATTTTACCTTTGTAATGGCGTTAAAATTTATTTATTCGAATTCCAAAAAATAAATTTACATTTAAATAACTTTTTAGGTTTTCACGGTTAGATTTGATATTGTGGCTCTTGGGTTGAGCCCTGTGTGGCGATCTTCATTCAACCGATATTTCAACCGCCATTGCAGGTATCATATAGGTATAAAACATTAACGCTCATAAAAAAAATTATATAATCTGAATAAACCAACTCAAAACTAAATAAATCATAAATCCTAAAGGAGACCCCTGCAAGGGCGGTCGAAATATTGGTTAAAGTAAGTTCGCCACACACGGCTAAGCCCAAAAGCCACAATATTAAATTTACATTAATTATAAATTTAAATATTGTTAACAAGATCAAAAATATTGTTCTTTTTGCGAATTTATATCAATAAAATAGACTGTGTTATATTATATACATGTACATATTGTACTATCATGGCATCTTAGTTTTGTAAGGTTGGCAAACTCATACATCACCGAACTGTGAGAGCTTTGTACTAATTGTGATAATACTTGAAATTCACATTATGTACATTTTAGTTTATATCTATGTACCTTTTGATTAAATAAATTAAAATTAATTTAATTAAATAATAATTAAATTAATTAATTATTATTAAATTAAATTAATTATTAAATTAAGAACGGCGCCCTAGACGGGAGTATTTGCAGCAAGTATTCGAGGACATGAACTGTAGCGCTTATGCTGAGCTGAAAAGGGTTGCGGAGGACCGAGAGGAATGGAGATCGAGATGCAAGATTCTGTTGCTGCAAACCAATCCTCCGGATTGATACTACGAAGAAGACCTTTTGATTGTAGATATTTAATGTGTACATATATTAATACGCATAACAAATAGCGACATGAAATAATAGATATCTGCCTATTTCGAAATAGGTAAGATACCTAAGTGATGTGACCGTAACTAAAACATGTATTTTTTTATAGTTGGTATTAAGTTTGAAATATATGTTTATTTTCATAACGTCTTCGGCTTCGCTTTATACTGGCCTTCTCGTAATTCGTCGAGAATAATGGAAATATTATCGTGAAATAGATAAGAAGGATTTTGAGTATATTTTAAAATAGATGACGGACATATTGTGACATTTTGATAAAAGAATATACGGCAAACTGATGGGTTAACAAGCTCTCTCTATAACCATGAAACCTTGAAACAACACAACTGTCATTATTGAATTTTGAATAAAAAATAACCGTGAGTATTGTGATTACTTCTTTTTTAAAGTCAATTTTAGACACTTTATCAATAAGCACATCCCCTTTTAATTTATGGTATGTAAATTTATAAGAAGAAAGACAGCATATCAGTTTATTTATATAAAAATTCCCCTACTAGCACCTTAATCAATTTTCATAAGGGCTAAAAGAGGAGTAAATGCAAAAAAAAGAAACAAAAAATGTGTGATCTGGGACTTCTCAGATATTATAACCCATCATAGTAAAAAAAAGTGGTACTACTAGTTTCCACCTAAGCCTGTTTTGATAATTTGTAATGACTGTTGGTCTGAGTATCTGTGTATGGAATGTGTACTTATTAGTTTTACTTTTTAGTATTATAAATAGCCATATGCATGGCTATTAAAATACTATTGTTCTTAAGGGCGGATCTAGAATTATTAGAATTCTCCGTTTTCTAATCAAGATATCAATTCACCAAGAATTTAAAAGACCATGTTTTCATTCCAGAAAAATGAGTAAAATTCCGAGGTCGTTTGTTACTCCGTCATCAAAGGTGCCCACCAGTATGTTGGCTCCTGCATCCCTGGATCCTCCGAAGATCAACGGCTCTGCACTAAGAAAAATTACCCCACCGGTGATCAAACATTTCCCCCTGTCAGATAAACAGAATGTTCCTCTGCTAGATAAGACTCCGGTTATGAAACCTGAAATGGGTAAGCTCAAGAGAAATGCGTCCACGGGTGTTGATCACTTTCCCAAAAAGCAGATAAAATTGTCAGCCAAGGTCGGCTCTGCACCTTCGGCTAAGATCCCACCGTATGATTATAAAGCACGTTTCAATGAACTCTCAGAAAAGCACAAGCTTATAACATCTGAATATTTAGATGTTGAAAGACGATTTGAAGAAAATTCTGCCGAGCTGGAATCGATGAAGTTTTCATTAGATGCAGTTTCTGGTGAGAAATGCTCTCTCTCTAAACAGCTGGAAGAGCTGTCAGAAAATCATAAACGGACAGAATCGTTATACGCCGAACTCAACCAAAATTATGACTCTGAAGTGAAGACAGTTCATGAAATTAAAAAAAAGCTTGAAGAGTCAAACACCCTATTGGCCGAGCTTAAAAAAAAATATGAAGATGTTTCCATAGAGTTGAAAGATAAAAGTGAAAAGTATGCATATAAAAATGCTGAATATGAAACGCTTAAAATTGCTTTTGAGAATGAAGTGCAGAAAAGTCTGCTTTTGAGCTCAACCGTTGAGGAGAATCGGGCAAAGCTGCTCTCGTGCAGCAGTCAGGTGACATTTCTGGAGACTCACAAGAAGATAATCGAGCAAAAAAATTGTGATAATGTTGTCGTCATCGCCGAGTTGAAGGAAAAAAATGATTCCTTAACAAGAAAGTTGAAGAAGACAGAGGAGGACTATGTAAATTTAAAAGAGAAACTGGAAGCAAAGTCTCAGGAATGGAAGGATGTGACCGCCGCTTATAATGCTGAAGTGGACAAGTGTACCGGGCTCGAGGCCTCCGTGAAATCTAATCAGGAAGCAATTCATTCAGGTAATGTTGAAATTAATGATCTGAAGAGATGCCGGAGCGCGCTTGAAGCGTTAGACGAAAATAATTGTGATACCATCAACGAGTTGAAGGATAAGAATGTTGCTTTGGAAAAGACAATTCAAGCTATGTATGAACAACAGAAAGTGTTACGAAATTCCATTCAAGATTTGAAAGGTCATATAAGAGTCTTCTGTAGAATTCGTCCGCCTCTAAAAGAAGAAACTGCAAAGACCCACTTGAATGTGGAGCTCCTCGACGCTTGCTCTATGGAAATTGATAAATCTTTTGTCGGAGCGGCCGCAGGTCCGGCGAAAAAACAAAATTTAAAGCATAACTTCACATTTGATGGCATCTTCCCGTCATGCTCTCAGCAAGAAGATGTATTTTCTGAAGTGTCGGGACTCGTTCAGTCGGCGTTGGACGGTTATAATGTCTGCATCTTTGCTTACGGGCAGACAGGTTCAGGGAAAACTTATACTATGGAAGGTGGTAGCGACGCGCACTCATCCGGAATCATTCCTCGCACAGTCGAGATGATATTTTCCAGTCTGCCGCCTCTCATGCAGATGGGATGGGAGTTTAAAATCACAGTTTCCTTTCTGGAAATCTATAATGAAAATATTTATGATCTTCTTGACTCGAACAAAGATCAAGAGGACCACAGCATAAAGATGACGGACAGCAAAGGTAACGATGTTTACGTTTCTAACCTACGAGGAGGAAGGAGTCGACACTGCACAAGAGTTATTGAAGCTCTTGGCAATGTCTCAGAAGAACAGGCAGACGGCAGCTACCGTTTGCAATGAAAGAAGCTCGCGGTCACACTCCGCTACGAAGATTAAAATTTCAGCTTTTAATGCAAAGCGAAAAGAAAAGTATTTAAGCAACTTGAACCTTGTCGATTTAGCTGGGTCGGAGAGTGCAAAAACTTCACAGAGGATGGATGAGACAAAATCTATAAATAAATCTCTTTTGGAGTTGTCCAAGGTGATCCTAGCACTGCAGTCTAAGCAGAGCCACGTTCCTTACAGGAATTCTAAGCTGACTTATTTGCTGATGCCCAGTTTGGGGGGAAACTCCAAGACTCTTATGCTTGTGAATGTGGCACAGTTGGATGAAAACTATCAAGAGACTTTGAATTCATTAAGGTTTGCGGCAAAGGTGAACAGCTGTAGGAAAAGCATTATAAGGAAAAACATTACCACCGCTTGATTTTTTATTGCACTCGGTTTGAATGATACTTAACTTTTTATTCGTTCTTTCTTTTATTTTTTATTCAAGGGACTTAGGTTAACAAGGACTTAACTTATTTCTTGCAGAATTATTAAAAATGTTTTGAGAGTCTTTTAGACAAAATAAAATATACCTTTTTTAAATATTATTTATAGAGTTTTGATATATATTTTAAATTTTAAGCTTCAAGTACAATATATGCAATTAATATTAATCACTTCAGTATATTTGTGTGAGGGATGTGCAAATTATAGAGATATAACTAATATTCCTTTAGTATAATATGCTTAATGTGACTTAAACTTGGAGTTTTGATTCACTTGGAGATATTTTTTGCCTTTTTATGCTAACATTTTACAATAATCCAAGTGATCCTTAATTTAAAATTTAAGGTGATTGTGTTCATAGTAAAATATTAAACATGTATCTTATTTTATCCATTCATTAAATTAATGTTTATTAGAATTATTTTTTATAATATCAGTATAAAATAATGTGTGATATTGAGTTGTTAAAGACTATATTATTAGATTATTATAGCACGTTTTATTTATTTCACCTAATTACCATACAAGTCATAATATCATGTAATTTCTAATTCAGTCTGGCTTACTATAATTTTCAATGAAAAGCAATACATTTACATATCTTATTTATCATTCATGAATGGTTTTTCAAAAAACATTCTAAACATTTTGTTTTAAATAATTATCCATAGAATTTTTCAATGATTCTACAATAATTGTTGCGGAGATTGGAGTGACTTAATAATTGTATAATTTTAGATTATCAATATATGACATAGTAGATTTACATACATGGTTCAACATTATAATTTGTGTGTCAAACAATTTGAACTTGTTATTTTTATTTTTTGGTGCATTTATATTATGAATAGTTTAAAGTATAATATTTCTTATATTATAGTAAAAATAACTTTTGTAAAGCAATAATACACATGAGTGTTTGACATTTGTATGTTTTTTGTATTATAAATTTTGTTTGAAATAAAAAATGAAGTCTTTATTTTATATATATATAAATGTATTTTAATTTTACATAATTTTATGATTTAATCCCAGTCAATTATCACCTGTACTAACGTTGTCGCAAGAGAGCATAACTACATTTCAATACCTTATATTCAAGCCACCGGCTCTAATAATTTTGGTCTAACAAAATTTTAAATAAATACAGTGAGTTAATATATCTATTCTGTTAAATACCTTTTCTGTTAAATAAATAAATATCAACACTAAACATTGAAATAACTACAAAATTTGTTATAAGCAATATTGTTTTTTCATAGCTACATGAATAAAATGTTTACATATTTAAAAACAAAATAAAAAATCATATGATCCATAGAGCTTTTCATATTCTCCCTATAATCCTGTCTAAAACATTAAAATGGTTTGACCTTCGAGGTATGCTGACAAAATAATTTACTCTATTTTAACAAATTGGCATATTTTCGCTTATTTCCAAGGAGAAAATGTAATAGCAGAAAAGCATGACAGTAAGTTTATTATTGTTAGTGTTTTGTTAATAAATTCACATAAATAACTGCTATTAATTAGGTTTGAGGCTTATTTTAATGATGAATAATTAAAATTACTGACCATCCTTTCAAGATTGTATTGCCAGATTTTTTCAAATAACACAGGATGCATCCTTGATGTTCCCAACCATAAAAATGCCCCTTTTATAAAGTGTTCCAATCATATTTACTAACTGCCTATATGTATATAATATTTCATATACATATTTGTAATGTTTTTTATTAATTCTTTGGCTGATTAATATGGGCCATCCGTCTTGTAAATATTTTTTGCTGTCCAACCTGTTTCTTTCACCAAGTGGACGCGGGAAGGTAGGTACTTAATTGGCCCACAAACTGGTTTTGCTTTGCTTTGAAGTGCTTTTTATTTTGACCATTGTTTAGATTCGAATACTGCTTTACTTTCGGTTTCGCTACTTATGTTAATTTTGTTTTTTTTGTACATTCAATAGAAATTCATGGGAAAAGTAAAAAAGACCATGCACGTATAAAACAATATAATTTAGTAAATTTTATCTACTTTTACTATGGGTTTCTAGAAAACATTTAGAAATTATACCACTTTTACGGTGACAAGCTATTTTAATGAAATTTTTGTTTATTATGAAAATTTTAAATAATGTCAACTGTTTTTTTTAACTCTACCTATAGCTCGGGATTCACGTGCAGTTAAAAAAAATCAGATATGTTTTCACCAGGTTGATAACCCTCTATAATATATTAGTAAACTTTAGGTTAAGGAATCAAATAGGTTTTCAAAAAAACATTATTTTCTTGTTATTTATTCGCATATGTTGACTATAAATTGCCGTCACAACATTATGTTATAACCGCCATGATTGTCTCATCGTCCCAGGTCAACTCATCATCCCGAAGTTTGGCCGATAACAAATTACTTATATCTTAAATGATTGTAGCGGGAAAATTATGCTTTGAAAATAAGGGCCAATAATCGAACGTCGAATCAATGGTTGTTGACATAACCCTAGTTTTACGGGTTGGTTTATTTAGCTTGACCCAATTCAAGTATGCATGTTTATATGGATATAAAGTATGAAACGGGTTTATACGCGTGAAGTACGCGGAAGCGTCAATAACAGTTCTTCCCACTGGGGACAAGAGTTCACCAGACCACTTACTCAGTGTAAAAGCATTTCTAACCAGGAGATTTAAACTGGGGACCACGGCGACCGTTTTGACAATATGGATTTTATAATAATAAAAACAATACAAAAGGTTAATATAGCATAAAGGATTCGCATACTTGTCAATATAATGATATGTATTTGAAAATGTACATATGCTTATAGCTTTTTCTTAAAATATCATCATTAGGTGCCTAGTGAAATTAAAATACAAAAGAACGACATGATGGAAGCTATACAAAAATAGTATCAGTAAAACTATGCAAGGTAAGATCGTACTTATCCGAAAAAAAAGTTTATAAATATATTACATTTTCAATTCATAAAAAAATCGTTTTCGATAAATTAAAATAATTTGACACAAATTATTTAATATACGGTTTATTTTGAATATAGTTTAATGAGAATATGAAGATAAAAGTTAAATTGTAAATGAAGAAGAATTCATTTACATCCGTATTTTTTTTTATACATGTCATAAGGCACAGAAAAAAGTTATTTTTTAGTATCCCGATAGGAATATAATTGAATGAACATGCTTTAATAATATACATTCATATTTCATATCTTAGTACAATGAATCAGATTTGAAAACAAAAAATATCTTTTAATAATTAAATGATTATTTATTGTGATACCATGTTTCAAAAGTGTGTGCAGTTGCAAAAATAATGAATACACACTACTTCATCTTTATACAATTCAGCAGTTTACCTGTCCTGATGGACGAAAGTAGCAAGTGGAGGGGGTCGACAGAAACCACTTGGCTTCAAGACGCGATCGCCGACAGTCAACCGCATGCTCTCGTAGCGTATACTCGCCTTCACTGACAAGTTGAGAAGAAAACGCACAGTAAATCTAAAATTTACTTGGTCTTCACACTGTTGTGATACATTCGATTCGTGCTGTCACTTCCGAGATTTGCCGTTTCGTCCGTTAGTTTTGGAAGTGTTGGGTGTTAGTGCGCAGCATGATGGCTCCTGAAACAGTGGTAACGATAGACAACAACAAGGCGACTCAGCCTGACCAACCACTTAGCTGGCTGCACATCAATGTGGACTACTTCAAGAGCGTACCTGGAATTCTGAAGCTAGTGGAATTGGTGAGTAATCATTTATTTTGTTATCCTTTTGCTGCTTCTCCATACCGTCATGTTCATCATCTTTTTCCTTAAATAATAGAAGTATTTCCGCGATAACTTTGATGTATTTTATTACCTTACAATCCAAAAAATTTGGACATCAAAGCCTTCCAAATTTAAAAACGAAAAATCCCGCCTTTTTACAATCTTCACTCATTTTCGGCCACTGTAAATTGTACGTTATTTTATTACTTTTAGCAATGCTCGCTTTGATATGCGGTTGCCAAAAATTTATTCCGAATTTTGTAATTAATATGTCACAATAATATGGATATACTACACTGCCCGCACTAATTTTTCATATTTACGATGAATTTTCTTTCACACGTGAATCAGAGTCAAGTCAGACCATGAATACGAATATTTAACTAAACCAGCATCAGAGCCAACTAGCAGAATCTAACCGAAATAAAAACCAACGTGATCACGTACCGAAATTATAGTGTAAATATGCATAGTAACTGTACAAATACATTATAATAAATATTGCTACATCCACATGCTGCGTTTAACCAATTTGTTCATGATACCTAGAGCTTACAAAAGGGATACTTTCTCCTTGGAATATAAAAATGTTAAGTGAGGAAAATCTATTTTCCTATACGATTATCACGGATATTGATAATTCCAACTATTATATTTTTTAATTATTCTACAAAAGGCTTACAAAAAATATGCCTTTCTCATAATACCTACCAATCACTAATCTTTAATGCAGCTAGCCGTTAATTACTAAACTACTCGGCAAGGTGATTAGTTGATTTTTGAAAAGGTAAAATAATTTGAATGCTTTTTAATTGCGGATAAACGTTATTACGGTCGTTACAAACAAGTCGGTCGGTCGTTCAGCTGTTAGGAAAAGTTTATCGCCACAAAAGGTATAAAAAACGATTTCTTTACGTACATTTTATAGCTGTTATATTTAAATTTGCTTCGTAGCCCCCGCGGCTGCCTTTCTTCGAGAGGACAGTCACTTTCGGATGATACCATACGCGATGAGATCATTATCTTGACACCTTCTACGCTGCCATATTAGGCGGCAACATTAGTTGGGACACGAGCGTTTCAGAAACTCACCGTTTGGTATCATTTTCACATATCCTTAGCAGTATTGGGAAAAATTAACTTACAGGACCAACGTTGTAGTTACCTTAATGTTGAAATATGATTATTTTATAATCATCCAATTTCCTTCAGATACCAGTACACAAACGCATTAATATGCTTTGGATGCTGTTTTCTCTTTCAGTCTAATTTTCACTGATAATAACTCTCGTTGAGATTGTTGGTAACTATACATAGTATATATGTACTCTGGAAATATTTTAATGCTAAGATTGCTTGGGTCGAGGCAAGAATCTAAGACTGTTAAAATTAAAATTCTTTTGATGTTTTTTTCAACTTTCATAAAGTTGAAGTAAAATGTAAGAAATAAATAATAAGTAGTATATATATTTCATCTTGTCACTCGATTGAGTGATGTTTTTCGTTTGCTCACGATTGCAAAAATAACAATGGATCATTGAAGCATTATGATAAACAATAGTAATACACTAGATAATGAAGGCTAATAATTAGACAGACGTTACTGACGCACACAAGCAAATATTGTTGTATTTCATATCAGGCAAATATATTGCGAAACAATCTCTACTTGTGTTTGTGTATTTTATGCAACAGGTGTAAAAGGATTGCGAAAGTATAGATTGTTCTATAAACTGTTTTTTTAACAAAATTTGCATCTACGACGCTCTGTCAGCCGCCATTTTCCTCGCCGAGTCCCTAGTTAGTAGTAAATCCCGAAGCCTTGCCAGATACATTATATTTTAGTCCTCGACGATCTTCTAGGATGACGAGAGCCTGGAAGTTTGAATAAAATGCAACTGCAGTTATTAAACTTGTAGGGTAAAAGTCTACCATGTCCACTCTTTTACCACAGCATTGCACACAAACATTTTTAACACTTATATTTTCCACGGGAACTATTAATTTAATTATTGCCTCTCTTCTGAACAACAGTTAAACGTTTATTGAAGTACTTTTACGTATTTCTATGCGCTATAATCTCACTCATTTCTGTTTTCCCACTACCGTTATTGGGAGATTTGTTTTTACAGAAACCTTTGCGGGCGTGTACGTAATAACTTCTGTAAGTTTCATTGCTATCGGATGAACGATATCGCACCGCATAAAATATGATCGAATATTATTTTTTATATCAAATGTGTTTGTTTTACATTATTCCACGTTAAATACAATATTTTTTTTTACATACATTTGATCGAAATGTATATTTGATAAATGATGATTTAAAAATTGCATTTCATCTGACAGTCTAAAAGATGAGTAACGGAATGCGTTTGTATAATATCTATGCTAACCTACGGTCGAACGTAACGGGTGTTACCAGTTCAATAAGGTCCCGCAAAATTTTGCGGTTTCAGACTAAACAAAAAATCAAACAAGGTGACTTTTAATGGCTGCAGCAATTATGATTTATAAAAAAACTGTCTTATAAACACATTCAATAAAATACACCGTAAAGTTGTCGGTACTTTTTTCAACCGCATAATATGCTGACGTAATTAAATTTATTGCAAGTTATTTGTAACATAATATGCTTCGGCCAGAAGAAATGTTTCATATCAACGATGCGCAGTGAAATGCTAATGCAACGTTATTCTGATTTATTATTGGATGTTTGATAAAATATTAAAATAATTAAAAAAAAAAAAATATATTGTTTGGCTTTTGTATTTAGCTCATTTTAATTTCACCATGTTCTAATAAGATTATTCAGGTTCGTGAACGGTTAGTCATTATTATGATGTTTTTAAGTATAAAACTGCGCTTCTATTATTATAAAAACAAAACGAATTATCTACCCGCATTCAAAAGTCTTTTAAATAAATGTCAATAAACATTTTGTTTACGCGACCATGGGGTTGACATTTAAGGGCAGGAGGATCACAGTTAAGTTAGTTACAAATGATGAATTATTATTCGATTATTTGAATTTCTCTTATAACAAACATTGACCGCAAAGACCGGAAAATGAACGATTGTTTGTTTGTATCGTGCCGAGGTGACAAAAAAAAAACAGTTTAATAGGTATATACTAATCTAAAAATGTTGAAATTATTTTTTTTTCACTGAAGTATTAAAAATATTCAAAAATTTAACTGAAATTCACATTTTAATATATTTATACATTCATTCAATACAATTGATTTTTAGGCAGCTTTGTCGTATTATAAGGATGGATTTCTGCCACAGTTTTCTTTGTAGATTCAACATTATTATTAACTTTATTAGTTGTATATGCAACCAATGTAATACTTTACCTACCATTATTATGAAATGGGATTGAATTCTTCTTATGAAGATAACAGCTGATATTTTTGTGATGTATAAAAAAATGACAGCCTATGTGTGAATGATCAGCCGGCTTGGGATTAAAATAAATTCCAAACACTTTCTAAAAATTGGTAACGTTGAAGTTTGATCGTTTTTATAATTATTGGTTGTAAAGCATATATGCGTTTAGTATTATTGCTTCTAGTTCAGAAAGAAACGATAATTATTATGTAAAACAGGCAATCTGGCTGACGGCCGGCCTTGTGACCTTATTCGACGGTGACGCAACTAATAACAGGTACCTACTGCCTACCTGTCGGCCTGGCTGGCTACCAATCAAGCCAACAGCCGTGGGGTGGTTAGCTCTATGGGATTTGAAAAAAATAGAAATCATTTCCATACGGATTACTCGAGGCGGCTATAAATATTTTGAGAGTGGGACGAAGGCGGCAAAATGACCGTGCCGGGCTATTTTAGAATTATTTTATTGTTCAATTTGCGAGACAGTTGGTACTGTTTACTGGTCCATACAAATATAATGTTATGATGTCACTATAACGTTTCAATTGAGAAGGTCAGAGTAGAAGATGAGTTATATAAAAAAATACACATTTAGATGTTTAAATTAGCATTGATTTATCCAGTTCTTAAATGCATACGACATATTTAAACCACCTACTTAGAAAGCCGGGTTGTAAATTGTAATAGGAGTCGAGGAAGTAAATATGTCATATATCGACATGGATAAAAATGCTTTATCAGATGGATGATGCTATTATGAATTGACCGCTTGTAGAATATCATATTCTGGTTAGTGTAGGATCGGTCAAGATGGAAAAGATTATCCGCAAACTGGTTAATATTATCAGGATGCTGGTTAAAAAACAGGAGAAGATGTTCATTAAAATGGCCTTGATTTTATCGTTAAGACTCTCGACATGACAATCTCCTAAGTGTTATAATAACTTGTCGACATTGATTTGAAACTGTAAAAATGTATTAAATGCCTCACGAATATGCATCAAGTAATTATCTTATTATGTCGGCGAAGGTATGGTTTAATTGTTGTTAAAAACATGTCTCGAATAAGACAAATGACAATACATCAACAGCATGCAATATATCACAACAATGCATGACTACGCAGTGAGTATTCTCACTAACTACACAATTAAAAACAATCACAATGTGTCATTTGCCTAACTTTTAAAATAAACACAGTTATATTAATGACATAATTACCCATTATTTTCCCTAACTTTCTATATAATGGTGACTGCAACAGACGTAATTAGGGTGGTTGGCGATCGGGGCGATATTCGAATTTGCCGCCCCAAAAATTAGATGAACGAAAACAAAAAGATTTTCAGTCTCCAAAAAAAAAAACCGTTTTATTTTATATTAAAATAGCGGAATATTACGATTTGTATCTACCAATTTAATGATGAAATTATTTCGCACATGGTGTGAAAAAAATACTTTCGTTTTTTAAATACATACATACATGGAATCATGACTTTCCCCGCTATTTATTCCTAACGTGGTAAATGTGCATACATATTTAATTTAAGTGTCGTAGTCATAAATAATAGATGTCTAAACGGTTAAATCGTATTTTTATTGCGCTTCACCTCCCACAAAGTGTTCGACAGGTCGGCAGAGGTACTTTCCACATAGGTAGGTATTGTATGGATGGTGATCAGTGATGTGATTGCTGGAATAAATGGCTGCTCTGTGCCATCGAGAAAGTGGTTAGGATCATTTTAATTTCACTTTACTTACGAGTCTGACAATCTGTGACATTCAATATGTAATTATGTACATACTCGTACATGTTTAACAAGACGAAAGTAATTATTCATCCGATAACATCTAGATTGCGAGTGTTAGATTTAACAAAAAAGTAATATGATAACATATTAATCTTCTTCTTTCCGTATGCACTATTTAGTTCAACACGGTCGTCACAAAATGCTGCTATAAAATATGCTCTCCTGCGCAATTGAAGAACATGCCCTAGGCATGTCCTCCTGCGTCGCTTGGCAGTAAAAAGGACTGTCGTTTACGTTCTTGCTTTGTCATTTCTCATAAAGTAAAACGATCATACATATAATATTCTGCTAAGGCACCTGATCTCAAAATGCATTACACGGCTCCATTGGCTTTTTGTTAGGTGCCAGGAGACACAACTGTATAAAAAGTATTGAGATGATATAGACGTTGTTCATGCAGCACTTTATTTTGATCCAGTTTAGCTGCTAGTCCGAAATAATGCGCATAGAGTTGAAAGAGTCTCCAGATAGCCAGAAGCGAGTTCTCTCTGTAGGTAGTGGCGGCTTTAGACCTTGTGGCGCCCTGGTCAAAAAAACTGGCGCCCCTGGGTTTTTTGGGTGGCAGGCGAAATCTTCAGAAAACATCCTCTGCAGGAGCTAAGGCCTCTCTTAGCGCCCTTAGTTCATTCGGTGCCCTGGGCAGCCGACCCACTGCGCCACCCTCTAATACCGGCACTGTCTCTAGGCCACCGCTGTCAGTGACTTGTACGCCAAGATATGTAAAATACCCGTTCCTCTCAATAGTGGTAACACCCCTGATGAGTGCCCATCACACCAATATATATTTCTTTTTTTATAATGTTCCCTAAAATGGCGGCGTAGTAACTGAATATATTTTTGAAAATTTTAAATCGATTAGATATGGGTTTATCCGAAGTTATTTAAATTGAAAACACGCACAAGGTATCTAAATATTATCGTAAATAATGTGGATACCTCCATATCGAGTGAACGTTAGTGTCTGATCTAAGCAATCCAAACGGCCTTGAGGGTGGCCATTTTAACTGACCACGCCTTATAAAAATAGCCTTATCTTTTCGCCAAGACATCTAATAAATAAATAAAAACTATTTTAAAACCTTCTAACGACACCGTGCGCGAATCTGTTAAACTAATTCATAGTTTTTATTATTTAATTTTGAGTGAAACTATTTGAATATATGTACTCGTATGTACATATCGATCAATCGCGTGGGATAATACTCATATTATTAGAATACGCCATGTGGTAAAGAAATAGTAATCTAAACATTTTATAAAATATATTTAAATATACGTTCACTTAGAATTTATGTCTTAAATTAGATAAATTATGTATGTATTCGAATTTAAATTTAAATTTTATTAGTAATCACAAGAAAATAACATTATTTATTGAAGATAAATTATGTGCATTCTTTTATAAGTTATTTTAAAAATCATTTTGAAGGAAAAATGATAAAAATTGTCGCCAAACCTTTTAGTAAATAAAATAAATATCAGATATTTTCTCCTACGTATTTTGATGCAAATGTCAAAAAAATTGTCACTAAGGTGGTGTGGTATATAACCTGCCAGATGTTTGCCTTTTTCATACCAGCTCCACATCCCAATGTTTGACAGAGATTATTATTTGGTGGACAGTTTTTTGGCCTAAACTAAACTAATAAGAGAATACAGCTTTGGTTAACGCTCTTCTAGGGTTTATTAAGTAATACACCATTGAAATTCGACCTCAAAGTGAGAGCTAAATTTATACATACCCGCATGTAAAGTGTATTTTTAGATAAATATAGCTTCTATAAAAAACCCTGAAACTTTGTGGGTAATTTCTATTTGTAGACCACCATAGTATCTTTTTTGAGCTTCACGGAAAGATGATACAATCTCAGATCCAAAATGACCTTCACGCCGCGGTGTAATAATTATGCTAAGGACTTGCGTGATGTTCTTTCACCTCTGACTCAAAGGCTGATGTAAGAAAGTTATGGATTTATTTTATAAGTGGCCCTGCTGACGTCAGGCAACGGTCAGAGGTCAATGGTATTTAGGGTCACCGTGAACCTTCTAGGAAGAGGAATTTTTTTATTCAAATTCATATAGAGATGCAGCAGAACATTATTTCGAATTGTTTTCTGTGTTTCATCCCTGAAAGTACCAGATCTTGAACCTTACTTACCTCAAACCTTATATCAATTCCATATTTGCAATGCCCAGTAGACCGCAATATTGTGTTCTCTTGCATATATTTGCTTAAATATATCGTTATACGAGTATTTTATACTAATAATGGCATGGAGGTCAATTTAATCGTCAGGTCTTCTTAATTTAATATTACTCATAATCAATCATCAGCTTCTGATAGCACGAAAGCGGTTACGGTCTAATGTCGTAAAAATATTTTTTATTTTGAAAAAATGTCTTTCAACGTCTCAGATAGCATACTCCATGTTTTAAATGATATATATATATATATATATATATATATATATATATATATATATATATATATATATATATATATATATATATATATATATATATATATATATATATATATATATATATATATATATATATATATATATATATATATATATATATATATATCTGTATATACAGAAAAGCCACAATCCATTTTTGTTGTTGAAGGCATTTGTTAAATTTGTATTGTGAATTTGTATTAAATTGACCGCCATATTTTTAAATTTCTGCACCATTGTAACCCTATTCATGATACTTTATTACTCTTGGAGTGTATACAAATTAATGTTGACTCAACCAAAGGTGACGATGCTCTAAATCGGGGTAATTTTCCACAATTGGGGCAAATGTTAACATAAAAACACTTCCGAAGCTTTCTAATTCAAATTTATTTTACAATATTTGTAATTTAACATTTTCTATGCTCTCGTAATAATAGTATTTCATGCTCTGTATGTGAAACTAGATTCCGATCGAAGTTAAACATGCGAGACCAAAACCCTCACTCGTAAAATTGACTGTCATACTTGCATATTACTAGTAGTAGACAAATGTCATCGCGTAGAAGTAACAAATTAAGTCTTTGGAAGCGCTTTGCAGTCTAGATGCATTTTCACTGCCCAGTAATCAAATGGCGAAGGCGGAGCTATAATACAAACATAATTAAAAGCCGCTCACACGAGCGATACGTAATACACATTCCTTCAATTATCATTTAGATCACGTCGGTATTTCAACGATAAACAACTTCTTCTTCTATATAAAGGACAAATCCGACCTATCCTTGAATACGGCAGTCACCTTTGGATTGGAGCCCCAAAATACCTTCTAAACTTAATTGACTCAGTTCAAAGAAGAGCAATTCTTTTGATAAACAATGACACTCTTACGTCTAACCTGTAGTCAATGAAACACAGGCGTAAGATTGGTTCTCTTAGTCTTTTCTACCTTTATTACCACGGTCGCTGCTCTTCGGAACTTAAACAACTAATTCCTCCTGCACCCACCCACAGCCGACAAACTCGTCTTACACTTGCCGAACATCCATACATGGTTAATATATGTCGACCAAGAACTGGCAGTTTCCAAAGCTCCTTCCTTAATGCCACCGGGAAGCTATGGAATGCTCTTCCAGAGTCTGTGTTTCCTTCTTCCTACAATCTGGATCTCTTCAAGAAACAGATAAATATGCACTTGCAATCTCCCCAACCCACACACAAACACGAACACAACACACGTTTCCTGCATGCAGCGTCCAGCCTCCTGTAAAAAAAAACTCCATAAACTTGATATTAAGAACTTCATAAGGAGTATTTTTGAGACTTTTCACCTCTTAATAGTGGAGAATGTGTTAACACTAAATCATGGTTGCACGTGCATTAAATTAGCTCGCTAATTTATAATTAATAACCACTGCTATAAGTACTTACCTTTTTTTACTCTACAGGTGTTGATCGCGATGCCACCAATTTGAGGTTATATGGGATAATTTCTAAATAATTACATCACTTCAATTGTGTAAAAAAAATGGCGGGGTGACGCAATTTTAAGTTGTGCGTGCAGATAAAAAAGAATTAATTAACTCGTTCAAAAAAGTACAGGTACCTGTATAGACGATGAGACACATCAGTTTTAAATGTACTGTGGGAGTCTAGGTATTATCCCAATGCTACGAGTATTATTCAATTAGCTTACTGGTTACCTGAAAATGATTGAAATGCCACTATTAATTTTTAGTGGAACTTGATTTAATTTAATTTATTGATTTATTTTTGCCATAGACAAGACGTAATGATTTTCACATCACTAGAATTTTAAACGAATCGTAATAATTTGAATGTGTAACGGTCTGAAAATAAAAAGTGATCTGTACTAGTATATAATATCAACCAGTAAAGAGAGGTGTCCTTTAACCCATTTACGAAGCGGATTTCTTATTGATTATTTGGTCATATACCATTTTTCTTCCTGGAAGACATCTGATAACAGTATATAAATATTGTTTGAACATTATGTAATTGTTGGGATGCTTACCTACCAGAACTATTCTATTAGTTTGACGGCTATTTTTTACATATTTGGCGGTAGTTTATGATGGCCGTGTGATCTTATTTCGAAGCAAATTATATATGAGTGTTTTCTTTAAAAAAAAAGTATTATTATTATTAAATCTCCTCATCTTCTGTTGAATATATTCAATGAGATGTGATTAAATTTTGTGATGGTGCTATTTGATAGTTGATAAAATACACCTGAGGAAGATTTGTAGGTGATATGTAAAAAATGATGAGACTAAACTAAAGTCGTAAACGCCATTATTTAATATTGACAACCTTTCTCATTCACCGTTTCGCTCAGGTGAGAAAGTCAAAGTAGTGGGCATATTGTAGTATATTATATCTGGATGTTTGTAGAGATGTTGTGTGGAGGCTGCAATAGAAATGGTGGTGAAACGGTACGCGTCAGGCAACGGTAACGCCAGGTGAGCCGGTCTGTACGGGAGCAATGACCCTGCGTGTATATTAATGACGTTGGCGACTGCAGGGAGATACCATCGTCAAAGTCTTCGGACACAATCGAAGAGTATCAAAAGTAAATAAGAGAAATGACAATCTTCGATTAACAAGAGAATCGATGTACGAAGAAACAAATGACACAAAATTCGAATTGTGGATCAGTCGCGTTTAAAATAAACCGCATTTTTATATAAACAGAAGAAAAATATCATGATATTAGTTACTTGTCGTGGATATCATGTTCATTTAGATTGGCTTAGTAAACATCACATGATTAATTGCTTACGATATCATTATAAACTCAGTGTGTGTGATTCTGACGATGATTTATCTAATAAAGCATTACATCGTCTCTTGTAGACAATGTAAGAGTATATAAAACCACACAATTGACAAGAGAATCGTTGGTTGAAAAAACGCATTTTAAATACTTCGAATTTTAATTTGTCCTCAATTAAATAGCAATACAAACTAAACTAGTTAACATGAGTTTAATCTCATTTCTTCCCAAATAGATTATTGGTTATATTCCTACCAAAGCAGATTTAGTAATCGTGAAATTGCTTCAGAGTCGAAATGTTATGCGAATTGTAATGACTACAAGCTCCGCCTAAAGAACGGTCGTCGTTCTAGAACCTAAGCTAAAATTGCCTTTACTTCAGGTTTTCTTTATTAACTAAGTAATGTTTTCAGGAAAACTTGTTAAAGGATTTTCATATGCTCTAAAAAGCGTCGTAAATATGAGAGATGAAAATCGTATAGAAGAAAATCGGATTATGAACTCGATAGAATGTAAAAAATATATCATGTTTTTACATTGCGTTGTACTGTATGTACACGTACTATAGCATTTTGGCAGTTTTGTGATAATGGTGTCCTCTTTTGACATACTTCGCACTGTCAATGGGTTGATTGTTTAATTGACTGTAGCTTGTGCAGTTGTGCAACATAGATAAGTTACCCAAACAGTCAGTTATTCTGTTTTCTCTCGGCGTTAATGGGCGGCTATTTATGCAGATTGTTCAGCGCAGTGACCACATTGTTTGCGATGTCATCACCTTCATGTGGACGACCAAATAGTAATTGAAGAAAAAATGCTGTTTGTGAACAAGTTTTACGAGTTTTATTTTTATTGGTTTAAATACGCCTTGGCCGTGATGATACACGCCTTGCTTATCACATGAAAATAATTTATTTTTAATCAATACTTAATTCGCGATTTTTTAAAGAAAATATTACAATTTTATTTACATGATATTGTCTTAAATAACAACCTTTAATCACACAATTCAAATTTTTCCTTATCCCATAGTTCCTCTGAAAATATATCTTTACTATCGTGAATAATCTTTGTAGACGACAAAGCTCGGAGCTTATAGAAAATGCAGTTTCGGTTTATGATATCCCACAGAAACAATTCTTTAGTGTTTTCATCTACATGAGTTATTCTAATAAATTTTAGAGCTTCAGACCATTTGCGATTGAAAAGATCAGTTTGCAGAGCACCAATTTAAAGAATGGAATAAATATATTATTAGGTTAAAGCAAATAATGCGCCGTAAACACGAAAAAAATGTAGCGTTTCTTTGTTTTATGGAGCATCCTGATCATCCTTAAAGAAGTACCAATGTTAAGTGATGGGCCGGTTAAGATCCACTAATCTAAATATTAAATACTAAATAGGTCCACGAATTTCTTCTTCTTCCGTATACTGTTGTATATAGTCACCACATTTGTTTGTCAACTACCAGATTTTCACTTGGTCTTATGTCTTCTATCCGTATTGCGTAGCTCCCCCGAATGTGTATCGACCTTCCAGGAAGGCATGAACCTTGGGCTTGGAGAAAGTTCAGCAATGATGGAGATATATTTATTATTAATCAGCGAAGAGGTTGTGTGATTTATCAATTAGCCTGTCCTGAATATTTTTAATTTTTCAATTAAAATACGTCATAATTAATTAAATCTAAAAGCACAATTTATCAAGCCATTAGCAGCCAATTAGAAATGCAAACAAGCAACGGAATAAATGAAATTCAACTTATTGATGCTCCAAATTGAGGAGAAAGTATGAAAAGAAGTGATGGATGCTAAGAAGGTCAAGAACCGTGCAAGGTTAAGAATAAATGAATAAAAATGAATGAAGATATTCCAACACGTAATATTATTAACAATGGACTCTTCAACTTTTTTTCACTGACCAAAACAAACCGTTTTGAATACGTGCCCATCCATTTTAACAATGCAATAATACCTGATGTATGCAAAGATTTAGCATTTTCTCACATTTTTAATTTTCGCATTATCTTTACTGCGGTAGCCTTTTTCAGTTGTTATTTTGTTTTTATGTTACGATTTCTGAGAGATTCGAAAAATTATTACACAAAATAAAATATCTTTTCGGATCATAATTTTAAATTAATAATAATCTTAATGTTATCTTTTCGGATGTTAAGATAATTTTGATCATCTACGTAGTATCAGCGACTTCGATTAGATTCAATAAAATACATATCTGGCAACATTAATGGCCTGTCTGTTGTCCACAATAAGGTTCTGGGAGGAGCAGCTTTCCTGGTACACAAAGTAGAATCATAGATGGCTCTCTGAAGGTCTTCGAATATTTTTCTCATTCAATGCAATGATATTTCCGTGTTCGTAAATCAATGATTTTGTCTTTGTGGAAATAAAATAGTTTTTAATAATATGATAATGAAATAACAGAATGAAGCTTAAAATGAAATGTAATATCTATACAGTTCGAGAGTTTTCAATTTTTATAACAATCTAAGTAAATCTTTCGTCGCGGAAAACTTAAGATTTCAGATAATACGACTTGTCTATTTAAAACATACACATCAAATGGCAACAATACCACATAATATTATATTTATCCCTCTTGCGACATTGTTGCGAATTAATTTAATTTTCCCGCGGATGTGCGTTGGTCTAATTCCGTAGTTTTGCGACACAGATTTCCGAGAATCGAGATTAGTGTCGCGGGCGAGAAGTAAGATTATGCGGTTGTTCCATTTCTTCGAGTGTGAGCTTTTTGGAGCCACCGACCAGCATACGTGATGAGGAAAAGTAACGCGAACTTGCACGGTCAGCTTTATCGTGAGGCTGTGAGGGCAATGCTAAGTTAAAGGACACGATGTGACACATTAAATGACCAAATACCACACATGTTTAAGCACCGGTTCACGCACTATCTTAAACGAAGTTAAGCAAGAAAGCGGATGTGGAAAAAAAGTTCATGTAGTAGAAGATATACTCGTAAATAGCCAGGGTTAGGGTCAAAATATTCTCGACTGCCTCGTCTGCAAGAGTGCATTTAGCAATTCATTCAGATAGTGGTGCTCTTGCTAATGATCATCAGCCTGTGTCCGTCCACTGTTGAACGTAGGCCTCTGGCATGAGTTTCCATCCTCTCAATCCTCCGCCTTTCGTATCCAGTTGCCAATACATTTACTTAAAAACTACAATTGTTAAAATACGAGTATTATTGTAAATAATCGCAGTTTGAGTACTAGTTAAAGTACTGCTGAATCATTTAATGACCAACAGGAAGGCGACGTGTGAATGCTGGACTGCAGTCTAAAAACGTATTTGAACGATACAGTCTTCTTCTTTGTTTTAAAACGCAACTGCGATCTCCTAGAAAGTTAAATTTCATAAAACATCATTTGAATAAATAGTACATCGAATTTCACATGCTTTCGTAGCGCAATATTTACTATAGTAATTAAATTTGTTTTTGCCTTTCTTGACGTCAGCAACATTTTGTTCAGTCTATGGAAACGTTGATGGCCTGTTTGTTACCTAGCTTTATTTGCAGAAGTTGTAGACGCAACGGCAGTAAAGACGATTGAATTGTATGTAAGATTTTTTTACATTGTTAGAAAGTTATGAGTACTTGTAACAATTAGACTACATACAACGTCTATAAATCAAGTGGCAAACGGAAGAGATAATCGTGTTTATTTAAACTTAAATTAACGTAAATAAATGTGTACTAACAATGTTAATTTTTCTTTTTTCAATTGTTCATTAGCCTTTTACATTAACAGTGAAAAATTTAAAGATTAAATTAAGAATGTCGGCATAATCAAATGTTTAATTTGTTTTACAAGCATGTTTATTTAATTAATCCGATTTATCAGATATTTATATCTGACAGGTGTACATTAATCCGCAGTAACGTCGTGGAACCACCATGTGCGTAACATAAAAAAGTAATAAAACGCAGTTTTCTTCTTCATTAAAATATGCTTGAGTTTCCGTCGATTTGGTCGATTATTTTTACTCTCAATTTTACAGTGTCATCTTATTTATAAGTGAAAATAAATCAAAATGAATACGTATAAATCGATAAAAATAATATTCTTACGTCGTATGATTTACCGGTCTGCCATCCACGACCCAGATTGCCAAAGTTTTAGCAACGGTTTCGACCGAAGTGACACGATGTTTATTTACTTGAGATGATGATGATCCACGGCTTATATTAGTCTTGCCTTGTGGTCCATGTCTGGGAGGTCTAACCGTAGGTAATCTTATATTAAAATAAATAAACAACTGCAGTTCTTGGATATTGCGCACACACTCGATGAGTATGCTAGAGTGTATAATATTATGCGTCGCACCATCAATTATGGGTGTGCATACAATGCAAATATGTGCTTATTTAACCCGTTAGCGTTTTTATTCAATGTCTTATCTCAAGCTGCAGAAAATAGTCGCTAAGAATCGCTTTCATAAAGTAATGTTAACTGTCAGGTCCTTAATGCCCTCTCAAAATAACTCTGCATCAATTAGTGCTTTGGATAGTTTATAGTGCATATATTACTGTATAGTGCAGTCTCACTAGAAGGCAATGCAGCTGTATAATGGGCTTTGAAAGCAGATGCCTGCGTAGAATATTAGCGGTACGATGGTTTAACTTTATGAGGAATAACGAGGCGAGGGAGCGAAAAATACAGCCTTCCAATATTACAGTCAGTCAAAAGACAAAGGTAAACCTGGTTAGGGGACATGGTACGATGATTATGTTTAAAAAATAAAGAGAAAATGTAATATTTTTTTTATCGAAACATTTTTCATCGAATGACCAATCATTCGTGTGTTTACACAGAATTGATACAGTACAGCCTATTCAGGATGATAAATAACTTGTACACATTGACTAGTACAGTCCCACATCGAAACAACGCTGGTCTTTGATGATTTGACGTTGCGCATAGAAAACTGCCCACCTCCAACCGTGCAATGGCGCGTCCACCCACCGGCCAGTGGGTCACGAAGAGCACGAAAACATGCTTTTATGCAGAAGAAGACGGTGATGAAACCAGCCTGGAGCCATCTGTCAATGTCGAGACTAAAGAGGAAGTCAGAACGGTCTGCGCTTGCACTCGGTGGGAGTTTCAATATTCCATCTTGCGTGGACCAAAAATAAGGGCTACCGATAATTTTAATGCCGTTCTCCCGGAGGCATGTTTTTCACGTCATCTCGGTAACTATAATAGAAATAATTTACAAACGACAAAACTTAAAATTTTATTATTTCATATGTTTTTACTCTCACTCCTATTTTGTATTACCGTTCAAGAAGTCGAAACAAAGTGACGCTTAATGATTTAAATTAATTTAAAAAAATTGTTGCTGTAAACTATTGTTCTCTAGTAATTTATGTCACTTCTTTATATTCGGTGCATTGTGTGAATTTGATGGAGATTTGGCGCAACGGAGGTAATTTGAAGGAGTTGTCATAGAATGAGCATTCGTTCGTTTAGTCTAAACCGAATTTTATTTTATTATTAATAACACACATACAAGACCATTTGACTTATACATAGTTCTTAATTATGTAACGAAATTCCACTTAATTTTATCACAACACTTTATTACCAAGAATTATAACCCTACGGTATTTTGTAATTTATATTTTTCATTTTCTATACCAAACATTCTGATATGCACCGATTTATGAAAGTCTGCCGGTTCTGAACCTGGCTATCCATAATGAAGTTTGAGGTTAACCTCTATTTTTAGACAATTTAAGCATCCATATAAGCATCTCCTTTTGAGATGGAAACCAAGAGATAATTCAAATTATTTTTCATCCATCATAAATGTTTTGGTAACCCTGTCCATTGACCAATAGCAACTTGAGCGGTCTTTGATTGAAATAAAAATATCATGACTGTTATCTTTTCTTATAATGCACCAGCTTTTATAATTCATTTACTACTTAAATTTTATGAATCAATTATAAAGATTTAAATTGAAAGTTAATGTATAGAGAAGATGCACATCAATCAAACTACAATATCTATTAATTTGATATTTGTACACTATATTTTATAATTAATTTATTATATTAATCAGCTGCTTCATAGTTGTAGCTTTTACACACAAAACGGGTATTCCTGATAACTGAGACTGATGTTATTTTTTCTTCTTTTTCGTCGTTTTTGTCATTTGATCACATCTTGATATTTGGAATTTTTTATAGGAAAAAAATAATGATGTTTGGAGCGTACTTGTTGTATAAATAATTAATTTAAAAAAAACAGCAGCAAAACCGTACTTAATAAAATATCCTTTGATTTTTGTTTATGATTCTTCGGATTATTGAAGTTAGATTGTAAAACGACATTATCAAGGCCAATTTACATATTTGTATTGGATAGAGATAAACGAGCAACGTATTGCACACACCCACAGTCAGGATCGGAGGTAATTGACCTCAATATGATTTTAAAAAAAAATCTTTTCCCTAGTTAACGCTTTCGGTCTCCACAAATAACTGCCATAAATAACCACGATTCTCGCCTGATCGACGATGTCAGCAGATCTGAATCCTGAAGCTTCGCCGAGTGCATTTATAAATTTAGAAAGTTAAAATTAAAATTAAACTGATTGTGTACCCAAATACACTGTAGGTGTCTGTGATCTGTTATTCTAATTGTAGTTACCATATGTTTGGAGTATGAAACGTTTGCCGAAGGAGAACGATTAATAAATATGAATTTTCTTAATGCACCCAAGTAGTTGTTGTCTTGTAAGAGCATCAACTTAACAATGTTTTTCTCTTTGGATTATTGAACATATTTGTGAAGTATTAAGAACCTGGAATAAAGCATATGTCGTCGGCGTAAGCTTGTGGAGCACATACTTTTATTATGCCTTAAATTGGGGAGATATGTCCGAGTATATAATTATAATAAATGGACCAATTGCGAATGATTAAATTAAATATAACTTAACTACATAATGTTAAATATGTCACCTATAGATATTGAGAGTATAGATTGGATAAGATCGATGTGATCATGCTCTGCACACCTCAGGCAATAATTACACGTTGCTTACTAAGATATTTTAATTGACCATGTTACAGAACACCTTTATAGATTTGCGTAGGCGTTGCTATTTGTATTTTTTTATTATGTAAACACGAGAATATTGCTACATATGTAAACTCATGAAATGAGAAGTGTTGTTTCGCCAACGCTATTCATCACCATGATCACCTGTAACCGCCAACTGTTGTACAAAGGCGTTTTACAAGAGTCTACATCTTCATTGATCCTCTGCTATTCGCATTCAGCTTCATATTACTAATCATCGGATGTTGCCATTTCATCTTGCAATCGACCAACATCTATGTTATTTATTGGACGCCACTTTTTCCACATCGACCATCATAATACGACAATAGCTCTTCGACTACTGCTCGTATTAAGCTAATTCTTTCGGTAGCTTTGATATTGAAATTCTTCTTCACATATCCTCATTTTAGATTATATATTTATAAGAGACGATGAAACACGTATTTTTCCACAACCTCAATTCTGTACTAAAAGTTCTGCTATTAGATTTAAAATTTGCCCCGTAAGTTTACACTAAAAGAATGCATCGGTTAAACAGCTTTTGTGAAACATAGCAAACCGCTTTACGTGTCATGTAATTATTCCTGTTGTAAATTAAACTGTTTAATTACATACGTAATACATGTATTATTAGTTCATATTCTTTTCGTGTTAAAAACTGCTGATAATATTTGCTACCGATGTTTCTCATTTTTAGATGATATTCGGAATGCTCCTTACATCAATAGTACAGATACACTCGCAGCGTGGTCTGCATCTGGTATAAGTGCATACGTTCGTACGATATTATTTAGTTATTTCAGTGAGTAAAATCTTTTCAACACAATCTAGAATCTAAATTGTTTCTGGTAATGTGGACGAATAACTAAAAATTCTACTCTTGCAGACGATGCAAAACAGTTAATTAATTGGCAGTTTGAAAAATTATTTATATCTGCAGGTGTTGTTTATGTAAAAGCGTGTATCCTACTTCACCATGTTCCTGGAATAATAAAGTAATGTAGTATTATTAAAAATGAAGTCATTTTCTGAAATTAAATATGTCGTAGAATGACACGGCGCTATTGTTTAATAAATGATTTAGGTTACAAGTATTGTGTTACAGTTTTCTTGCCAGGCAAAGTCATTTTGAAGGAGAAATAATGACGTCAACGGTCATGCTTTGCTACCATTATCTGGCCCAGGTGTTGGAAGTGCAAACTGATACTATGCAAGCCTCGTTCAAAGATAAAAAATGAAAATAAATACAATGGCGACATTTTGCCTCTGCAAATATGGCGCCGTAATCTATATTTTATAATATCGGCCCAGACTAAATAAACTTAAACGAGTTAATGATAATATGTTACAAAGTTGATTATAAAAAAACAATTACGAATATCTACTTCGTCAATTGAATTATTTAAATTTATACATCTTTCTCTTCAAATACCGAGTAGATATAATTTGAAAAGAAAAATATTCGTGTTTTTGTCTTCTTTTTGTCTTTATAAAACATCTCTTAAACGATATTTTGTCTAAATAAGTGTTTCGTTGATTACTCTAGAAACATTGAATACTTTGGAACTACTTTCATAATCTGATATTAATAACAAGACTAATAATTGAAAATATTTATATATATATATAATTTAAAACCTACGTTTACCCTACTACTTAACATATAACTCACACAGTAATACTATCAAAAACAAAATGTTTCGTCTTAAAAAGTGTCTTAATATGAAGAGCTAATGTAAACATATCCACAAATAACTACTGAAAATAAATTCGCTGCGAATACATCGATAAACATAATTATTGCGTATTTTTTAGTCGATTTTAATGGGCAGGGAGTCGTTATTCTGATTTTAATTGCTCAGCGTCTTGGAACTGAATGAATTTCCGCTTTTATGCTTTTACTCTTATTACTAATAAACAAAATTCTTCACAAAATCAATCAAAAGTGATCACTTTGTAATGACTTAGTTTACATACTAGCCAAATACCTACATTAGTATAATAATTAAAAAAAAAAAAGAGTGAACTATCAATGAGTAAAAAAAAAGTTTTTGTCTTGTGCTTTTGAAAACTTTATCAAATACATTTCCAGTTGTCTTAAAATAAAGGTATTGTGATTGAAGGTAATAAGTACATAATTTTGGAGTTGATTCATACTACATTATGTTCTGTGATACAAATCAAAGTAAACGTATGTGATTTTACGCAGAATAATTTTGAAAATACATGGAAGTAACTGAGTTGTTTGGTGAAAGGCATCTTCAATTCCATCTAAGGTATCGATGAAGCTTGATTGCAAAACATGGCGATCGTGTACAAATAAGAGCTAAGTATCGGCTATCGATATATATATAGATATATATATATATATATATATATATATATATATATATATATATATATATATATATATATATATATATATATATAATATATACTAATATTAAGGCCATGTATCATGTAGTGCTTTCCCTGAGAGATCAAGAGCCTTAATATTACCAGCACATCATTGGAAAAAAGAAGATCGTAGACAAAATATGCATTAAAGATATAAGAGGTATTGTCCAGGGGATAGCCTGCCTAACTCATATGTTCCAGGTTTGACTACAGGTTATACTTAAGATTTTATAAAATCTCGATTTTGCAACTAATAGTATTCTAATTTCATATTATACACAGCATGTCACTTAAAGTGGCTCGTTGTGTGTTACGGACTAACGAATTAACACATCTTATGCTGTTTTCATCAATATTTAAACGACAAATGTCTACAAACATGGATGTGATTTATGATGGCCAAATGCACAAACGAAAGCATGTTTGCATCATAACCGGTGTCACATATTTTCAAGCGATTGTTTTTAATTTGTCTTCCATTTTCTTTACACAATGAGATGCTTTGCTTATCCAACTTTACTGTTTGCAATCGATACCTTCTGTTCCATCTTTAAATAGTCCATAAATGGTAAACTTCCAAGGCTGTCGTCGTCAGATCACTCACCTTCCATCTACATTACTGTCAACCATCTTGGGAAACGTGGTCATGTGACCATAATAAATACACGACAAATCCTCTTTTACTCGTACATGTTTTCATCACTATCTATTAATCATACAAAGGTATGACAATGAAGACACTTATTATGATAAAAACAATGCATCGTCAAATTTATTTAAAAAATGAAATGTACGAAAGATATTGATGAGCTGGTCGAGGATCGTACAGTATCTTCGAAGCTTGGAAATGTACAATTATTTAAGTTTGCTGATGTATCTAGTAAACATTTGAATGATTGTGTCCACTGCATAAAAGTATTATAGATAGTAGAGGATTCAGATGCTGATTACTTCTCTCGTCTCTAATTATCTATGAACATCGTCGTGGTATATTTTGCTTTGTGACTGTTCTCGATTTCCTGGTAGTTGTTGGATGTGGGCGGGATGGCGCGGGCGGTATCTTAGGTCTGCAGGCGTCGCCCACTCCGCCCTCGTCATTGCATCACGATGAAGTCTCTCCAGTCAGCAATACCTGCATCTGCTCAACATAATCTGATACACAGCTTTCTTAAAAAACAACACCGCTACTTGGAAGACTGCTGACACAGCTGAGACAGATGGCCTAACACCCTAACCTAGCCTAAATGACAAGTATGGCGTGTCTCGAAGTGGAAAATCTCTTAATCTTACTGAATTTAAAAGATGTATATGCCTTACATTACACCACAATACATTTGAAAAAACATCGACCTTCACCTTCAACATTAATTCCTAGATGTATCCAGTAAACATAACCTTCCTATGTTCAACAAATAGAATCACATAGAGCTATTTACTTGTGTTTCTTTTTTTTTTTATACTTTTTTCCTCATGGATCAAAAACTTTCCTCGTCTTCGTAAATTGGCAAGTTTCTGCAGCTTTTTTTAGGTTTAATTTTTTTGTTCATTTTAATTTGTACATTCTGAAAACATAATTATATTATTTCATGCACATCTTTAGGATATTATCTTGTCATTTTTATATTATTTCTTATGTCAAATGTTGTCTGTTTATTTATACCTGCACAATTCAAATATATTCTTTTTCTTATAACACGTTGTTTATAAACGTTTCGTGTTGTATTTTTCTGCGATATCATCATATTGAACAAAAAACACCCATTAAATATGAATTCATTAAGAACGTTAAGCCGTAAAGGCAAGCGACAACATTTACGTTGTAAATATGTATTTAAAATCTGCGTCGTATTATTTTATACAAAGAATAACGTAATATATATTTTATGTAAAAGATGCATACCTGGAGATTTCTATGACGAATCTTCACTATGCAATGTAAAACGCTCTGTTAGAAAAGAAAAAAATCTTATATTTAAATGTATAATATATTTTTCGAACTGTCAGTTTTTTTCTTTACCAAATAGACACTATACCCCGGATACAGGAAGAGTAAAGTAATTTACTGGCACATATTGTTATCGAATATGCCATTATTATTGTTAGTCATTTTTGCTTTTAACTGGTTTTAATTGACTATAATTTGAACGATAAAACTGCCTTATAGATTGTTAAATACATAATATATAACTCTTAATTGAAACATTATGATGCATTGAAAAATTATTAATTATTACAATGTCTCTCTTTTACTAGATAAAATTATTTTATATATTTATCTGTGACTTGATACATTAATTTATAGCTTTATATGTATTATAATAAACAATAATACCAAATAAAAATGTAAATGATTCAATATATATTTTTTCATAATTTATCTACACTGAAGTTATCCATCGAGATTCTTGGCGTCGGAAATTGATCGTAAATAAGTTTTTCTTCCATTATGCCGTCACGGCTTTTCAATAAATCGTAAAACATCTTCAATTTTTTTTTTTTGACTAGAGAAAATAACACAAGAAAAAATCCTCGCTCGTGGCCAAACACAATGGAATTTATTTTTTAAGCAAACATAAAGAAAATCTCTTGTACGAGTACTGTAATTACCTATCTATCTTTTAAAGAATAAATATTTTTTTCGGCACCTTAAGATTTCTAAAATCATGAATTGTATTTATGTTGATTTAAAATCGAAAAAAAAACAATTTAATTTAGCAATTATGTTTAAAGCAATGAATCATTGTTATATATTTTGTTGTCAGCAATAATGTGTATATATTTTTGTATTTTATGCTTTTTATTTATCCTATTTTGACGAATACTGAGAAGATTGCATATTATACAGCCATATTATATATATATATGAAATTATTATTTTGAAGCCCAATAGATACGCTATTGTAAATGAGCTTACAGTACATCTAGCTTCAACATTGGTTCTAGAAAGCGGAGCGTAAAATTAAATAAATTTTAATATAATTTAATGGAACGGTTCGAACAATCAAAATATCGCTTAAAAAGCACGAAGTATATCTCGCAAAAAAGTAACGGTGCCGTTTACGTAGTTCTCCTTCATGAGTCTTCATCCTTTTCGATCCTCCGCATTTCGCATTCAGCGTTCTAAAATTCTTCTGATGCTGTCTGTTTAGGCAAGCTATATAGCCCTATTTCCCAGGTCTTCGGCTTCACTTGAACATATTTTTATTTTTATCGACCGTGATTTAATTTATTACGGAACAAATTCTTCGCGAGTGAAAACGTATTGAAACAACGAGTACACGCTGAAAAAAAAACAATAAAAATTATCTGATATTGTATTGGTCTCTAATCAAATAATACATACTCAATATTAATCACATATTACCAATTACATTATGCATCCCTGAATTTAGCTTTAATTATGACAACTGCTTCAAAATATGAAAGATTCTTATACTAAATTGTAAATGTTGATATGACTCCATCGTTGTAATCGGGTGATTGTTGTGCCTCTGCTTAAAACTGGGCGTGTAAGTATTTCGTAGTAGGATTGGTCACATAACAAATAATACCGTGATTGGATCTGAACATTCTTGTGTGTATTGTTTTTGCGTCTTGCCCGGAGCGGCGCAGGTGGAATTCCACTCCTCAGGTCGGGTCGTGATACTATAATATTTATAATGCTCATGTCCGGTCTTTGCGACCAAGAAACGATGTAACAATCCAACAGAGAGGTGGCAGTTTCATGCACGGTATTTGGTAGATCAATTCAGCTAGATGTGTGTAAATAATCAATCAATGATTTCCCCTTGTTTAATTAAATATATTGCTTAGATTCTAACAGCCGTATTTAGATTCATTATTTGGCTTCAGGCCAGTATACATAGACATTTCTTAAGTCATGGAATGTCTCTGCATACGAGTGTAAGATGTAGATGATTTGAGGAAAGGCTTTTGTTAAATAACTGATTGCGTTACTGTAAATCTTATAGCTAAACGTGTATTTTTATAATAAATAGCCGATGGTTTATGTGAAGTTGGATGCCACAGTAGTCAAATATCCAACACTTAAATACATTTACTCCATAGTATAATAAGTATTCTGCAAGTGTTTACACACATAATACCTGTTGCATTGATGGACTATAGATAGGTGCGCCAATTAATACATGTCTCATGAGAACGTGTGAGAACTATGTGAAGGACGACAGGTACACGATAATTGTATTTACCTGCGACTTGCACGCGACTGTCTAATCACTCAAAACACTTATCGGTGAAAAATTCATCAGCGTTTTCCATATCTCAAAACTCTTAAGCCATTAAGGAAACGAGCTTTTTGTTTTATATTTCCTACAAGCGTTGCATTGTACGTAAAGCCACACCCAAGCAAATCAGTTGACTATCGTTGACATTATTAAGTAAAATAATGGAATTTTTTAAAGGTTTATTTAGTTTGTAAATTTATTGGATAATTCCACATGTATGTATTTATTTTAATATATTTATGTTCATACAAACAGTACGATATTATAGCTCCAGTAGAATTCGAATTTTCCAATACTAAATTTTGTATGTAAAGAATGATATTTACCGGTTTAATATAACTGCGTTCCTTCGCCCAAGAAATCTGTTTTGGTCCAATGTTTTATCTCCATTTACTTCATCATCCCAGCTGTACCGCTGCACAACTACAGACATGAACCAGTGGACTTAAAACTGGTTGTTTTGAACCAGTTTTGTACTGATAATCCATACTAAACTTGGCAATTCATATTTTCTAGTCCAAGATTTCAAAACCCACCTATATCTAGTTTTTAATTTAAGAGAGCTTACTTACTCGTACATATAAAAAAACATTTCTATAATCAATAGTGGTCAATTTTTTTTAGATTAATCAATATTAAATGGGCAGTACAATGATAATGTTTTTTTTATCGTTGTCGTAATACCCCGAAACATTTTTTTATCTATTTGACCCTGTCCCCTCTTTGTGGCCCATTGCTTAGTCATTATTTAAGAGTATCATTAAATGGGTGCATTTCTTAACATAATGTTAAATAGGTTTATTTGTTGATCGAATAACTATTTACCTATTCGTATATAACTATTTAATTATTTTTTTAGTATTTTTTAATGTTGATGCAATGATGAATGTTAGTAAATATTTGTATGAAGCAAAAATACAAGGTAAAGTAGTAAATATTTACATTAAAAACTTTCATAATTAATTGCATGTGTATAAAATGTCTGTGGAAATAAAAACGCCATACAGTCATTAAAACATCAAATGCTTAAAACATTATAATAACAAAGAAACTTTTAAAAAATAATTTTAAATTTAGAAGACAGATGATTTTCATGAAAACATTCGAAAGACGCGGAAATTATTTATAAGTAACCCCAAGGTCTGCAATTCTGTTTTTTTCTTATGATTATCTAAAAAAAAAACACGATCCTAAAAGGAACTACCTCTTCCACTTTTCAACTTAACGTTGAACATTTACAGGTGGTTTTTAAGAAAGAAATCAATTTTCGTCACATTCACGCAAGACAAAGTACTTGAAAGTTTTTCTGGTAATGCTAATTATTCAGGAGATGATTGACTTTGATTCAACGCTCACGGAAGTCAGCCACTACCAGCGGAACTGACAATAATGGAACTTTGACTTGTCACTCAGGTAATTGAAAGCAATCACTTATTCATACGAAACAGTACGAAGGAGTGGTCTTCCTATGTTATAATGGATATACGAGTATACTTACACACAGCCAGACAATTAATTGCATAATATGAGGCTTTAAAATAATCTTTATTATCAATTTAAAATTGTTTAGGTTTTATATCTCTTAAACCTGATATCTATTATTTCAAGAAATTTAACACATACAAGTAATAAAGCTACCCTTCTATATAAATTTTAAGAAGTTCCACATAATCATAAATATTACAACTATTTACTACTTTATTTAAAAAGCCTTCTTTACATTTTAACAAATAAAACGACATCGACGTTTGACACATATCATACCAGCACAAGATTAATGAGCTATATTTTATGAACATAATTATACGTTAACTTTTATATTATACATAAATTATCCATAATATATTTTTTATGCAGTAATACTTTATAATCTGTGTGTAATAAATTTACATTATTACAAATCTTAGAGGTTTTCTATGTTTTGTACCCAAAATTTGCATAATAATTAATTACAAAAATATTAACATGGTAAATATAATTGTAAGAAAGAAATAAAAATTATGCAGCAATTAATTATTCTACTGTAGATAATATATTATGATACCCGTACATGAGTACTTACCGAAATAATTGATAATTATTAGATTTTTTAATGTTTCACACGTTTACCCCAAATAACCAATGCGAGTAGCCTTCACATAATTTGAGTACTTTTATTTTTTATATAAATAAGCCTGAATTTTAATAACTTGAATTTAGTTAAATAGTCAGGGAACACGCTAAATTTTCTTGAGTATATTTCCATGTTAAATGTAGTTGACTCATCTTACAAGCGATGAAATGAAATCGAATGTTTTGAACGAATCAGGGCAGGCAAATGAAACGATAATAAATTCCAAAATCCCACGGAACAATTTCAAACGCCGATTTCTTCAAAAACGTTTTTGCGTGGTCTTTACGGCTTTCGTTAATCATTCATGATTTCGGATGATTTGAATAAGATGACATTTCCTGGATGATGATGTGTTATTTATTGACATGCACAATGAATACACATTATTATTTATGGATTTATCGATATGTCCATCGCACACTTACGTAAGAACTTAAAATGACGAAGTGACATCATTTGCAAAGCTTCCATCGAATGATTGGTGGATTAGTGGCAAAATGCAAGTCGTTCTACGAAATTAACTGCGTCCGTTACGTTGATTGCATTTACGGTCTAATTTGAATACCAACTACCCATTTGTCCAATGTACCTGCTTCTTAAAACGTTCATTTAGATTACATCAATCTCATTTTGTGGCACTGCAATCCGGAGTAAACTTATTTTTCCACTTTTCTCATTTCTCGCATTAAATGGATTTTTTATTATATTCGTTTTAATACATTTATAGCTTTATTACTTAAGTTATTAAAAAACGAAATTTATTTATTAAATGCTAATTATAAACATTATTGATAATCAGTAATATCTGTCTTATTACGGAAATGGTTTATACATGAAGTTGAATTGGTTAATTTGTAATATAAATTTTGCTACTCATTAATCGTTACATTTTGAAAGTTTTTGTTCATAAATCATCTTTATTATTCAAACTATTGCTGTTGTTTTTTGAATTTTAAAATTTATGGTTGTAGCTGCGTCTCACATCTGCATCCTAAAGTTCTTTCTAGTATATTCTATGTATAGCACCCGACTGCTCCCGACGATAAGAGCCCGGGCGCCTGAGAAAATACTGTAGTACGAGTAGTTTATGCTATCCTTCGACATCCAGAGAATTCGCCGAATTTCTTAACCGACTGAAGAATGAAAGGTTTCAGTGTCTGTTCCCTTTCTTCGTGTTCAAGTGTTCCAAATAAAGCATGTCAGCTATGAGTAAATATGTAATTAATAGGGACCTCTAATTACATTTTGAACAATCATTTCATTAGGCTTCATCCAATCATTTAAAAAAGCATAGAATGAGACTTTCTCCTTCCTGTTTAGTAATCGTGGAAATTATCCATGGCCTGGTGCATCAGAGCGTACCTTGACGTTGATTGTTTTTCGCGCAATTTCTAATCTGAAGAATGACAGTTGATTGACAAAGGAAGTCGCCCAGGAACGGTGCGCATGCGCGTGACTTCTACTTAAATCTGGGCTACATGGAAAAGGTTCTGCGCGCGTTATTCCGTTATTTTACGTAATTTAATGTGATTTTTGTTAACGACCACATCACCCAATATGTATGGTGTTTTGTGGGTAACCAGTATAAATTGCACAAAACGGTATCAATAACGTCCTGAATATGGCACTTCGCATACGTAGCTTAAAAACAAACGTAACTGTAATTACTTATCTACGTATTGTGGTTAAATGGATAAATTTCTAGAATGAAGAAGGTGGAGGAATTCAAGGTGTCCAAATTCATCGTGAGAGAAATGATACTTACACATTTATATCAGAATTGTCTATGTAATTTGGTCTCAAGGCAGTTTCTAAACTCATTAGCAATCAAGTCGCATTACTTTTAAATGACTGCGTGTGCGCATGGACCTTCTTGTGCCGCCATTTTTGTTGTCCTAAGATGGACTTCCGCCACGTGCCGAGGGCCTAAAGGGGCACTTCCGCCGTCGCAGGGCACTCCTCTAGACTTGCAACAATGTGGGGCAATTCGATAGAACAAAGGCAATTCACGGTCCCACTTGCCTGCTCGAGCATTTTGTTGATCCACGCTGTTGGTTTGCAATCATTTGTGTGCTTAGCCGACTTTAGCTGAACCTTTCTTTGTAAATTTTAACGAGTACAGATATTAAAAAATCAACATTCTTTATAATAATTTTCATTACTTCTGTGGCCATCTTCAATTATTGTAAATGTCGATTTTCAAAATGAATTTGATGCCATTTTACGTCGCCCTTTCTAGTAGAAGTATTCAATAAGTGAATTAAAATATATATATAGTTTTAATATCAACTATAACATTATCAATTTACCACGTTTCAAAGTCACTACAGACTTAACTCATTAATTTTTTCATTTAATTGACATTTAGGTCGCATTCGTCCTAAATAACACATGCATCCCGTAGATACAATAGTTCAATGGTGACACATTAATTATCTAGAATTATAGATGCCTAAAGTAATGTCGGCCATTTAAAATGAATTAAACCAACAGTTAAACGAAGTTTATTAAAAGCTATGAAAATAGCATATGATGTTTGAAATTAGTAGCACTAACTGCATCGCCTCTAATCTTGGTGACCTATATGCGCCACGATATGCTTAATTAAAAGCAATTTTGTCCGTGCACAACTTTACAATATCTTAAACGTTTCGTGCTTTATCGCGAACCATTCACCCATGCGGCAGTAAACATTCGCCATGTTCACTTGACCCGATAATCGGTAACTACGAGATATCGCTCGCGAGTCGGAAGGCAACGACCGGAAAGTGGGATTGCCCAATAATGTTGCCGTACGCACCGACGCATACAAAGTGGATGCATTCCTTCCAACTTATAGAAACGAAGATGTCCGATATACATAATTATATTGTAAAACGGTTCAATCAATTTATTAGGTTGGTACATCGGTTAGTTAGAATAGGTTGAAGTTAGCTGCGCATTGCATGAAATTCAAATTTATTCGAAACATCAAGCTGAAAGATTTAAATGTTATTCAATTGTTTCAGTTTTTTTATTTCGGAAAATAATGACTTAAATATTATTTTATTTTATTCACCATTTAATAAGAAGTAATTTACGCAGTAAAAGAAAATAAAATCATTTACATAATATTTTTTTTTTTTGTAAACGCATGCAGGAGAGCACAACCGGTCAAGACCAGTGCACTCTATGACGCTCAGCCAGGGAGGCTGGACGCTGCATGCGGGAAACGTGTGTTGTGTTCGTATTTGTGTGTGGGTTGGGGAGATTGCAAGTGTATATTTATCTGTTTCTTGAAGAGATCCAGATTGTAGGAAGGAGGGAAACACAGACGCTGGAAGAGCATTCCATAGTTTACCGGTGGCATTAAGGAAGGAACTTTGGAAGCTGCCAGTTCTTGGTCGACATATATTAACCGTGTATGGATGTTCGGCAAGTGTAAGACGAGTTGGTCGGCTGTGAGTGGGTGCAGGAGGAATTAGTTCTTTAAGTTCCGAAGAGCAGCGACCGTGGTAATAACGGTAAAATAGACTAATATCTCCAGATATATAGAAATTAAGCTTGTCCACATTTTTACCATACAATTAATATACACGTTTATGCTTTAATCAACGGTATGTATGAGTTAAATTGGATTTAAAAATATTTTTTTTAGTTTTGAAGCTCTTGTCCTCTCAAACCCAGGATTTATACTCAAGAAAATTAGCATGGTTCCTGACTGTTATTGACTGTAATATTTATTTGCTACAATCTGGACTTATGTTTAAATACTTAAATTCACAATCAAAGTAGATATAATATATTCGTTATTTGGGGCAAATATGTGAAACATTGATATTTCTGATAAATATCAATTACTTAGGTGAACATTCAAGGATCATGTTATATTTTCTGCAGTAAAATAAGCAAACGCTTTGTCTATTGCGCCACGACAATAGGTTGACAACCAGAACTATTCATCAATATTTATTACACAAAAATGACTTAACAATACACAAAGGGCATGTAAGTAAATTTACTGGAGCATTGTTAATTTTTACACGGCAATGGTTAAGGCAGAACAGGTGTTATCGTTTTTGTTTTGTTTACATCTTTTGACATGATTGATATATGATCATTTGACTTTCAGAAATACATTCTTGTTTTATTGCCATTATAGAAATTCAATCATTTATAATGCATACCAGCAAATATCGTATTTTTAAATACAAATAACTATTAAGTCATCGGCATGTTTTATGATTGTTTATTTTGCATTGCATTGTTAAATCTGAACACACGACGAGATTCTTTTTTAGCCATCAAGGTCAAGCCAATGTCGAAATTCTCAAGGAGTTGTATTGAATAAATCAAATATGAAAATCGTAAACTGTAAAACCATCTGTTCATTCGTTATTTGTCTCTTTATGGCGTAATGATTAACACTTAATGTGGAGCGTATGGACAACACGAATTGTATTTCGTCAACATGCTAAGTGTGGGCCTCTTTTCTTAGCTTATTCGAATAATATTATTTATTGAATTATTATCTACTACTATCTATGTACAATATTGTCATCTATGACTAGTTTTCCAAGATACTTAGGATATTTAGCACGGTCTATAATAATAATAATAAAGTTTTTATTCCAGCAGGATTGGGTGGGTTGTGCAATACCCAATCTGCCATATTTTTAAATACATGTGATACATCTATGTGATATTTCCTTTATTTTCGTCGTTGTAGATCGTCGGGAGCCATTTATGTTTTCATGTGGACCTCTGAGTACAGCGATATCTTGGGACAAAGTATATGGATTATGGCAACTGATGGAACTGTGTAGTTCTAATCATGTGCTCGCATATATGGAAAAATAACATGTGTTAAACAAAGATTTCATAAATGTATTGTTTGCAGGTTATCGGCATAATATGCATGGCCGGCGCTTCTCCGGCGATGCTGCCAGGAACGCACTGGTTCCTCTTCGTAGTCGTGACTTCCTTCATCTCCACCCTCATCTGGACCTTCGTCTACCTGCTGAGCGTCCGCGAGGCTCTCAAGCTGCCCATCAACTGGATCCTGACTGTGAGACACCTTAAAATCTTATCCATTTATTTAATCAGATTTTTGATGGCATACGCGCATTTTTTATTTGGAAAATGTGTTCATCCAAATTAAAATCAATCAATAAATATGTTACAATCATGGATGTACAGGTGATCCAAATTACAGTTTTTTTTAAATCACTAAAACCAAGAATGATGAAAGAATAACATTATTTATTATAGTAATTGAAACCTTGAATTTTGCCATTCGACAAACATAATGGAATTTATATAATTTGTAATTACGTAAATTACATGTCGTTTTTCTGTGGGAATGCATTTTATTTTTCATTGACAGCTGCAACATCTCAGATTTCTTGAACGTGTAATAATTTAACAAAACACCGTTGAATACTGTTTGTTCTTTGTCAAAAGCCTTTCAAGACACCAAACAGAAAATCAAATAATATGAAACTGTCCATATTTTTTCAATTATATATTATATGGAACATTTTTTTATAGGAGCTCCTGAACACGTCTATCACCACGATATTGTACACTATTGCTTTCATCGTCCAACTGTCCACCTGGTCGCCGCCCTATGCCAACTACAGGGGAACCAACCTCACCGCAGGAGTAAGTTCATTTGAAATATTTTTCCTCAAATACCATTAATAGGCTGTGGAATTGCAATTCCATCGATCCTCTCAATCCCTTCTCACCATTTTCTACCCGGTGTCTACACGAGACATTTACTAAGTCCATCGGAGGAAATAAAAAAATATTATACACTCGTACTACATACACTCAGGGTAATTATAATACCAGGGTATAAAACCTCTGTGGTTTTCTGGGACCCTTTGGTGCAATTTAAAACTGAGTTCTAAAAATAATATTCTACTAGTATACTGTGGTCTCGGATTTACGATTTTATTTTATTTTTGTCCTTCTCTTTAGATTCAATTGATTTAAGGTAAGCTGAATATTGGTTGCGTGTTTTTCGCAAACATTTATGAACAACTTCATCTCAGTGTTCAAACCGTAGTATTATCAAATTCGAACGAAAGCGCATCCTTATTTCGGTTGACTTGAATCAAAATGTGTTTGTAGGGTTTTGGCTTGATTGGTGAATTAATATATGTTTTTTATTTTAGGTTTTCGGGCTGTTCAACACTCTGGCCTACGCAGCTGGTTCCTACTACCTCTGTACCAGGAGCACAAGGCTGTCGGCCCAGCGGCCTCCTGAGTGGCACCTGGCGGCCGAGAGCGGTACTAACCACGGTCCACTCTCAGTCGATGCTCGAACCAGAGAAAAATAATATTACGACACTAAGTCAAACCAACTGCAGATAAAACATTCAAATCAAAGATGTCACTTTAAAAATTAATAATCTAACAATTTTACAATGATTCAGTGTTCCACGAATAGTATCCTCTTACTCTGTCGTGCTTGGAAAATGTTTTTAGAATTGATGTGAACATACACTCTCTTTCAGGGATTATTTATCACAGTATAATACACATAAAATTTGCTTATTTTGAACATTGTGGGCTCTCATCACCGTGAGATTATCGAATTCTGAATACGTTCAACAGAACTTTGTGTTTGGTGTCCTTTGTTCAGTTTTAGCGAAATATGTGGCAATTGAGGTCAGTGACATATCCAGAAAACTATTTTATCTAGTGATGTTGATATAACATTGAAAAAAATACCTTTTTATAACATTGGAAAAAAATCAATAATTTTTAGTCGACATACGAACCGAAACAAATGGATGTGAAAAACTATTCAAAGAAGTCCATAGAAAGTTATTATTTTTTAATTAAAACATTTTAGTAATAGGTTTTGTTCAAAATTATAACTATTCTGTGTCCCAAAGAGCTATCTTTAAAATACTCATTGGTTTTATATACCTACCATAATAGGTATTAATAAATCTTTTTTGATAGCTCAACGTGTTTCAGATGTCTATAATATTATTAGAATTTCAATTAAAATTAAAACATATATTTTTTAATTAAAACAATGTACTCTTCTGTTACAAACTGCACCCACTGTGTGTAAACACACACTTATGCAATTCAACACATACAGATACAATATTATGAAAGCATTGTTTATGATAAAGCCTTATTTTGGTTGATTGTTAACGTTTTTATTATTTTTTGATATTTTAATATGATTATGTAATTTAGGGTCACTAATTTAATAGTCTTCTAAACAGTGAAGCGCTTCACAATGCATAAATATGTGAATCATTACACATTGTATGGGTAATACATAGCGGCAAGTAGAGTTCTGCGAACCGAAAAGTACATAAATATGAAATTCAAATTATGCTGTAATTTATAGTAATCTGTAATCTGAAAACTATTTTTTTATACTTAAATTTCAATAAAAAATAATTTACTGATATTTTATCTCTATAATTATTATATTAATAATATTTATACTATAAATTTAATATATTATAATATAATTTGATTGTTTAAGTTAAATCGTTAGAATGTATCTTGACGTTTCTTTTACCGAATAAATTAAAAAAATATATGTAAACTTCTTAAGTACTTTATCCTCAGGTAGAGTAGTAGTAACTTCTAATGTTAATATCATGTACAAATATTCGAACACTTATTATTGAATTCCATGTTCACTTTGAATAGATATTTTAACCTTTCAAATTTTGATTATCTGTGTTGTTTAATTGTAATTTTAAAATATTCTCTTTTTCAAATGTTTATAAAATTGCTAGAACAGTAAAACATCAAACTACAAATGAATATTTAAATAAATGGTACCACATTTTTGCTATGGCAATATTGACTGTTGTAACAATCAAATGCATTCATTATTAAGGATGTTATAATTAGGATATTAAAGTTGAAGGGAGTTTATTCTTTCCTTTTTATATTTTAGATATTCCAAAGTACTGAAATATAAATGATTGTGCCTTTTATTTAGTGTTTTGGTGCTCTCAGTGTTTAATGTATTTTTGTTGTTGTGTAAGCTAAGAAAGAAAAATGATTAATATTAGTTTGTACAGATTAATAATTTATGATTATTTTATAATGTCTGCTGCAGCAATGTACATAACAATGTTTCTTAATTATAAGACAAATTTGTAGCATTATCAATATCTATGTACAACTGAAATCTGCAAACAAAACCTAATAACTTTTTAAAGTAATACTTGAGATAAAATCAATATTTTTTAGTAAAAATATTACATGTAAAGCATGATAGGAGCTTAGGGTATTTTCACATCTTTTTTATTTAGTAAATTATTTATGAAATGTTAGTGTGATGATGATTTTTGATATAAATCTTATATAAATAAATTCGAACAAAGTATTAAAAATACATATGTGGGTTCTACACTTCAAAATTGATTTTTAATTTAACTCAATATCATTGTTTTAAATGAAACATACTCTTTAAGTACATCAAGGTAGTCAACTGAAAATATCCTGGTTGTATGTAGATATTATATAAATAGTTTTGTATTTGAATTAATAATTAAACATTTTGACTTGTATTTTCTAAAGAATATATTACAACTTGCATTTAGTTAATAATATTTTAAGCAATTTCATTGAAACTTTCTCATGTTATGTACAATTAAAATTATCATAATCATCTTCATTACATATATCATCATATATTTATAAGACATTTTATTTAAACAGACTTACTACATTATACTTTGATATATTTTTAAAATATTTTATTAAATATCTATGAGACATTTAAGTTTATAATTTCATGTCAATTGATTATTTGATAATTATTTTAATTGTTTAAAAAATATAATAATAACAATTAAATTTCGTTACTTAAATTTCCTTTTGTATTTTTTTAATAACACTAAAAGTAGAAAATTGATTTTTCCCAGTATCTAGCAACATCAGTTTTGATGCCCAAGATTACGTTATGTTGATCTTTCTTTTAAGTGATACCAGATATGAAATAAGTAATTGTATTACAGCAAGTTAAAGAAAACAGGTAATTAATAGTTAATAATAAGATGAACATACAGAAGAAATGCACAGAAGTCATCTTTTTTTTCGCAAACATTATTTTTTATATAAGTTATATTTAAACAATGTTTATGTTAAGATAATAAATAAACAATAAAATTAACTTTATAAAATATTTGTTTTTTAATTATATAATTTTACATTAATCAATACATTAATGCTTTGGTTTACAATTCCTGCAAGTTGTCCTCCTTCCTAACCCTTATTCTTTCCGTCCAATGTTTTGAAAAATGAGCTTCACAGCCCAATTATTTCTTGTAGGAAAAGTTTTTTAAAATTAAAATCAGATTTATCGGATCTCAACATGTGTTTTGTATTCATTAAGTTTAAGACATCACATTGATTGGCACATAACTTCCAAGTTCAACGGTGATTTGAGTATCAAGTAACTATTATAAACGGTTAAAATTGATGGGAAACAGTTGTCAATTTCACTGCTCTTTTGGTTAAAATTTGCCACCTTCTATTATGCTTCTAAGGAGACAGCATTGAACAGATATAATGGAATCTCATGGGAAAATGTATCATTTACTGGAATATGGCCTGTCAGACATCAAGAAATAAGGAATAATATGGGTTATGTATCATCACCATTCAAGGAGATATGATGCTTCGAATAATAAATTATAAAATAATATTTATTTTTAAATAATATAAAATAAGACTTCCTTTCCGGGCCGATAAAACTAATTCGTCGATTGGAAAGAGTTACATAGAGACAGAGAGATGAAAACGAAAATACATATCTTTATAATATATACATACATTGAACTAACTTAGATGGAGTTTTGTGAAGCAGTTTATAACTCGTGGTGTGGACCATTTCAGGTGATATATAATTTATTTTGATTTTTTTTATTCATAATTATGGAAGATAAAGCTCTAGGTTTTGTCTTCCATACCATTCCCACATTTGTTGCATATTCGTACGAATTTGAGTAATGTAAATACTCACGTAAACTCAGAAAAATTGCAAGACTCCGTCACACTGACCGCCTGCATATACTTACGATATCTGACAGCAATTATTCATAACCATTTTCTATAAATAAATCATTTCACGTACGATACAAAATACGTATCCAAGTGCGGCGTGCTTTCGTAGTATATCATATATACCTACGCAAGAGTTCTGGTAATTGCAATAATAATAATAAATTGAAATAATGAAATGTACTAAAGATGTATTATTAATTTATATATACTTTAGATTTAATTATATATATAGTATCTTAAAATTTTAATTATATAATGTTAGTATCATATCAAAATTATGACAATGTATAAATGTGTATATGTAAAATTCTGTATAAATATATAACTGTAAAATAACATAGATGAATCGCCACACACAAGATCTTATCTTTAAGTGGTGTGGTATGTTAAAAAAAAAAAAAAGCTGGAATGTAAATTACTGTGTAAAAATGTATCTTTTTATATTTGATTAAATAAAAAAAAAAAAAATGTTAACACGTTTTGCAGTACATACTATTATTATTTAGCGTGGGTGCGTTTTCTGGGTGCGGTTTTCATGGCAGACGTGTCCGCCGCCGTTGCACTCCTCCGCTCTTCGTCTCTGCGTCCTCCCGCCCCCCCAGTCGTGTTTCAACCATCCTCGTTCCGGCTTCCTTCTTCAGTCTGTCAGTATTCTTTGAACCACCGTCCGTGTGGCTTTTGCAAGTGCGTCACACCTGGAGTCTAACACAACTCTCGTTTTCTGTTATCAAAGGTAAACAAATGCAGTTTATTGTTGTCGAATTGATAACCTGTAGATTGTATTGTTTTGTATTGATGTGTCATCAATAATAGTAATCAATCACGCACTCTTTATAATTAAGTATTTTATATTATTACCAAGTATTATTCAAAAGTGTACTATTTATTGTAATAAGAAACGAAATAAATTTGAAAATAACATTTTAATGCAATGTCAAATTTTAATGACAGTTAAAAGCGAAATTGGAGTTTTAAATAATATTAGTTATTTTTCGTAAATGAACTACATACCTATTAATTATAATTAAATTATTTTGTACACATAAATATTGACTCTGTCCCTTAAGAAAAACATTTTATCGGCCTAAGAATAAAATTGCAATATCAAAATGCACAGTAACAAAATGAAGTAGGTATAGTATTCTAAATACAAAAAATATTAATTAAAATAAACGTATAATGAAAACTATTCGCGAAAAATCCATTTACACTGAAGTTTTTTTTTGAAACCGCTTCCTATTGTTTCGTTTGACAGATTAATTTCATTTAAAAATTAATTAAGTAACATTTGTAATCATTATGACTAATTCTCATACGTCACGTTGTTCATTTATTACAAACATATCGATTACATCATATATATTAGTTGATGCATTTCCTTTTACCTCCAGGCATTGCTAACCTAAATAAACAATGTTAGTAGGATTCTATACCACTTGTTAGATATCGAAAATACTCTGGAAGCTGGCGTCTATTTTTATCGGCGTGTGTTTGAGTCAGAATGAAAACTGTCGGGAAATGTCTTGCATCTAAAGTAAATGCTGCATTTTAACTTGGGGTTTTAAATATTTCATTTCAAATTTATTCAAGCATTAAACTACACTAAACTTAACTTATTGTAGTGTCTATTTTATACTTTTCATTGCATTTAATGATGAATCGATAAGAAAAAACAAGTCTGTCATTCAGTTCATTGTACGATTTTATGTGTTATTTATACGTTTTATTTATATTTATGCAATTATCAACGTCTTATCCGTTTTTGGTTTTTATAAGTTTTAAAACTCACGGTAGAATTTTGATAATCTGGACAGTTCGTTACTTGATTATCATCGTTCAGATTAAAAAAACTTAAAATCAAGATCTTCTTCTGACATTTCTCGACGTGGTTCGTGGAGGACAAGTTAAGAATCCCTGATTTTAATTATACAATAATGTCTTAATGACTTATCTAGATTTTCAATACTTATTTTATTGTATTCATTCCTTTACACATATAAGAAGCTTTCATATTTTATTTGGGACATTTATTTTTGTTATTTTTTTCCGGCTTATCTTGCAGAAAGGAACGACAACCCATTACATTTATTTTTAGTAATTACAAATATCGCGTCAAACTTATAATACTAAATATTCCTAATAATTATTTCATGTTCTTCTTTTTCATACTAAGAAACCTTCGCAATATGGGGAGGGTTGTAATGCTCTTCTGTGGTGGAAGGATTTTACTGATTTATTATATTTTATGGATGATATAATACATTTAACATTCTTGTTCGTAGTATTTGTAATTATAATGGGCTTGTACTCGTACTTCTTTTAAAGACAATGCACACATAATGTGCATTCCTTAAATTTGTTTTGTCGTTTCGTGGTGTGGCTATCAGGTGTAATTCTTTGATAGCCATCGTTATTACATTGCCAACCTTGACAGCTATAGATACTCGCTAGTAGTAAACAAATAATGGCGTCATTTTTATTGTTCTAAGCCTAGCTAATAGCTAATGGTTGCTTGCCAATATAAATATATCCAGTCTGAGCACCACATTGTTATTGTATTATTACATTATTACTTAATATCAATTCATCATATTAATTTGTTATAGATCTTTTTCAATCTTAAACTTAGATCTTTATGAAATGTTTTATTACAATTTCTCTTGTCATATTATTTACGCATTAATTGTTTTCACAGTGGAATTTATTTTCTAGGCTATTCAACACCTGATTGTATTATTTAATGACTATCATATTATATTTTCTTTCATTTCGACATATATATTGGTCTGCCTATTTAAACATTCCATGTTTCTTATTATATAATAGCAAATATATGCAACACAAAAGCAAGAATTCCAAAAGACGAAAGTTTTTCGGAACAAGTGTTGAATGAATATTTAAGTGTTAATGCTTTTGTTTAGCAAATGAATTATTTGTTAAGAACGCTAGTGTTTGTTCTTGTACGGTCATTAATATTTCATAATGTAAATAATTGACAACCTAACAACAACAATATTTTTTTCCGGATTTTCTCTATACTTAGGAGTGTATCTTCGTTAAAATATTTTAAGAATTTGTAATGAAATATAGGTACTTATTATAAAAAAAAAGATTTGTCAGATGATTCAAACGTTATTTTCATGGTAAATCTGCGAAACTACAATGACAATATACATTCTGTTTTGTCGGCTGCACTTCCAAATTTAATGTCTGGCGTCAGTCAGTCGGGTCCTTCTTGAAGGGGGTGGTTTCATATACATAGCTACAATACATGAACGGGAGAGTACATGAAAATGCCACAAAGGGCGGGAAATAGTAGCGGCGTTATCGATTTTCTCTGGGATAACGTCATCCACGAGAAAAGATTCTTCGTCGACTGTGACTAATACAAAATATTTATTTGATAATCATATAATACTATTAATAGCATGTAGAAAATTTTATTGCAAATTTGTTTATGCAACGAGCATGTACCTATTGTAATAGCATGAAGTTAGCCGGAAATAAGAAGAAATTTAAATTCATTCCAAATGTTAAACCAACAGTTGAATATCAATTATTCAATTGTTTCATACATTTTCAAAATATTAACTTTCCTTTTGTGAGCCCATGTTTTGCATTCACAATTTTATAATGGAAATATTTTAAATAAAATAAAATATTTAATCCAATTATTATAAATTCGATAATTGATAACTGTTGGTTAATTTTTTTTTAAATCTTTATTTAATTCATCGTTATTTTATTTTTTATACATCTCCTTCTTTAGCTGAAGCATAAAGAACAATAGGAATTATATTTAGTCAAGTAAGTGTCATTATTACAAATAATACTTTTTAACTTAACAATAATTTACAGTTAAAATTATTCTTTAAAATTCTTTACTGTTTATTATGCAAGTGGAAGATTGGAAGAACAAAGAAATAAATTCCATTAATAAAAATAATTATACAAAAATGTTATTTGATAATAAAATGTTTTTGGAGGCGGTTATCACAAAATATAATTTAAATAAATATTGTTTAATGTTAATATAATAATTATATCAGCGGATGTGGTAATTAGATGTATTTGATTGTTATATAGTATTAACCGTAGCCGTAAGACATCATACATATTCAGAAATAAGCAACAATCTATATAGTTTAACGGCAGGTTTAAACAAAAAAAATAAATATATTTTCTCATTCATTCAAATTCGCCCCGCACATAGAATTTTAAAGGAATGTGGATATGGCGTTATTCGTTCTTTTGCTTTAAACTCTTCATCTTACAAATGAAGCCTATGCACATTTGTTAAATTACTGTGAATTAAGACGTTTGAAGGTTATACCTATATTATACAAAAGTAGCATTGGATATGTGATGAAAAATGACAGTACATAACCTTATCTCTGCCTGTGACAGTAGTTTTTTCTCTCTCTATAGAATGAAGGTTTTTTTTTTATGTTTTGGTTCTACTTACATTATTGGAGGAATTAATTGGTGTCCGGTTTTAATGTTTCTTTTATGTAATATATTTAACTGAGAAAGCTTCTCTCATAAATATTGCCATTATTACTATTGATAAAATAAATAGATTTAGCGAGTGAATCGTGTGAAATTTTTGAACTGTCCAAGGCCCGTGCTACATTTCCAAGTATGGTGGACTGATTTTTTTTTTGTTTTTTTTTCAATGTTTGCTATTTAAGGTCTCGATTGATTCAATTATATAATGCACAATACACAACGAACCGCTTTCTAGGACCGTGTATGGAGGTATTCCAAAAATTTTAATCTGCTATTAATAAATATAATAATTGTTAAATAACTTTAATAATAATGTCGTTGATGTTTATATCTTGACAGTTGAATAAAGTTGTCGGCGAATATCGGTAACTATATGTTCAATCTAAGAAACAACAAAATAAAAAATCCTGATTCCGTCAAATTGGGTGAGATTTTTTTGGTGCGTGGGTAGGTTATATTGCCGTAATGCAAAAGATACGTAAAAATTTGACCTTGACAGGATCGAGAGAACAAAATTCAAAAAAATTCTCAGTCTAACCAACTGGCAAATTAAAATATTAATAATATAATGAAGTCATACCAACTGTTGCGCAAAAACTGCTCTTGAAGCAGCCGAGATTCTTAAGCGATTACTCAGAAAGTTCTCCAATGACTTCAGATATAACGTATCGTAATACGAGTATATTTACTGTTGTTATTTACCACATAAACAAATTTAATTGTGAAAATTATGTCATGAGCCTTGATGTGCGTTCGATCAATGTCGTTTTATCCGAGGTAATCTCCTTTGTACTGCCCTAGGCCATATCCCCCCTCTAACTTTGGATTCATATTTTTTAAACATATTTAATTAGCATCGTATGGAACTTTATCTGTTTGAAATTTCAATCATATTGCATTGTTGATAAAAAAAATGTCAAACATGTCCGCTTACCTAAAATTTTTTTCTGTGTGAGACTGATGTTCTCATCCGTAGATATATACCCTTGAATAAAATGCAGCGCTTCTTTTATGGTGAATCAGGCACACATCGTCCTGAGGGCTATAATATATATAACAGATGTTACATATTTTTACTTTGATACAAGTTTGAGACTTAAAATTTAGGAAAAGTATAGACTTCTTGCATTCATATATCGGTATTGATATTGGGCAAACTCCTGGGAAAAAATTGTTTGAGATAAAACAGTGATGCTCCACTTCACAATATCTAATATATTTTATTCATGGCGATGGTATGTCCTGGAAAAAATATGTAGTTTCAACGTCGCTTTAAACGTATTATATATGATTGATAGAATGAGTAAGTAATGAAGTGCAAGGAATCTGATAGCTAAAATAATATTCATCTAATAAAGCTCCATGAATGTTTCATTTTTCAGGACGACGATGTTCAGCAAAGATCACAACGAGTAATAATCCAATGTATTTAAAAAACTGTTAAGCGAATCTTGGTACACGAGGTTTTGATTATTAGAGTAATTTTTCTTCCTCGCGTCTCGGAAATAGGTCAGTGGCGAAGATATGGAGAGGCCATCGTCATGCATCGTATTGATGCAATGCTATGATCGATAAAAAGGAATATCTGACATGCTGTTAAGTCATCATATTGTCGATATTGTGAATGAATGAAAATGTGGTTCCATCTGTTGAGCTAATCTGGGCACACGATGTTTTGATTGTCATTTTTTGCCTTGTGAATTTGCCGGCTCGCCTCACGTATATGGGTCACGGCTCCAATGTCCGCCACTCGCGAATATACTCGCGATATTACGCGATACACGAAATATATGTTGCCCGGTACATAATCGTGGTAACATGGCGATTATGTCTGACGATTTGAGCTCAAATTAATCTCCATTAACATTCGCATTTTTACGTTAATAAACGTTAAGACAATCACGTCGTTTATAAAGAAATGTCACAGATATCATGGCTTGATTAAAACCTACATTTACTAGAACAGATGTGTTTATACTTTCTTTAAGAATATTGATTATGTCTGCAACCTTTAATGCTAAGGGTCTAATGGGGATCTTGGTATGGGCATAAGCAACAGTTTCCCTTTATTTTCTTTGTCTTGAATGGCAGTAAACAACTTCTTATTTTTCCTAGTTATGTGAAAAAATATGTAACTGTCCACATGTGTGCGAGTTTGAGATGGAAAAATGCTTCTAATTGAGAACAAATATGGCTTAACAGTGTTATTTTAATTAAATTTTATGTTGAATCACAAAAAGCTCCTATAATAGCATCATCTGGCTGATAAAAAATGTACTTTAAATCGAAAATAATAAAAGTATCATCGCGTGTTACGTGTAACTATCAACAGTGTGCTTGGAAGGAAAATGGAATGTAAATAAATGTCTTGGAACCTCGAATGAAACTGAAAGTTGTTGATGTTGTGTTAAATCCTGTACTCAGTCATTCGCTTCAATGAAATTCTAATAAACAATTATAAATAAATGCAATGTTCGCATATATTTTAAAAGCGAATTTGCTGAATTTATTTTAAATGTAATCAGTTATACTTTGCCGGAAAACGTAATAAATATAATTAAAATTGAACGTAAATATTTGGTTGTAGAGCCGCAAACGGTATATTGTTACAGGTAGATCCAGTATCTTTTCATCTGATTTTAATACTTTATTACAATTAATAAAAAAAGAGTTCAAATATTTAACAATAATGTCTACATATTAATCAAATTAATTACTAAATTGACTCGTAGTTTTATCTGATTTAAAAATGGATTGCGTTGTGTTAAGATCGATTCACAAAATGGTGTGAATATTATTGTAGATTAGAGAAATAAAACTTATTGACGTGCTTTTTGGATACGGTTTCCATTTCTGTCAAAAGAGCAATAGTGAAATGATAATAACATTATAATTCGTTGAATATATTATATAACCTCAAAATATTATTTTATGTTCGATTCCTGTACATTTTTTATTCCATTGTTTGAATTAAATATTTCATCATCAAAAATATACTATTTTAAATATAAAAGCTGCGTCTTGTTCGCTTCGTCTGTAGGAACTCTGTCCTATTTTCAGTTTGATAACACCCTGACTGCGATAGTACAAAAATAGACATTAATGCGTTCCGACTTGTATAATAAATAAAATACATAGAATTTTAATAGTTATCGATAGTTAGACAATTATCGCACTATCATGTTGCTTAAATTTTTTAATAATAAGTATTTTCATAAGAACCAAATAAACTGTATGAATTATCGTTAGTTTAAGAGCCTTTTTTAAGTAATCGTCCTTGCTAAGCTGCGTTTTCCTGATGGGTATTAATGGTTTCCAATTGCTGATGAATGGACCAAGTGGTGACAAATGGCTTCCACAGTCCATGATCAGGAAAACATGTGCTTTAATAAGGGTGTCATTTAATGAACATGCACCAGAATGAATTTACTTTAAGCTTCATTATTTACCTTCACGTTTCTTAATATTTTTCATCGATAATAAAATGCATAAATTACATAATAATAATTTGAGATGGAGAAATAGCTTGCGATGTGGCAAATAATCCAGCTAGCTTGCAATAGCTAAATGTTGCGTATTTGAAGTAGATATGACCACGGAGGAAATCTTCAAATGGAACGATGAACTCATCTAACGTCTGACGTCATATATTCCTACAAGTACTACATCTAATCTGTTCAAACGGTCAGACGTATTTCCTGGCAGTTTATTTATTTAGCTAATGGGTCACACAGTTCAATTAAAACGTCTCTTGGATCTTATTGATTCTGGAAGCTTCACAGTTGTGTTTTTCAGTTTGTCATTAAACATGGAGCGGGCGCCTGCGTCAGTTGCTGTTGTATGCAAACATTATTTTTAGCATCACACTCTTGGAATATGACTCATGGACTCTTTTGATAGCCACACACAGACACACACATCAGGGGACATCAACCGATAGTTTATATTGTAATATCCGCCATATTGTTAAAGCATATGGTTATTAAAACACATGAAATTGGTAATTTTTTGTCATTTCCCTCGGCTCAAGATTGAAATCCGCATTATCCTGAATATGTACTGCATACTTAAGTGTCGTTAGACAAAAGTGAGCTAAAATAGAAAAGAAGAAATATGAATGTCCATACAAAGCTTTGTTTTGAAGCTATAATTTAATTAAGGTTGAAATTAAATTACAGTAAATAATTAGAGTTTTTATGTTTATATTTTGACCAATGAAGGAAAATTATTACATGTGGATATTAAGCGTTTTTTTCCTGAATTTCACATACTTGTACATTGATCGTAGAGTATTTATTTTCATAAGCAAGTAGGTATAAATCTATTCTTGGTTTCTACTACTTATGCCTGAATATTTAGGTATTCAATATTTTTTGCTTCATTGAACACTGGTTGTCGGCCTGTATTTACGAGCGTGCTTCAGCTGATATTATGCTGACGTAGGAGCTTCAAGAAGTAGGCGGATGGAGGCGGACGACACGATGCCATTCCATAGCTTTCAACATTTCAAAACAAAAAAATATTTATCTGTAAGGAGTTAAGGTTTCGATGACCCAGTGACGTTTTTAAATCAAAACATAGTTATATATTTTGATTTATAAAACATATGTTTTGACATATAATATCAACACGTGTGTTATAAGTACTTCTAACACAAGCAAAGGTGTACATAATTTATCTTATTGGAATGCCATTTTTTATGTTTTTTTCCATTATTAAAGTAGATACAATGCATGAAAATACAATCTTTAATAGATATAATACATACTAAAAATATATTTTTGCAGTACACTTATTCCCAATAAATCCTCTGCGGAAGAGTGGTGCTCTAGAAATATAAAAAAATATTGTTATTAGTCGAATTGAAAAATGAATGAAATATGCATTGAACATACAGTAAAATAAATATTTGTTTAGAGCCGGTGCTTCATGAACTGTACTTAAAAAAAGTGGTTCTTATTTCAAAAAGATTACGAACTACTTGTGTATTATTTATATGTATTTTAATCTTATGTTTGTTATTTAAAAAATGGAATTTTATGTGCTGTAGAACATTTTTTTACCTTTGTTAATTAATATCAAATATAATAATGTCTTTAAAAAATGCTGTTATTGCTTTAAAAAGTCGCAATTTAGATGTCCTAACACAGTTTCGGAAAACATGGTAAAAATGATTATGATAATATGAATAAATAATGTCAGATCACGTATTTTTTAAATCGATTATTACGAAAAAAACAAGTGAACAAAGAAGTGTCGATATCACATAAATAAAGCACGCATATCAACGCAGCATCATAACAAAACATCACGATTTGTGCCCTAACAGATCCAAGGTGTTTAGCGTCAATGCAAAAAATGCCGGCAAGAGCAAAGCTTCGGACTGAAGGCCGCGAAACCGGACATTGAAGATCAATCAAGAAAGAGCTATTAAGCACTCCATTGCATCAGAATTATTTCCGTCATTGCTTCGTTTTTATTAAAGCTTGTACTGTTTCATCAAATAATGCTAGCCTGAAATAACATTATTTGTAGAAATGCGTGTAGACACGAGAATTTAATATCCATAAAAATGTGTAATACTAGTATATATTATGATGTCCATATGAATTCAATGGAAGTAAATAATTTAACAATAAATAGTATCATTCCAAGATTTTTTCAGTTGTTTGCAACATATTTTGATCTCACCGAAGGTCATTATCAAGTGTATTATATTGTACATTATGAAGTGTTTTACAGTAGTTTCTGAATTAGAGAGTTAGTGAATGTAATATTAGCGTTTTTTTCTTCATTAATTTGTCCAAGAAGTTCGATCGACCCAAAAACAAGAAATAATGTTTTATACATAGACGATAAAGTTTTTTTTTTAATGCGTCTTCACCTACCTGTCTAGAAAATCACGTGAGATTACACAGTTCCTAGCATTTGGAATAACGAAAGCAATATTTCTCTCAGTAAAAAACGGTGTATTTTTTTTAAATTTCCTTTAAGGCGGTGTTGGATATTGACAGCTTAGTGAGCAGTTTCGGTTTACATTTGACTAATTGTGCATTCCTGGAAAATATCACGTAATAAGCTGTTGTCTTATGAAGTAACATGCCGACATACAACAAAATATATAATAGTTGTTAGTGTACTCGTTGATTTTTTGATGAAGCAGTAGATGCTACTACTTACATTAAAAAATCTGTTATTTGTTGATAGTCAAACTATGGATTAAATCTAAAAGGAGAGGGCTGTAAAATATTAGTATTTTGTTTCACCGGTGAAGTTTTGAAGTAAGAATCAGAAGTAATTCCCATTGGCGCCTTGCCAAACTATTGATAAATAGCCGCGACGGAAACCGAGTCCTAAATATGTTTGTTTAATTTGTGGTTACAGAAGTCGCTGAAGAAGCTTCACCATGTCTCACAGCGTGACCATCACCAGAACAACCACAACTTCTTCCACCTCCGCCATCATCCTCAACACGGGCTACCTCAAAACATGGCCGGGGTTGCTTAAGCTAGCTGAGTTGGTGAGTTCTTTCTATCAGCTATTAATCATTTGAGTTATTTAAATAACCAACATCCCCTTTTTACCATTTTAAACGTGTTAGAACATCAAATAGATTCAGTATATATGTGTGTGTATTACGTGTTGTGAGAATTAGCCAATTTTACATGCGTGATAAGTTATTTATATTTTAAGAATTTATTTTTAAATTCATACCTTGAATTTCATACCTTGTTTTAACATGGATCGTACTTAGCACTATTTCAGTTGATGGAAAACTGTAGTTTTTCGATATATGAAAGCTTCATTTCAACATGCACAGTCGCACTTTTTCATCAAGCGAAACAGTGCGCAGTGTGATCCACGGTTAAATAAGTTATGATTTTTTAAATCTATTTAATGCAAGATAAGCCCTCAAATGTGATGTTGTCTGCAGGTATCGCATTCGCATTCATACAAACGACTTTTCTTATTGCAGAAATGCCATAATATTGTCTATTTTTTTTGCTATTTTATCTTGGTAATCTCTGTTGATTGAAAAGTTCACGGAGGTAGTGTATGATAGATACATTTTAAATAGCAAAAACACTGTAGTTTAGTCGTTGATTAAACGTGTCTACCTTAAGATCAGTTTGAGCACCATGATATTTTCTCAATTATTATATGTTTTTACTTATTACTCGAATCGTGTTGAAGATCCTTATGATTTAAATCTTTAATTTATTTCTTATGAGACCAGGAGTGGGATCACACATTTGCCTAACTTCACCTTACTGCCAATAAGAAAAAATATTTTTCCTCATTATATTGGGGATATATTAACGATTAAGATAAGACAAGCTTGTGGGCGTAAGTTGTAGGCTAATAGTGCAGGAATTTACATCAAGGTACTATTCAAATATAACCTCGTAACATGTTTAAAATAAATTTAAAATTTGTAATCTATTTGGTAATTAATCATTGAGCCGTAATCTTCAAACGTTTCAAGTCTTTTTTAAAACCATACCATGGTATTTTAAGTGGTGGACCATGTTGTTTATTGATGTTAAAAATAAACTGTATACACAACTCAATACAGAAAGAATACATTTGTATTTTTACATATTGTTTTACGTCATTTGTGGTTGTCGATTTTTGAAAACAATAATATACCTTTAACATACTTAGTGTTAGTTCATTAAATGACATTACATTTGATTTCGAGGTGTTTTTACACGAATTATATCTCTATTTGAGTAGTTTTCAGTCAACTCGCTAAGAACAAATTTTGCTATTAGTAATGTTGGCTGTGTTTAAAATACTCGTAAAAATGTGCTTCAAAAGAAAGTGTCTTTCTCTATAAAATATGTTAAAGATATTGTGGCAAACGGACCAGAAAGAAACTTATTTTTTCTTTTGTTAAAATGTAGAGATATTAATGAAAAGGTCATAAAATTTTAAAGTACCACCGAGGCCGACTTATAACCTCAGGTGAATTCTGGCGAAAACCTTGAATTTTTTTAAATACCACGTTTGTTAATGATACTTTGTTTATGATCCGGTAAAACAATGCAGATTATCGACCAAAATTCCGCCAGGTTATCATCTCGATCTCGATGCGGTCATCAGGGGTGACGCTCGGATGACCTTCGCGGTAGGTTCGATCATCCATGCCGACCAAGCACCTGCCCAAGTGGGTCAATGGCGATTTACACTTTACGGTACCTACGACCAAAACAAAAAAAAAGACGATGCATCGGCCATACGTGCCCAGTGGAATAACAGTGTCAATAAGATGTACGTGCTATGCATCGAACTATAGTAACTCGCCCTTGTAAAAATGTATGTTTAAGAGGCGTAGACAATGGACGTTGAACCAGTTAGACGAAAATGCGTAATTCCTTTCAACGCATTTGAGTAACTATGTATAAACATTATTATGTTTTACTAACTTGGATTTACTTTCCGTAAATAAATAAATATTCGTAGAACGCAGTTACTTTGTGGATTGTCATATAAAGAATGAAATAATACACTTTATGGAATCGCTAAGTTTTAATGTTTTATTGATCTACCGGTTTTGGAGTCAACTCTCCTTCGTGAGGACAAACTTAAGCCCCAAAACGTAAAAGATGGTTGTCTCGGACCAGTAGACCTATAAAAATTAAAAGTCAGTGGTTTTACAAAGTGCATCATTTTATACCGTAAGCACAAATCAATCCAAAACTGTTCACCGCAATATAAAGAAAGTATTTTGTAGTTTATTAATTAAAATACATTGCTCAATGTATTTTAATGAGTGTCATTTTATGAAACAATATTTTCATGTGTATTTCTCTACAAAAGTAGGTTATTAAGACGATATACATGCACATCCGCGTGCATACCTTTTTAGTTTCATTTGTTCAAATAAATTTAGGGATTCGCGCTTTTGAATTAATAATAATTTTACAGATTAAAAGAAGGGTGTTAAACGGTAAATGGAAAAATACCGTTAGACAATATATTATAAAAGTCACTATACTTATTATGTAAGTACCAATCGGTGTTACAAATATATTATGTTATTTCATACCTCGTAATGGAGGTGAAGGTAATTTTAAGATATTGCCTAAGACAAGTGGTCCGCATGCTCGCTGATGTCCTTATAAGGGAAGTAAAGATTATGTCGAGCGATGACCTTTTGTGAAATATACAATATATAATTTCTACATAATTGCAACGCCATATTTCGTAATGTTTAGCAATGGAATTTTACTGTTTAAGTGCGTCGGTGTAATCACCCGGCCTATATAATACAATATTTCTTCATTCCATGTTTTCTATTTTAATATTTTAAATTTCATAGGAAATGAAAATTGAATAAAATTGACTTTTCCTTTTGTCTTTTATTTCGCTGTATCTTAGTCTAAAATTAAAGGCTGTCATCAGTTGTCAAATCATTAGTTGCAGGAGAAAGATATATTTTAATAGTTAAATGACGTAGCGAAATTAATAATATGAAAGTAATAAATTAATACTAGCAACACTTTATTCGCTGTGAGGTTTTTTTAATATGAATCAACAATTAATTTTCCTGTATATTGAGTAATGTTTTTAAATAAAGTTACACCTGTATGATGCATAATAACTATATTTATCGTTCACCTCTTTTTGACGAGAATTTCTAGTTTTATAATTATTTTATATACTTGATACTGTTTTACTTACTCGTACTTTGATAATTCGTAGGTTCACAGTATCTTTTGACACACGTAATCAATATTTATAAATTAACTATTTAATCATAGATATGCATATGAAATAATGCTATATATAAGTATTTTCCGTAATATAATCATATATATATTTTAAATATAAACCCACACTATTAGTTAATTTGTTTATTTATATAAAAATCTGTATAAAAGGTTGATTTTGCGCATTTCTAAATAATTAAGCACATTCAATCAAATTGCCAGTGTTGCTTTTCAGTCATTAAAAAACTACACATTTCAACTTACTTCTGACGTCACAGAAGTGTTTCAAAATATTAGATATCTAGTCGTGTTCCTATTATTTTCAATGATGAATAATTGTTCTCTGTTTCAATCTGTTTCAGCTCCTGGGCATCGTCTGTGTGGGCATCATCAGCTACTACTATAACCGCTACAGATACGACAGTCAGGTCCCCGAGCTGTTCTTCCTGCTGATGAGCGTTGCCTTCCTCATAGGAACGTTCTGCTTACTTCTATCCTGTCTCATATCGTTGGCGACATCTTCTATCATTGCCAAGACTGTTTACGTGAGTCAATCCTTTATCAACCACTTTCAAAATAGAATTAAATATAAATGTAATAATCATAATTTTAATCCGGACACGGGCGTAGATATTTTTCATAAAGATAATAAAGGTAAGAGACTTGATAATTTAGAATCACTTACTTTTGAAAAATAAAAATGAAGTTGTATGGAATTAACAACAAAAAATAAATATTTCTTGGAAAATATTTTTATCAAAAATTTGGATGGCCTGCAACATGAGGGTTGATACCGCAAGTAATGATAGTGATATCAGACAAGTAAAGCGTTATCCAATAATCATTTTTTATATAAAATGTAAGTTAAAATGATATATTGATATATTTTATATAAAATGTAATAAAAACTTATATTTAGCAAATATTTATAATCATATATTTTTGCCTTATCTTATCAACATTAAAAGTTGAGTCTCTCCGTGTCGAATCCCAATGAAGTGAAAAGTTTGTTTTACAGCTAAATGTGTAAGTCTTTGAAAGTCTTTCACAGTAAAATTTAGTCAGAATTAATGATTATTTCGTTTGATTACAGGAAGTGGTGTATCACTGCATTGCTTGCATCTTTTACTTCGCCGCTGCCATCACCCTCCTAGTGGAAGTTAACCACAAGAAGTATCAATACAACTACGAACCCTACCTGGCTGCTTCCGTAAGTATCAATGCAAAAACCACATCAATATTACATGTTCTCCAGATACTGGACGAAATGACTTGTTGCTTAAAGTTTATCTATCCATAAACCTTGCGGTGCCCTGGGCAAAAAATAAATCTGGCACCTCCTGTTTGAGGGATATTCTTCAGAAAACAACCTCTGTAGGAGCCAAGGCCGCCCTTAGAAGCCTTAGTTCATTCAGCGCCCTGGGCAGCCGACTCACTGCGCCACCCTCTAAAATCGGCACTACGCTTCAGTGTAGGTAGTGGATCACAGGAATATTTCCCGGTAGTATTTTTAGGCTGGTACGTTATCACTTATGGTTTGATATGTTCGTAAAAATGGGCGCGTAGTTCTTTATTTTAGCGAGAAGACACCTGTTACGAGGGTAATGAAACACAAAACATAATTTTGATTAAATTATAACCTTTATAGATTTCAAATTTCAATTGAAAAATACGAAGCTTTAAAAATCATAGAAGTATCTGATCAAAATGATTAAGTACCAGAATTTGAAACTAGAAAACTTGCACACGTTTATGAAATGACCAGTTTTGTTTATAACTTAAGATAAATTTGAATGCCATTTTATGCAAACGAAGACATTTCACATGTGCATGATTGACCTGGATTCATTAATATTAAGAATATATATATGCAGTGTGTGAAATGTTGATCCACCATTATCCAATGTCAATAGAATATAGCCATACTTCTGTTATAGTCCATTCAATATATGAAGAACCCTATGACACATTTATTGCCCTTTGTAAAAGGGATGGGGCAAAAATATTTATTTCGATTAGGTCGATTTTTTTTCTCTTCTTCTTCGAAAAAAAATCGAATTTGAATTCGAAGTGAATCGTATATAAACATCTCTATTTCCGCATGGCGGCTTCATGGCGAATCAGTACAAATGTTTGACTTTCAGTAGCGTGTTGTTCTTCGATCGATTCGTGTTTTTTGTTGTTGTAATTATTATATTTATTGTTAGTATTGTTAAAGTTCTTTCATTGAATCATATTTTTGTGTTTTTACAATGCCGAAGAGACAGAAAAGAACTATTCTCAGCAGTGAATCACGTGAATTTGTCGTACGCTTGCGTGATTATTTTCATCGATAAAAACAAAATGGTGGACCATTGCTGGCTGTTGAAAACATTCGAGATCGGGTCGCGGATTCCCTAGGAATCAGTAAATCTACAGTGTCTCGGATCACAGAGGAGAAATACGGTGAATCTTCATTAGAAGAGAAAAAATTATTAACACCAAATAAGAAACGACAGAAGAAATGCTCAATAACAAAACCCGATAGCTTTGATTTGGCAGCAATTCGGAATCACGTGTATGCATACTATGACCGCAACGAAATACCAACACTTCTTAAACTGGTAGGTTCTCTAAAGTCAGTCGGATTATTTCAAGGCAGTGCGACGTCTCTTAGTAAGGTATTGAAAAACATTGGCTTCAAATATAAAAAATGTGAAAAAAGAAAGTTTATAATGGAGCGCACGGATATTTCCCTGAAAAGATGCGATTTTTTGAGGCAAATGAAGAGCATTAGGAATTGGGAGAAAGTCGTTTTTCTGGTCTTTTCGGCTAGAAATAACACGTCTCCACCATTCACAGCGAACAAGATGTTGACTATTGAACGAGGCATGTGACAATGTCACGGCAGAAGATTGGAAAAAAGTGGTGGACAAAACAAAAAGACAATATTATGCAGATTGGGATCGCGATGTACGCTTTGACAATTTAAGTGAACAGAACCTGATTATAAATGTGTGTGAAAGTTTTAGTTCTGATTCCGATAGTGACGAGGACAATTTAGAATGTACTGCTTTATCGGATTCCGACTAAAATATGTGTTTTTAAGGTTATGTGCTAATATTTATCTCTACACTTGCTTTTCTTCATAATTTTCATATTACTAATATTATTATTTATAGTTTGTTTTACATGTCTCTTAAAACCTGTTAATATTCACTTATAATTGATAATAATTGTAATATTTAATTTTAGTAGGTATTTACAAAAACAATCGAAAATACGATTATTTATACCCCAACACTGGTTTTCGCAGTAATGTGACATGGCCTTCTACGTGCGTCAGATATTATAGTATTATTTTTACAAATTGCCGTATTTTTTCTAATTTGTAACAATATGCATATATTTTTTATTATTTTGTTTTTACTGTGATATATTTACCTAAATAACTTATTATATATAAGAAGAGAGGCTTTTGTTTATGTTGATAAAATTAGTATAGGTAGCGAACGTTTTTACAACGTTATATCGGACGATATTTAGCACAGGGCAATAAATGTGTCATAGGGTTCTTCCTATATTGGATGGACTATAGCACAAGATACTGAGAAAATTGAATTTAAATTTTGCGGCTAAGTTATTCGATTCAAACCACTTTTAGCTGTTTACAAATGGACGGGTATCTCAAACACTAATGAATATTTTCACGTGTAATTTGGCACAGATGCCAGGGGCAGTAGTGCCAACATAACGATAAAAAGATTAAGAAGTGCATGCTTATTTGCGACAATTATTGCGTAGTAGAGTTTTTGAACATTGATAAACATTGTATTTTTTTTTGTTTCAGATTATTGGATTGGTGGTAGCCGGTCTGTACTTGTTCAGCACCATTCTGGCCACAAAGTCCTACCGAGGGATCTAAGCATTTAACCACCGACTGCCTCATAATTTAACTATCATCTTGATATTTCAACATAAATGACAAATATCATCGTTCGTCGTCATTATTAAAAATAAATAAATCTTAATTAATTTATGTTTAGTGTTGCGAATAAATGTTTTGTGAGTGTATTGGAAAGGCCTTAAAAATAGATTGATAACCATGTACGATGTACGCAAAAGATAATAAGAATATGCTTTGAAGATCATTAGTAAGAAAACGTAGCATTTTTTGGTTCATATGAATGAACAAATATAAACAAAAATGTACAAAAAATGGTTAGATTATGCGTGTGACAAACAGTTAAAGGACATATAAGCCTATTCCGTGTCGGTCTCGTTAACCGCGCGCGTAATTCCAATGATATCCTCGATGTAGTTTAACAGCAATGGACCATCAGAATTAAGTAGCAGAAGGCGTGGCATTATAATTTGTGGTCAATATAAAACTTCAGACATGGTGTTGCTGCAGTAATGTTACGTCAGCTCTGCGTTCCAAGACTCGGTAGACTATATTTTCTATACATGTTCTTTATGAAGACCATAAATCACGGGGAGGGCATTTGGGCTTAAAGAAAAGGCATCTCTATTTTATGCTCTCCTGCAGCATACGGAAATCATGTGTCAGCCCACCTTATTGTCTGAACCAACTGGAGATTGGAAAAGCTGCTGTGAACGCTTCCTTATTTTGTCGTTCTTGTTTGCCATTGTTATTTATACCTGTAATAGGTGATCTATGGTTATTAAGGCCTTGTTACAAGAAATATACTCAGATATATTTAATATAATATAAGAAATCTTACTTTTAACTCGATGTTGTATTCACGTAGGTATTTATTTAATTTATCAAAAGTGGAAATGTTTTTTTAAAAATATTAACAACAAAGTCTTATTACTCTTATTTTTATGATACACAAATTATAACACTGCAAATCACCTTTCAGAAATTTGGAATGTACTCGTAATATAATATATGTACATAGGTACATGATTGTTTTAATTGCATTAATTTAAATCGTATATAGGATTGTTTGATAAATAATATACCTACATCGTAATAATGTAGTTGTGGAGAATTATGTCATATATTTTTAAACATTTACCTTACATTGTTTTTTTTTTAAAATAACTCAATAAAACCATCTGAAAATGTGTATCTTTAGAATGCAGATAAATTATATATTTTTGTAACCTGTTTTATACAGAATTTTTATACAAATTATTATACACTATTTTGTAATTGTATTTCATTTTATTACTTTTTTGAAAGATAAAATAAATTTATAATACTTTTGTTATTTCATTTATATTTTATGTAATTTTAAGGGGCCTGTTAAATACAATTACGGACGTAGAAAAACACTTGTGATAAGTGTGATTCTTTTGCAATATGTATTTATAAAAAGCTTATGTCATTTGTGCCTATTTTATAGATAAAAAAATGTGAAAATATAACCCAGGCCATTAGATTTATATATTAGGTAAATATGTAGTTAACTTTAAATAAATATACTTATAATCATATTGATTAAAAATATGTTATATATTTTAATTTATTACCATAAATTGAAACATTGCCTTCCTTTTAGCATATTAACTTTTTAAAAGAAGCATATAACTATGTACTCTTAAACCACTACCAGCTGTATTTGCTATACATATACTCCTGAACGTTGCTATATAGTCGATGTTTCTCCCGGGTGAGAAGATTATAAAAGTAAAAGACACAGTGCCGGTTTTAGGGGGTGGCGAAGTGGGTCGGTGCCCCAGGGCGTCGAATAAGCAAGGGGCGCCGAGGGCAACAAGTCATGCTTAGGTTGTAAAAAATATAAACAATATGGGACGACAGACAATAAATTGCCCAACGGCGCCGCAGGGTCTAAGGTCGGTACTGAAAAGACATTTGTGTATATTGTTGAATGTATACTCATTTAACCCTCTCATTACAGATCGGTTTGAATACAAATTATACTGTCAATTATAAAACTAGTAATTGAAGCATAAATGTACTTATCTGGTCTATTTTCATATATCATATTGATTCTTGTATCCTCTAGCTATCAGATGATGCATAAAAAACTATTCTAAGAAAGTTACAAAACGATATATCACGTCAACTGATGTCAACTGTCTGGGAATCTTATGACGGCATATGCCGACAACCGATGCGAAAGGGTTAACACCTGAATAATACAATTAAAAGCAACCTACAGCGTACAAAACCAAAGTATTCTTTAAATCAATTGATTTTTAATCAGAATATATTTTAAATTATGACATGACATTTTGTAAGTGGTTTATTAAAATATAATTTTATACCAATAAAATCATTTAGTAAAATTATTATTAATTACCTCCTTTTTTTCCTTCAGTTACCTATATATTTTTTCATCTAATTATTATGATTATTTTAATTGTTAAAGTCTGTATTGAATTGAATTAAATAATTAATCGAAAAGATTGAAATTAAAAACCAAAAGCATATTTTTCGATCAAATATTCATATGAAGTACTGCCATCTGTCGAAGAATAGAAAGCGCTCTACGACGAGCAATGCTTTAAAAATTCAATACGCATGTATATTTACGCCTGGTTTGAATAAATCATTAAAGATGGCACAAGGTGAAAATATTACGACATATTGCAATTATTTTAAAATTATTAAATCGAGAAACTAATAATTTATAAATAATCTGGATTTTAGATGTTTTTTCAAATGTTTGAAAATATTTAATTCCTTTCCTGCAATACATTTTGAAGTTAAGAACGAATATAAGAATATAACATTGTGGATCTATATAAAAATATATTAATGGAATCTTGCAAACGATACTATAAAACTTTATAATACTAATCTTATAAATGAGATGAAAGAGCTACAAGTATATATATATATATATATATATATAGGAAGCGGCAAAAAGATCTAAGTTTTAAATCAAATCAACGGACGAAAACGTCAGATCATTTTGCCGCTCCCTGCGTATATATATATGTATATATATACATATATATACACATACAATTGCATAAAGAATAATTATATAATTCGACTTTTTCTACTTTTTCTTCTTCTACTTGTTCTAGAACCATGTTACATTATTAATAATACAATTATTATTTTATAAATAGATATATCGTGAACTGTATAACATGAAATTTTATTTTTTCTTATCATCAAAATGGACCCAGCGGGAGTGATGTAGAAATAAACCACCCGGGGGGTTGTGTTTGTATCTTGTGTATATAGTGCACTAATCTTTTGTAGGAATGGGTTAGAAATAAAATACAAATACTCGTACATGCGAATGTATTTTGTTTCCGGCGCGGAATTTCCATAAGATCACGGCTAAACTGGTTCACAAGCTCTGAATGCTGACGACGAGCTTTTGCGATTCTTATCGCTTCTGAGAAGCTTTTGATATATTTATGTATTTATAGGTATATTTTAAAATATCTCTCCTTTTATTTGTCAAATTAGTCAATGGTGGGCTGGATCTTTATCGTTCTCCACATGTGGCGTGGAACTACTTATGTTTTCTTCTTCGATTGAACTTGTACATCATTGACGAATATACAAGTATATTTCATTGACGTTTACAAATAATTAGTAATAATTATCTGAGGATAAGGTAGCGCAAATTGTTCGTTCTCCCAAAGAGTAACACTAGCCTGCCAGAATATGCTTGGGTAATATCTCTTGGGAGAGGGATCATACTGTTCAACCACATCGTTTCGGATGTTGATATACTCCACGCAAGGGGGGCTCAGTTCACGCGAGCTTCTCGAATTTGTGTAGAGCAGTAATTTGTTGGAGTGTTCTGTTTTTAATAAGCATTGAGACTATCTGTTGTTTGTCTTTTTTTTTCTATTTATTAAGTATTTAATCATAAGTTCCTATATTTTATGCATCGGTTCTTCTACTTTCTTGTACTTCAATACTTCATTTTTTGTGGTTGTTGACTGTATTGATTAATACACTTGCGGTTGTCGTTGGTTGATATATCTGATTATTATTAATAATATTATATCAACCTTAACTATCAGAATGTGGATGTGAGATCCTCAAATATTAGGATTGTATTAAAAAGGTTGTACCTTTACGACCTACTTAATATGTCAATCAATTTAATATTGAGTAGCGATTCTAGAGCCGCTGTCACAGAACGAAAGCTTCCATTTGTTCAAATTCACAAAATATTTTTTTTCGCTTAGAGAAACTGATATCGTTGGATCCTTTGGCGTCTTTTTTTGCAGTTTTTTTTGAGGTTTTTATTATTATAAAGTAGACATAGGCAAACAAGTCCGTGACCACCAAGTAAGCCCTTCTGTTTACATTTTGATATGAAATAAGGATGCCGACAGATGTACGGGCTCGTGCCCCCCCTGGTGGTCTATATTTAACTTCCTCGCGTACAACGCTCTCGCCTCCAAAATTAGACTCACACGCTTTTTGTTTAGACTTTGGAAGTCCCGACACAAGCGATGGTCCAGACCTCGGCATGGAGCATCCAGAAATTTGGTGCTTAGTCTAACACGGTCCTCCAACCGGCAAAGTCCGTCGCATCCTGAAACATTTCACTTTTAATTAATCACTTCCGAATTTCGCGACGGTGACTCATCGACTTGTGTGACGAAACATGTAAACAGTCACAAGTAAGAATAAACTAAATATAAAAATGTGATAAAAACAATTATTTGTTCGTAATCAGCGTACAGAAAACAGTGAATGAATAAGTTTTTTTTTACACATCTTTAAAAAAATGTAAATACAGTGTTACCTCGACATACGAGTTTAATTCGTTCCGCAACCATGATCGTATTTCAAATTACTCGTATCTCAAAGCAAAGTCACTAAACGCGAGCACAACTTATCAAAGATGCTTTGACAGCGAGAGCACACTGATAACTGATTCTCTGACCGTGGCCGGGGGATTCATGCGAGAAAGCGTGACGCGCGGTTCGTGTGCAACCAGCTGACCCGCTAAGCCGATTGCTCGTATTTCAAATTTTACTCGTATCTCAAGCAAAGTCACAAATCACGAGCACAACTTATCAAAGATGCTTTGACAGCGAGAGCACACTGATATCAGATTTTCAGACCGTGGCCGGGGGATTCACGCGGGAAAGCGTGACGCGCGTTTCGTGTGCAACCGGCCGACCCGCTATGCCAAATGCTCGTATCTCAAATTTTGCTCGTATTTCAAAGCAAAAAATCGCTCGCTCGACGGCTCGTATATCAAAAAAACTCGTATGTTAGGGCAATCGTATGTCAAGGTAACACTGTACACAGAAAATAATACAGGTAGATTCAAAATATAAGTATTGTTTGTTCTCAACAGTGTAAAGAGTGACGGGGCTATGTTCTGTCACTCGTTAAAATAACACAATAAAAAAAAACTCATTTGATTCAACAACATCATAAGCTTTACTAAGCTTAGGAATATATTAGATACGAATTATGCGTGTGTACTTGTGAGACTATATATGTCTGTGATGAAGCTTAACTTCAGAAACACGCTTACTTTTGCTGATGTTGTTGGTTGATGTGACATTATTAACATGAACCTTACCTCACACATTATTGTGATGTTTGAAAAAATATATTCTATATCTAGTATATATATATATAAGCGCTTTTCGTATACTTATAATCAAAGAATTGGATTAGGCTCCGTTGATCTGATAAAATACTCTCATATCACATTTAAAATCATTGACAGTTCTTATAGAATTTTACCAACGGAATTGATCAATTACAAATTGCAAAACTATCAAGAATTTTTGATATGACTCCATCAAACGGTTCCGCTGCAATTCGTCCCCAGACCATTTGTTCAACGGCTCATCGTTAACGACGTGCGGCGCACTGGAGGCTAGGTTAGGCTAGCGAGACAGCGAGGCACCAGTTGTCCTGTGCGCCAAATGTTCCGTGCACCAGACGTCCAGTGTGTCTGGGGACGATAGGTTGTGACACCCCATAATGCAGACTGTTATTTGATCTTATGCGGGTGTGAGGTTAGGATATGGATAGGGCATCATATGGATCTAACTTTATTTATCACAGATATCATAACTTTGTATAGAATTTGCACATGCAATGGATCCTAGAGTGATAGTAATGCAATAAGTCTAGTTCTCTTAGACACGATGTTACTTTTTATTTTGTATATTGCATCGCAATGATGCAGATCTGCTATAGTTGATATAAGCAATAACTTAAATAAGTGAAAGTCTTGCTGGTGTATTTTCCAGCTTGCTTGCTCGGCATGTAAAATATAACAGTAGTGTCGGTATATTATTAAATGATTTACCGGGAAAATCGTTTAAGCACACAATTCTTTTCGAAATAATAACCACGTTGGCGTGAAAATCAACGTGTCTTTACACATAAAAGTTGTTCAGTTTATTGTCTTCCAGTGAAACGTAGTCAAATATTATTTAACTCAAACAAACAATATTATATTCCTGTCATATACGAGGTTTTAACCACCACTTAGGACTAAATCTAATAATTAAATATGGATACTATAGCTTCTTCCTCTTCTGTCTTTTAGCTTTCGTGGTGGAAGCTTTACATAATATGTTTATCATTAAAATTCTCGATCTGCGAGTATTTTTTATTTTCGTTTTTATTTTGCACACACATTAGTGACGGGTTTAGAAATTTCCAGCAAAATTTATGGCATTCATTAGGGTCTGTTGTATGTTACGTGTGGAAAGATCTAATTTTAATATGAATAATACTTATTCAAATAGTAAAATAACATATAATTTCATAAACTCTCAGATCGCGGAAATTTAGTGATAAATATCACTTTGTAGTGCCAATAACTACTATATTATATTATAGTTTTTTTTTAAATATTTTTACATTTTTGGCATTTAAACCATACATAAACAAGCATTTTGCTTTGTCTAGCAACATAACATTGAGAAAGGTTAAAGATTTCACATGACTTCCTAACCTCCTGCAATCATTTTCTTTTTAATAAAATGACAATAAATTTGCCATCCCTAATGCAATGCCAATTTATTGAAAAATATTCACAGTTCAACGCCACTCGTGTCGTAAAAAACCTGTAATTTAATATTACCGATTATATATGAAATGGTGATTGCCTCGCATTAAAACGAGATGATCGCTATTTTCTCGCGATCATTGAACCATAACTCAATAAATTGATGATCGTTTACCGATAGTTCATTAAACTTTGACGCGATTGCTTGTTATCAATAATAAAATAATAAAAGTATCATTTTCCCACCATAACAAACATTGGTACATAGTTTTTATCCAAGTACATCCAGAAGAATACCTTCAGATGATAGTGATAAATAATGTAAATTCGCCTTGAAATTCGCCAGGAACCTTGCAGTTCTTACACCCCGAGCTACTCCTGGTGTAGGACTTGGGATAGGGCACGGATAATGTGCAAACAGCTGAACTGTGCGACGGAGGTTTGTGGCGACCTTCATACCACATGCTCCAGTTAGGTGTACGGATATAGTTATTATATGGAGCGTATATGAAGAATATTTTTTTTTTCTATGAGTTTATGTTTAATTCTATAGACACTTGGATAATATTTACAAATTTAGTTCCCATTTGCATGCGGCATGTGCAAAAAATGTTTATTATTGGTTTAATCATTATGGACGGTATCTTTTTTATTTCGGTATTTATTTTTTGAGAACGGTTTTATGCATACATTTTTTTACATATACAATACTTGCTTTAAACAAATAAACTAAATGATTTATAATCGTCTTTGTTGTTATATATTAAAATGATGACAATATTTAAAACCCCATAAATACATTTAGAAGATGTTATTATTAAATCTTATATTCACGTTAGTTTACTAAATATATAAATGTTTTTTTTTTCAGACAAAAAATCACTGGAAGTGTTTGAACAATGCATTACATAGTTGGAATGTTAGACTGAGTAAAATTGAATAAAACCGATTGATATCAACGACATTATGAAAACGTCTTACCTAAACGATCAAACATAGTGAATATTGAGTTATACTATTTTAAGCAACATTTTTTTAATACGTCATAGAATGGTGCACCATAAATAAAATAATAATAACTTTAAATATTGAGCGATTATTTCACCATTGTGTCGATGTTTTACCGAGACAGTTGGTGGGAAATTATTTTTGATGATTGATAATCAATTGTATGGAAGTGATTCTTCTTGATATCAGTCTCATTCATCGTACATATTGAGAAAAATCCAATGCTTGTAACACTGACATTTGTGATAGCATTAAAAGTATTGGCCAGGCAAGACCACGTGGAAGTTCCTATTAAAATCTTACTACTTACAAGCAAATACTAGAAGTGCGTTTAGAGTCCTCGTTCTTAGTTTGCTGCACTAGGATCGCTGGGAAAAGTTTCCAGGATGGCTGGACGTCCAGTAGTGCGCATGGTGCCTGCAAACTCTAACTCTGGATGTTCTCTGGGACCTTGTTGCTGCTGCTGCTGTTGCTGTTCTTGCATCGACCTTGGATACCTCAAGACGTCCAATGGACTTACCAAGATTGCAGAAATGGTAATGAAATCAAATAAAGTATTATTTACACATATATATTTAGTATAAATCAAGTATACCATTGTTAATAGAGGAGATGTAGCGGCGTGGTTTGTGAGCGGTTCGTGGGATACTATGCGTTTCGAGGCCTGGAGCGCGACCACCGTCCGTAGGCGTTGCGTTGACGTGCTCTGTCGGCATGGTGTTGTCTCACTAAAGCATATGCTTTAATACGTTCAATACGCCTTTGATGTATATTTAAATAATCTAAAAACAAGAGCAAAAAATACACCAACAAAACTAATTAAATATCAACTTTTAGTAGTGTTCTTTAACTCTACTTCTTTTATTATAAAAAGTATGTTTTCTTACTCTATATGAGACAACATACTGTTCTTTGTCAAATTTAGTGTTTTTTTTTTTTGATTTCTTGTGTTTTGTCACGTTTCTTATGTTCTTCCAAGTCTTATAGAGATTGTGGGTATTCAAATAAATATGTCGTAAATTGCAGCTGCTGGGTGGTCTTTGCCAAAGCCTGCTGGTAGAATTTGGACTCTCTGAGGCTGGTACCCTGGGTGCCGCCTTCCATGGCTTCCTCACCACTTCTTCTGCATGCGTGCTGACCACCACAATCCTGCTTGTCTGCTACGTCGTCTCGCCCAAGAGCCAGAACCTCGTCAGGCAGTCTCTATTTGTAAGGAACGAGTAATAATATTTTTTACATACTTACAGCATTAATTATCATCAGTTTCTGTCCGACTTATTAGAAATAGGCCAAACTATGTTTTCCACGTTTAACCTTTTACAATCCTCCACCTTCCGCATACAGCCTTTCTTGCTATTCTGACGATACCAGGTTATCGTAAATAGGAGATTGGTTGAATCTCCGGTGGCTGGTTTATAGACACCATTCAAAAATATTCCTACTTTATCGATAATACTTTATTCGCAAGAAGTTCAGTCTGCCATATGTATAAATTTATTCTGTACCGCCATTATTAGTTTTTTTTTGTTTTCCTTGTTTCTTATTTTCTCTTCAAAAGAGTCACGGATCATGGATTATCTTTAACACCTTTATTCTGTGAATAAAGCCTCCAGTCAGGGAATATGCTTTGTCGGGAGTCTCTTCATTTTTGCCGAATAAAAAATGGTAGAAAAGGACATTTTTTTAAATTTTAGATTATATATTTTAACATATAAAATTTAAAAAATGCTATAAGAGTTCTGGATAGTTTTGAAAGGGCATTATAGGTTTCTATGCGACTTCAATCATTAATTGTATCCAAGGTAAAGTAAATTTATGATATATTATTTGATAATTTAGCATATTTTACAATATTACTAAACTTTTTTATTTCTTTCGACATTCAAAAAAAGGAGAGCACCTCCTTGACCTTCCATTTCACCACATTGATATTCTGGGAAATGTTATATGGAACATTTCTCAAATGATTTGACTTACAAATGAGTTTATTTTGTCTGTAGTTCTAGAGGTCGTGATATTTATTTTTACATTTTTTTTGCTTAATCAGTCTCTAAACAAAATATATTGAGACTTGCCATGAAAAAATAAATATTTTATGCGCTACATTAGTCACATAATACACGAAATAAAAGTCAGATTTAAAAAAAAAACGATTCGATATAAACTAGTAGTGAAAGTTACTTAAATTTGAAAAGATTAAACTATACTTAATAAAAAATATATTTTGTGCCTTGATAATAGTTACTGATGCAGTTACTAAGTTTACTGACCTATTTTGACCTATTTGCTTAATGAACAACAACTACACCATATTAAAAGCATCTGTTCTCATCCGATCACCGAAGTAAAGCAATATTGATCGCGAATAGTATCTGGATGAGTGTCAAAAAGCACCACGTTTCATTGATTGGATTGAGCTGCCTCTTAGAGCTAAATAATCGTCAGTTTTATCATATCATCTCCTTAAAGAATCTTATTTAAAAGCTTACACGGATAATACAATGGCGGCTAACTGAACTGTGTGGCGTCAATTTGTGACGACCGTGAACTCGTCCTGTCCTGTAGTAATATGTACTGTTTTTGTTTTCATTCCCTTGTCTACCCATCATTCTGTTGTCAACTCGTCAAGTACTCGTACATAAAGTATTTGATGGGATATTAATACTCACCGTCTCCTCGACACAGGTAATGAGACATCTGGTGTTATGACATCCGGCGGATGTCTCTGATAGTGTCACGTGATGAACAGGAGCGGATGTGGCAGAAATTATTTACTGTAATCAATAAAAAACTTTAATGCCAGTAATTATAAGTGGTGTATCGCTACGGTGTGGACGGCAAAGGGAAACATAGCAAAGAGGAGAACGCTTTCACCTTTGATCGAGAACATCTTCCACAAGCTTGCGCTAAGTCTGATGTATGTTTCCATTTGATTGCAGGAGTTTATGTTCAATGTTTCGGCTTGCTTCCTCTACCTGAGTGCTGCATCTTGCTTGGCTGCAGCCGTGACCTTCTATCTCTACCCCAAGTATGCGGTCATAAGGATGTTCTCTGCGTATCCTGCTATGACAGCTGCATACGTGAGTCCACCAATTATTTGTAAAAACTCAAAACCAATACCCTTTTACTGCATTATCATCATTCCTTATTTCTTCGTATCAAGACAGTATGATTGTTATAAATTGCTAATACAATTTTACAATGATATTGTGGCTTTTGGGTGTAGCCGTGTGCCAAACCCAAAAGCCACAATATCAAATCTGGCCGTGAAAACCTAAGAAACAATTTTACAAGTTTAATAAGACGCAATAGTCCTTCCCGCATCCCATCTCAGCACTTCATGTAATGTTCCCGATGGGTTTTAAGGGAGGCGAGAACCTAAAGAAAAGGCAGTTTTAGTTTATGCTGTCCGAACAACATATCCCTGCGAGGTTCCTGTTCGTTTCTTGACCGACGGTCATTTTCCACTGCTGAACTCTAATAAAGAAATATCTTAAGAAACATGTGATTTTAATGGATTTAAATAAACGATTTGAGTCTTAATATTTATTACATGTTTATATATCATTATCTTCTTCGTATTATCAATCCGGTGGATTGGTTTACAGCAACAAAATCTTGCATATCGATCACCACTCTTCTCGATATTCTGCAACCCTATTTAAGCTCAGCATAACAGCTCCAACTCATGTCCTCGAACACTTGCTGCAAATACTCCCGTCTAGGGCGCCCTATGCAGTTTCTACCCTCAACCACCCCTTCCACAATGTCATAATAATATAAAATCATCATAATAATATATAATTAATTGTCACCCAATTGATTAATTAAATCACATTTATTCTTACATTACAGTCAGATTGACATTTATCATTTCAAATTAATCATTCAAAGGTTTGGAACTGTGAAGAACAAAAAAAAAATGCTTTTGAATTAATTATGTTTATGTTTTACATGTTCTATGTACATCACGGACTTTATTATCCTGTATGTTGTTTTATATGATAACTCGAAAATTTATTAGTAAAATAAAAATTCTCATGAACGCACACCCGAAGAAAAAAAAGCGCAATTATAACTCGTAAATTCCAATTATAACATTTCATTTTAAAGCATTAATATTGATCGATTTTTTGATATTTTTCCAGTATTTAGGTGGTGTTGTAGGAGCTTTACACGGCGTGGATGCTTACATGGCATTCAGATATTACAAAGGATACAGATGATTGCCATAAAATCAAAACAAAAACCTGGCTGGTTCTTGGCTTCAAGAAAAGTTCTGGCATTGGTTCACCTCTAAGTTACTTAACATCATTCAATAAGAAGAGGACCTTTGGGAAGCAGAAGAAGAAGCATATGGGTTATACATTTGACTATTCTACTAGTCCCAAAGTCTTGACAACAGTAGATCTGCTTGGATGCCATGACCCTGAATATGCAACGCCTCGTGGATTATCGAAGATTTGAACCCCTAAATGGTGTCCAATTTTAATCATTTTTTTTTTGGGCAGACGATAGATGTCGCTATAGACCCATAACATTGACCGAAAATATACAGTTTTATAACACACCATTGTGCTCACGGCACTGGCGGGCTTTCCGCAGCGGACCCATATTTGGGCTCATGGCATCCATACGGTTAAAATATAAAAATATGATCCAATTTAGGAGCAGTGTTCGTTGGAGAACATAAACCAAAGATGTCTTATATAATTTCTAAGACATTTTTAGAAGAAATTCAGGTATGACTACTACATAACGTATTTGGAGGGACGTCATGACTTGTGACAAATATAGATCCGTTTTCTTCCATATTGAGAATGATTAATATAGGTAAACATTGCAAAATTAATCAATAATTATAATAAAATTAATTAATTTAAAAGAAATTTTCAGTCATATTTTGTGATTTATAATATTTATATATATTATATATAATAAAATTAATATTTTTAATATTTTTATTTTTTTATATTGACTATATTTATATCAATACTGTATACAGCTAAGAAAATAATATAAAAATTGTATAAAAATGTGTGTTATAATTTCTTCTTATTGTAGATTGTTTGGTTCCGCCGCATTTCGTTCACAGACAATTCGTTCAACGACTCATCGGTAACGATGCGGGGTGCACAGGACATTTGTTTCCCGGATAACTGGTGCACTGGATACCTCGCTAACCTAACCTAATATAAATTATTTCGTTAACGAGACCTATGGATCTCTGGACTCTACGATCACTGGTCAAATCCTTAAGTTAGGTTAGGTTAGCGAGACAGCCAGTGCACTAGTCTTCCGGGGACCGAATGTCTCGTGCACCAGATGTTCAGTGTGCTGGGGACGATAGGTCGTGACACCAGTTTATTTAAAATGTTTGTATGTAACCTCAGCTCTTTTCCTCTAGCATAATTTTTTTCCCTATCTCATCAACCATATATGCAGATAACCACTACACATCCTTATCCAGCCGACATGGTTGAGAGTAAACATAACATAATAAAACATAGACTATTGAGTAAATTAGAATGACAAAACTCTCTGTTGGTGCTTGACCCTAGAATCGCGTTCCTAACCTTAAAAATCCACCACAAAAGAGGAGAGAACTACCATACCATCACGAAAAATAAAATCACTTAAACAGTTATGGGATTTGAAAAAACATGAATGCTTAATTTTCCTACTCATAAATTATTTCAGGAATATAATTTCACAATAAGATGTTCAATAATATGTACAAGTATGATTTTTTTTATTTATCGTTAGTATAATTGATTGTTCATATAATAGCGAATTTGTAAGACAGCAACAATGCATTTTTTATAATCAAATTACTTTTTGTTTTGTTTTATGGAAACACATGCAGGAGAATACCGACAGGTGGTGATAGCAATTGTGAAGTCTGATCTGTGGAATTCTATGACGCTTAACATAATGCATATGGCTAAACCCTGTATGTGGAGTGTTTAACCACCAACGTCATAGACTACAGCCCGAGATTCACGCATCATCCTTATTATTACATGAATTTACTATGAATGGGTGGTCTTCACGGGACGACTTTCGCTTACCACCAATTTTAATCAATAGGCTATGGCTGGCATTTTACGGATGAGGGATCAAATTCACACCAACCGAGGTATTTTAGAGCTCAGAAATCGAATAAAAATCTTTTTTTTTTAATCTCCGTCGGGGATCGAACCAACGACCTTTGGCTTGCAAAGTAAACGTTTTGACCATTGAGACCACCCGACGGCATTTATTTGACATACGATATTATTTGTTATAGCTCGGTGCTTTTTCAATTTGATATTTCGTGTTTTAGAGCGCACCTAACCAAGCATAAACTTCATCGAAACTTTCACTCAATTTCTTAGATGCTTATCACAATTATATCAAATTTACGCTGCAGTAAACAAAGTACAACTGGACACGAAACAACATTAATAGAACCTAATAGCAGTTAATCATTTTATAAATAGTTACCCTATTTTTTCTTTATTGATAAAGCGATTTTCTCAAACCATCCTGTATACATATTTATTTATTTATTTATTTAACTGAACAGATGTTTCAAATTTAAAGAGTACAGTACAAACATTAAAACATTATACATAGATAGGACATAAAGATAACTCAAAGATTATACAAATTTAAGATAACATAACAGGTAATAAAATACAAAATAGAGACAGACATGAATAAGTAGATAAAAAAGAAACGAAATAATAAAAATGAAGTAGCGAAAAATGACTAACATGGAGATTAAATATAACAGGGTAATATTCGGTAGATAACTTACCGAGCTTCAGTACTTTAGTAACCTCAGACTTGGTTAGACAAGAACACATAATTATTTCATTTACGAATAGTAAAATCTTCTACAGTGAACTAAAGTGACTGTTTTTTATCGTATTCGGTAAGTTTATCATTATACAGAACAGCCAAACTACGTAGACAAAAATGTGTAGAGTCAATTTGTGGCGACCATATATAAGCCCAGTCCCTTTATAGGCGATTTTTTTGTGCGGTAACTATTACATCTTTTACGCGATTTACTTGCTACTTTTCAAAACTATTTTTTTTATTGTTGGAACCAATTCATTGACTTATATGATTTTTTTTAAATGCCACTTTCAGGAGTCAATGTATCGCGTAAAAAAGAATGGAGGGTAGTCCAAACTAAGGAGCGGATTTGAAGGAGAAAGTTAATACAATTATGTATGGCAATCTTATTTTATCTACATCTACCTCTCTATATAATTATAAAGATAGATTTTAAAGAGTTCCGACGCAAGCAAGACAGAGAAAAGATAGCAGAAAATGGACGAAATATGAATATAAACAATGAAATCCTTATATCTGATCTCCAATACATGGATCACGGACTTTTAGTCAGTTATTATATTCCGAGCATTCGTACATGTCTGATATATGTCGACACTAAAAGATTCTTCGGCTTCTTCTTTAATAACACAAGAAGGAGGAATGTTCTCTCAGCATCAGATTCTCACTCCATCTGATCTCAACTCCTGCACGCACACAACCCCTAAACATCTTTACCACAAACAGCGTGAGCCTTGTTGAGTGCCATTGTCTGTGAATGACCAACACTTTCTACTAGTGCTGTCCTGTGTTTTTAAATTTAAAAAATGTATAAACATAATAATCATTACCCGGATTCGATCCTACATATAATAAATACTAGCAAATGCATTGACCACTACTCCACTGCTTATCCTAGCATAACAATTATAAATTATAATATATAATAAATTAAATAATTTGCCCTGTTAAATTGCATGCCTAATTATAAGAATATTTTAAATATCATCAACTGATAAGTTATATCATTACTACTAAGATACTGACTTCCAGTCTTCATAAATAAAAACTGTATTCTTTATGTTTCAAGGCTTGTTTAATCCTAAAAGACAGGTATATACGAGTATATAGCAAAATATTTTGTTTCCAATGTCTCTTTATTGAACTGAGAGAAAGAAAAAAAGTACCTGTCTGTTGACTTAGATTTCTAGCGGTAGTTTGTAACAACCATATGTTCCATATTGGGAGCGGATATAGCGCAGTAGATTGGTGGTCTTCTAAGGCTGCGTCAGATCAGTTGGGACTTTCAACATAAATTACAACACTGTATTGACACCAGAAACTGCATTGATGTTTTAGCTCCGCAGAAATCCTAGAAAGTATGGATTTTACATCTAGCAGAACAATGTTCAAATCGATCGCTCCACCAACGATGGCATCCAGAAGTCATATGGTTCGCATGTTTCAATCTCAGTCCATGCCTCAGACCTGGATTCCGTCCTCCGAGGGAACTGACTTCAGTTCATCTGAATGCAATGGACCCTTCTTCTGCTGTTTCAAGCTGTGTCCTTGCTTAAAAATACAATACTTCAAGTCGTCCAGCTGCCACATCAAGATCATAACATTAGTAAGGTTTCATAAAGCTTAAAATTTTCTGAACATTTTTAATTTTTGTAATTTTTTAAATCTTTAGTACTATGCGAATATTTCATTTGACATAATTCACCTCATAATTATAATATGCAAAAACGAATGACGATACTGACAACGCTAGTTGTTTATTAAACCTTTGTTTATAATGCGTTATTAATCGAGGTTCGCTTAAACATTTTCAATCGAATTTTTTATTCTAAAACAACTGTCAAATATTTCTAAATTAAGTTTTCATTAAAATAAGTTTGTAAAATAAACATATTTTAACATAAAAAATAATCAAAACGGGTAAAAAATATAATAAATAATGAAATTATTTAAAATGGCTAATATTATACATTAAATGTACTTGTATGTGGTGGCGTGTGTGGTGTGAATAATTGTGCAATGGATTTTAAAAAATACAACACAAATAAAGATAAATTAAAAATAACATATATATAAATACTAATATTATGCGGATGGACACAAAATATTTAAAAAAAATTTTCTTTATTGAACATAGCTTTTTGTTTTACAGGTGTTGGGACTAATTGTTTACACACTGGTGGTAAACAATGGTTTACATAGAGCCAAGGAGCTTGGGAAAACCTTCCACTTCGCCCACGCCACAATAGCTGGGTGCGTGATCTTCACAGCCATACTCATCATCTGCTATGTAACCTCGCCACGTACTCATAACCTCATCAGGTCGTCTATCGTGGTAAGCAAACATTGATGTTTCATCAAAAAACTAGCTTTCTAGCACAACAATAGTTACGTGGAGAATCCTGCAAATCACGAAGTTAGACCGTATGAAAGGAAAAGGATGTATTTCATTAAGAGCGTTCTATCATTAAATTTAAATAAAACTAATTGTGCATCATTGATTTTTTAATACGTTTTAAAGGCATATGATATAGGCCTTATAAATATAATATAAATAAAATAACATTGTTAAATTGTCCACTGCAGCTTATCCAGGTGGCTCGTAACCGAAATATCCAATTCTCCATGACTCTGGTGCATAAATCAAGCTGAATTTGATAAAGTTGGTAATCATCAACATATAGCCTGGCAACCGTCGTTCTCAAAAGAAATATGAACCGATGATGATGTCGCCAGCCCAAAATCTCTTGGATATCATGTGTATTGGTATCTTCTCAAATTCGAGAATTTGGTATGTTGACGTACACATTCATTCAGAAATGGACTGCATTGCTAAATATGTTTTTGCGATCGTAAAATAGGCAAAGCGCGCGGAACGTTGCTCGAATAGAACACCCATTTCGATAAAACTGTCATTTGCACACGTTTCTGAACGCTTTATCCATCCATGGTAATTTGGCTAAACAAATTGAAAGCCAATTTGAAAAATGTCGTTTCAACAATATAACCACTGTCAACTGTCAAATTTCGAGTTATTGAGAGTCCCTATTGGGAGACTCTTAATATTGGGCTTTACACCCAGTTTCCTAACATATTTGTATTATATGCTTGAGATATATTGCTTTCAGGAGATTGTGATTAACACGATTTTTTGTGGACTCTACCTGGGATGTGGATATTACCTAAAAGAAAGCGGAATCAACGAGCTAAAGATCGCAAGTGTAAGTATATGTTACTGTTAATTTGTGGTCCAAATATGGAACGAATATGGGGAGAGAAACAGGGTGTTGCGCCGTTGGTACCGTGCGTGAGAATCAGCCATTCGTGTTATTCGGCGGATGTACGAATATGTAAATAAAAAATCTAAATGTTATTTGAAGAAATCGCATCGCTTGAAATCATCAAACGCGGGTCATGAATTACTGACCTCTGCTGTAGCGATCAAGAAACTAATGCGGACGATGAAAAGTTGTTTTTTTGTTATGGCATTGATTACTTGTACTCGCATATGGCATGATTTGTTAAGACATTACAGTCGTCGCGAATTTTTCAATGTTTTTATACACAAATTGATTATTTAAGTTTTGTACGATTTTTAAATTTTATTTTCCAGCTCATTTGCGCCATTATAGGAGGTCTTTTTGTCATTGACATATGCCTGGCTTACAGATATTATAAAGGATACAGATGATCGCTCTAGAATATAAAGGTAAATATTTATTTATAATATTGAAACATGAGAATTAAAATTTTGTACAGTTGACCCACCATATTTGGCAAGAAACCCATTTTTCTTATTTGCTCATATAAATTTCCGAGAGTTGTCAGTTTGAAGAAAAAGCGCGACGCTTACGGGTAAATTCCGCAATTTACGAGTAAGCATACAATATTTTTTTTGCATTTGGAGCATTCGGACACCACAAATTTTCGTTTCACAATAGGAAGCTCAGGTTGTCTATGCCTTGTCCCCTAACACTTGTATACCCGGAGGTCCACGATGGTTACCAGGAGCCTCAAGGGCTTGCATTGGCGGCTGTTGTACCAGAGAAATACTCGTATTTGGGTGTTAAATGATCGGGGATTTATTTAAGGAGATCGTATGATCAGCCCGAAGCTTGTACATTTTTTTGTTTTTAAGTGGTGGCTCAACTCTACCGGGGGCATGTATAGAGCTTAGATTTGATTAAATAATTAGCTCGGTCGGGTTTTGATCCGACAGCGTCTGAATGACAAGCTAACGCTCTTACCACTGGACTACGCTCGGCATATTCCATTTTGTATATTAGTACTAATAATCGTACTTACTAATTTATGTTTTTTGTTTGTATTTAGGTGGTGTTTTTTATAGAATATATGCATGATGTGTATATATATACACATAAATATATTCATAAACTATCGAATTAGCTCTTGGCTTCAGAAAGAGTTTAATACAGACGATAAAAAGTATTAAAACATATTACGAAATATACAAAAAAAACATTTATTTCAAATTTAAGTGTTATTGGACTAATAATTTCTTACAATAACCTAAGATACCTTTGACCTGCTTAAAATAGTGTCACGACCTATTTGTTTACAGTGACATCAGCATGATATAGCTCTTTCTGACTGGTGCCAAAAACCTCGATATACAATCTTTCGTCTCTTATTTCTGTTCGCATGTCGGACATGTATGTGTCACCATATTGGCATTATGACAATTCCGCTCACGGGTGTGACGTTAGTTATGTACATGTCTGCTGTGATTGGTGCGCCATTATTTCTGGAGATCGCCACTTGCGGCGCTGGGCGACAGCCCATTACGAGCGCGCTTTGTCGTCAGTTAAGTCTCGTCCGGCCCGGCGAAACGTCATGTAACGGCCGGACGAGGAAATCAAGTCTTTATTAAAAATAAATACGAATTGTGCTTCAAAAACAAGTTCTTTGCTTTGTGACCTGCTCCTGCATCCTTTCTGCACGCAGCCACGTGACGAACCCGCGATTTATCGCCTTTTTTTTTTAAAGAAAAATGAAACATTAAAAGTTAACAGATAATTCGTTCAGCGACTCATCGGTAACGACGTGGGACGCACTGGACGTCTGGACTACACATCCTTCCCAGAATTAGTGTCCTGCCAGCCCGGTTAAGTATCAAAGTAATTTGGGATGACAATCCATTCATAAAATATAACATGATCCATATGATGAATCGATTATTCCCAATTCAATCTTATGCGGACGTTCAGTTGTATAATAAATTTAATAACATTATTATATCATTTTCTTTAATGATATCAAGGTTTCACTGTAATTTTTTAAAGAATTATTTTAACCATTTTTTTATCACACTGATAAAAAAATAGTAAACATAATCCTACAAAATGAACAAAAATGATAAAAAACAAAATAAAGTTGTCCATATGCATTGAAGGTCACTTTATTTGACTGATAAAACCAGGGATAGGGCAATAAATAATAATGTAGAGGCGTCTATTTATTTGTTCAGTAACTTATTCATGGTTTTGGCAGTTATTTAAATCAATTGGAAGTGAATTAAATTAATCGCCAGTAGACTAAATAAATTTTCAGTATCTAATGTACCAGCATGAATTTCAGTTATAAAATTAAAATACCAAAATATAATAAATATAGTCAGTTATTCATGTTTAATGGTCAGTACTTAAATTAAATTGAATTGTTTTAAAATAAACGTCAAGTTTCAATTTGACAACTAGTATAGTAAGCTGTCAAGTTTTAGATGTTGGTGAGATGCAAATTTATGTCTGTAACAATGAATCATTAGCGTATGAAATGGAATGATATCTTTAACTAAATAAATTCAATAAAATTTAACTTTCTTAGGATTTGAACCGACAGTTTTCCTCAATAAAATATACATCTATGTATATGAAAACTGAAAATTAATAGATATCTACTAACCCTTTTATAAAATATTTTTATATATATATTTATGAATTATTTAATACCAACTTTTTTTTCTACTGACGATTTATATTTTTCTACTGTAAATGTTTTTTTTTACTTACGCTTTTTTTACTGACCCTTTGCTAAATAATACTGCCCCATTAATTGTAATAAATACTGATATAGTAATTAGTTGCCTAATATAGATTAGTGTTTGGTTATTGTTTTCAAATACCTTAAAAATATATTTGTAATTAATATGATTCGATTATCAAATATATATAATTTTACTCAAAAGTATATTTTGGAATTTCTTAAATGTGAGGGATACAAAAAAAATCGAGAAAATTGAATAAAATTGTTACCACCATCTCTTTAAAAAAAAAATGCATCTATCTTAAGGATAAGGCTATATTTTCCTTAGAATAATTTGTCATTTGATAACGATGCGTAAATGCCACGACGTCAAATGATGTCGTCGGATCAATACTCCACGCGAATCGTTTGGTTATCCTTTAAAATTTAAATGTCAAGCGTTCTTTAATTCACTAATGGTCACCTTATATGTGTTATATTTACACTGTGGAAAAATAAATAGATAAATTGTGTTTACGATTTTTCGTAATTCGTATGTTTGACGCAGCTTAAATATTTAGTACAAGAATTCCATGCGATGTGCGAGAACGTCTGAAGAAAGCCATTCAGGGATCATCTACTAATTGCTATTCATTCAAGGTATATAAAAAATAATTATTGTTTTAACCTTAGACATACGACATCATTCAATATAGCTGAGTGATTTTTAAGTTTAAAATACTCGTATTTCATATATTAAAGCACACATAAACAAACATTCCGCAATGACTTAAAACTATGGCGTTTAACCAATGCATCCTCCTTGTACTTATGGCGCAGAGACGTGGAATCTAACAGCTAGTCATACCCATAAAATAAAGGTCACCCAGCGAGCCATGGAGAGATCAATGCTCGGTGTGTTTCTAAAAGATCCGAAACGAGGATATCCGCAGAAGAATTTAAGCAGTGGATGCTACCCAACGAATAAGCACACTCAAGTGGCAATGAGCAGGACATATCTGTCGAAGATAGATCAATGGGGAAGAAAAGTATTGGAGTGGCGCCCAAGAACTGGCAAACGAAGCATTGGCCGACCCCTGCAAAATGTACTGACGGCATAAGAAAAATAGCTGGAGTGACTAGATGTGGAAGGCGGAGGATCGAAGATGATGGAGACTCTTACGGGAGGCTTTCGTTCAGCAGTGGACGGATACAGGCTGATGATGATGATGGTCCCCAAATTTTTTTTGGATTCTTTGGTCGTTCACGGATAAAAACTGATTTAGAAGCTATGGTCTATGGAAAAAGTTTCGAAGAACAACGTCTGTGGTAATAAACAATTATTGTTATTTCCAAGAACGATGAAACTTACTATGTAAGCATGTTCGCTAAAAATAAAAATTCTTACATATTTTTTATTGCTAAGTGACAGTTTGTTTTTCTTCTCAATAATGCGTAATGGTTCTCAAATAAAGATTCTTGCAATACGAAGAGACAGTTCATAGTGGCTACATTGTTGAAACGATATCTGTCAAATGGGCATAATCAAGTCTGTTTCGCTAAATTATCATGGATAGCGCTATCATAACCTTCAACAAAACATGCAAATGATAAAATTGTTTTTATTTAAATCAAAATTGGTTTTCAATTCGGGGAATGTTTCGTGCGCAAAATTTCGAAAAGTCATTTTCAGCGATGAGGCCTATTTCTGCATGAATGGGTACGTCAACAAACAAATCCCGGGTTAACGTGAGTCTACCGACGAAATGCGTTTTTTTTTCCTTTTTCTGTGAACGATATGTCGTGACACTATTCTTATAATCAATAGCACCTACATGTTGTAATTTACAAACCATTTATAAAGTGATTATTTTTTATTGTAATAAATATAAGCGCATCTTATGCATCCTGAAAAAGTGACTCTTTTGTGTGAATTTTGGAATAGAGGCATTATCGGTCCAAATTTTTTAAAAAAAAATATTCGCCAAGCCATCGCTGACAACGGCGAGTTCTGTAGGTTGATTTTTACCAAATTGTTTGGTCTAAATTTGTTGATATGCATACCAAAGACATCGCCGCTACATGACACACTCCCCATGTATTACAAACTATTGTAATAGAAATTGAATTTATTTGCTTTTATTTAGAAAATGCGATATTTTATGTTACAATATTTAAAAATTTGAGACCATTTCGAGAGATATTTTATTTTTTGGCTAATCGCTTAATTCGTTATCTGATTCTAACATAATTCACCTTATCTACTATAAATGTACATGACCACTCTTTGTTAGTCACCCTATTTATTTGTTTTTTGATAATGTCAGTTTCTCGAACGATAAGATGATTTTATTTCCAAAAGCTCAGTACTTGAGAGTAAGAGGACTATGTACGTACTCTGAAACATTAATTATAACAATAATTATAACTGAAATTACGAGTAGTATAATCTTTAGGAGTGAGTTAAATTGAGTAAATTATATCAATCGGTAAGTTAACTATATATACTAAAGTGAAACTACAGCTGCCCTTACATTTTGTTTATTATTGTTCCTCATTGATTTGTATCAACATTTGAATAAAATAAAATAAAATAATAAAGTACGTATACTCGAATAAAGCTGAGTCAGTTTTTTTACCATATCCACTTCATATTTGGAGCAAATGGACAGCATAAATTGTCGTTTCACAGTTCTGTGAGCTCAGGTTGTGTATGCCTTGTCCCAGAACACCTGTATACCTGGAGGTCCACATAGGAACATAGATGGTTCATGGGAGCCTCCAGGGCAAGAGCCCGCGAACTTGTATAGATTGCGGCAGTAGTACCAGAGAAATATTTTCGTGTTCAATAATGAGAATATTTAAGGAAATCGGATGCCCGACGCTCCCGAGGCCTGGACATTTTTTTGTATCTTAAAGGGTGGCTCTACCCTACTAGGGGCATGCATAGAGCTTAAATTTGATTTGAAATTAATTAAATCGAAGGTAGTCGAGATTTGAACCGACAGCATCTAAATGACAAGCAAACGCTTTAACCACTGGTTACACCATTGTATTACAAGTCTAATTACATTGATGTTTTAACTCTGCAGGAATCATGGAGCTCATGAAATTACAACCGAGCCGATCACTCTTCACCTCTATTGCTCCGTCGAAGAAGGCTTCCGGGAGTCACACGGTTCAGGTGTTCCAGTCTCGGTCCACGCCTCGATCTTGGCGTCAGTCCTTCGGGAGAACGACTGACACCAGTTCATCTGGATGCAATGCTCCCTGCTGCTGCTGTTTCGAGCTGTGTCCTTGCATAAGATTTGAATACTTGAAATCGTGTAGCGGTCTCATCAAGATAACAACATTAGTAAGATTTTGAAATATTTACTATTTTTAATTTAAATTAAAAATAACACAAAGTACATCTATCCACCCTTCTTCTCTTCTTCGTCGTGTCAGCGACGTCAATAATTTTCCACTCAATATCTAGCAAAATCGATGGCTCGTGTGTTGCATTAGGTCTTGGAATGTGCAGCTTGTTGGGCACGCGGGGCAGGATCTTACAGATGAGGCGCTTTGCAGGTCTCCACGGTCGCATTACAGAGCCTCTTCTGGCCGAAGCATTCCCTACCGCCCGAGGTTGATCTTTGTTCTTCCAACTCCGGTTCTTAATCTGTTCCACCCTTCGCTTTGCAGTTGCTGGGGTTTGTTTGCCACACGCTGTTGATTGACTATGGCTTAGAGAAAGCCAGCAAAGTGGGAGAAAACTTTCAATACACTCATGCCACGGTGGCTGGCTGCATGCTCATCACATTGCTACTTATCGTCTGCTATGTAACCGTAAGCCAGAGTCAAAATATCATCAGGTCTTCTATCTTGGTGAGCATTCTTATTGTTATTAATGTTTCAATTGTATTAAATATTTTCAAGCGACAATGGCGCATCGTTAGCGCGGTTCTCGTTAGATCAAGAAGTTAAGCAACATAAGACGCGGACCACAACTAAGATGGGACGGGTTGCCCGCTTCTTAAAAAAAATGATCAAGGACTTCTTAAAACATCAGATTAACAAATCACGCAAAATATGCCTTGAATACTACAGTATTATCAAGTTCCCGGACTTATGTCTTGGGGATTGTGGAAAACCATAAATGTTCCTAAGTGGACTTTAGGGTGCAGATATGTCTGCGGACTCTTTCCTCAGTGCTTCTTATACCATTTATGACATACGCATTCTGTTAAGTCCATTTTTTGTAATGTAATTGTGACGTTGTTAAATACTTTGTTAATTTAATATTAACTCTTAACATATCATATACATATTACTATTTTCAGGAGATGGTGCTAAACGCAACGTTTTGTGGACTCTACCTGGGATGTGGATATTACCTGTATTTGGCAGTCTTCGATAGCTTTCCATATTACGTATTTAAATGGTATATGGCCCCACGTTTTTGGTTTTCCGCCTACCCATTCATATTGGCCGCATGTGTAAGTTAATACTCGTACATCTCAAACTTAATTTAAAAAATATAAGATTTAGGCGTTTATACTTCTTAAGAAATAACGAGGCTAAAGAGCGCATCTATCCCTCAGCTGTTTAAAACCAAAGTTACTTTTTCAATTCAATTCGAGCTCCCGTGACCTTGCTTTCCTTAAAGACCGTCGATAACGATACACGGTTAGAATGATAAGGCGGAAATCTTGACGGCCAATACAACTCTGTGGCAACGTTTAGCTTCTATTTCTAAACAAGTTAATTCTTACTCAAGTTATGGACTAAACTCAATAATCATCAACTTTAATTAAATCCAAAATGAAAGCTTAATATATCTAAATAGTATTTTTTTCTAGTGAATGCTTTGTAAATGCTTCTTCGAAACCCCTCTATTGGACCTTTCATACATACGCTAAATGTGACTTGTAACAGACAACAAGACAACTCGCAGATGCTGAAATATGTTTAGGAGCGAAAAATCTAGTGTTTGTTTTAAGTGTAAAGTTGATATGGGGATAACTATGTATCGGGATGTTTGAAAGCAAACACCTTGACAGTGACCTTTTCTCATGTAGCCGTATCGCTCCTTACTGAGCGTCGTGGCAACAATGATTATTCTATCATTGGTCTAATCTAATAGAAAGCTGATGTCGTGTTTTTTTTTCAAATAATATCACAACCACAGTTTTTTCCGTTGCCATGATTTTTGCAAAGTCATATACATAATTTGTACACACTGGACGAGGCCCTCGTCACGAGAGTACTGAACTGAGGCTTAAAGAAAGGCATTTTAAATAGATCAGCAAGAAGTCTGATCCTCCCTATGTCTGGACCACATGGTTCTGAAAGCGTCTCAACCCAACAGTTCTAGAGCATAATATTAAGATGTATCATTGATTTGTAAGCATTACACCCATTTTGTATTCCATTGTCCAATTTTTACACTGGTTCATTGACCCGATTTTAGTGCAGCCAATCATTTATTTGTTTAATTCACCTTTGATTTATTTGATTCTTTTTTCAGGGCGTTTGCGGCATTATAGGATGTCTTTTTGTCTTCGACGTATACCTGGCTTATAGATATTACAGAGGGTATAGATAATCGCGTAAGTAATGTTGATGTGAAATAATAAATATTATATTGAAACATAAAAAAATGTTTGTGGCACACGGCCTCTTCAGCACCGCTTGCGTTTTAGTGCGACAGCTTTCGTAAGTTGAAACATTATGGTTGCAGTGAAACATCTGTTCATACCTTACTAGCTCCACAAAGATCTGATCAAGGAGTAACAAATTAGGTGTATTAATATGAATTCGTAAATTTTATTAATGAGGATGATTTTTTTTGAAATCCTTACTTTAAAATTTTATTTTATGATAAAAATCATAAAAACCCTCATGAAGTGTGTTTGATTTCTTATATGTGGGAAAGAATTATGAATTTTCAATGAACAGCAAATAATGTATTGCTTATGATATTAGTACATAATATATATAAAATAAAGGCTTTATATATGGATCCTTGCACTTCGCATAACAAACCGTTTATATAACAAGCAAAACACATTCTAAAAAAATATATGTGTATTGACCGTCTTTTTGGAAAAAAGGATCGCGAGAAGAATACCAGTTATTCCTGGATTGTGTCAAAACCGTCTTCATCTTCTTATTCGTCTATATCCGCTGTATAGATGGAGCATATGGACGCCACAAATAGTCGTCATAAAGTTATTTCAGTTGCCATATCCTCGCCTGATCCAAAACTCCGTCGAGTGTATCGATGACGTTAATTTCAGAAAATCCGCAGGAAGACGATATTACAGAACTTACGCTGTATTCAACTAATAGTGTAAGCGACATTTGAACGTTGGTTAGTTGTCATAAATTTATAGGAGACTGTGTTAAGGAGATTAATCGATAGCGATGTTTGGAATATTTGGTATTAAGGGGCGGCTCAACACAAAACTGATCTTGAAATATTTTAATTAATTGACAAATAAATATTCAATTGTTTATTATTTCAATATTTTTTATCACCTTTAGGAAAGTGCTGCACTTTCCTAAAGGTGATAAAAAATATTATTTTTCGCATTATATAATATTAAACTGTTTTTATCTATTAAATTAAGGTAATGGTGAGTAACTTAAATAACTATATATTATTACCTTCACGATTTCGTACCAGGCGCCGGTGGTGATTATGGTAATTATAAGCGGTCATAGTTTATCAGTAAATAATTAACTTATGTATATATACCTCTATAATAGCACCTATATGTTGTAATTAAGAACCTATTTATAAAATGTTTTTTATATTACTCGTATAATAAATAAATTTATTTCATTATTTATTTTCATTATCTATAATAAACTCTCAAAATGCTGCTCGAGAATATGCTTTCAAGATTGGTGGCTTTTACTTCTACTAGTTTGATCGACACCCCATTATAAAGTATACAAAAAACACATCCCAGAATGATGACATATATTCACTACCTGGAGATATAATAATATTGTGTGTGGAAGCAGTTACCACAGGAGAGCAGAAACATGCTGTTTTTATCAGTTTCTGGCTCTTGCTGCTCTGGTAGACAGTTTCAATACCAATAATGACGCGGTGAAACTTTCGGATTCGGAGAGATCGCTATCTGACTTGCTTGCATTTTACAAAAATACTGACAAAACAAAATATTATGTTGCTGCATTTCTATGTGTGTATTGGTTTCTTAGTCTTTAAAATGAAAGTTGTTTGCAAGTATTATTTTAAGTTGGACTTCCCCTTAAGTTTATATGATCCAGGACTAGGTAGAGTAGAGCTAATCAGCTGATCTGCGTAAAAAGTTAATTAAAACCGTCCAAATATTATTCGAGTAATATAGTTCCATAGTATTTATTTATTTTACAGAACCGTAATTCCAAGCTGTACATGCGCCCAAGAACTAATGTAACCATAGGTTTGTTATGGTGTCACGACCTATCATTGGCCGACGTTCAGCGACTCATCGGTAACGACGTGGGGTGCACTGGACGTCTGGTACACGGGTGCTCTGGATGTCTCGCTAACCTAACCTAACCGAAACTAAGGATTTGTCTATTGGTCGAGTCTAGAGATTCAAATGTCTCATTAACAAATTAACGTTAGTTTAGGTGAACGAGACATCCAGTGCACCAGTTGTTCCGTGCGTCAAATGTCCCTTGCACTAGACGTCCAGAGCGCCTCACGTCGTTACCGCTGACGTGGGGCGAGACAATATCATAGTAAATGGCAGAAAATTTAAGTTGCATTTCGTTGCGTATATATGCTACATCTAAGGATTATATGGAAGGAGAAAAGTATACAATAAGTGCCTAAGATAATCAATAATTTGATTAATATTACTTACTGCCCTTGCGCAGTACAAAATATTGATTCATCTAAATTACATATGCATTTGCAGTGTGTGGGATTGATTGAACACTTTTATTGGTGACGTGTATTATTCGCCTAAAGTAATAGTATTTGAGAAATGAGGTAGGTGTGTGTTGCAGGTTAAAAACTTGATTATTCATGGTCATTGTCCACTGTCATGGTCAATTTAAGGGAACGGTCACGCCTGGCGTGTCAACTGTGACTCTGACACTCGATCAGGGTCAATGCGGTAAAACAAACGATTAAATATTCGGAAAATGTAACGGACAACATTTTCTCGCAACCAACAACATTTTTCGTTTTTTATTTTTAATTGTGACAGTAAATTGGCTGCTTTTTGATAACGGAACGATCCCGTTAAAAACAGGACATACCGTCAGTCGGTATGTCAGGTAATCAGATCTCGCCCAGCGACGTAAGAATTACGCTTCATTTTGGACATTGTTTGCATTTTTCGTCAACAGAAAACTTACCCGTAAAATAAATGACTAGAAGAAATGAAATTTGTAAGATGCATCGAGTCAAATTAATTCAATCAAAGCAAAACATGTAGCTGGCATTATTGAACAATTAAACATATAACCAGCAATTGAAATTAGGAAAAATATTTCACGAAACGGCGAGATTTTTGAAATTTAAATCAGTGTCTTCTTTTAACATTTAGATAAGAAGCTTTTGTATCTATAGAGATGACTGATTTTTAGTTCAAATTTAACGGATTTATAAAACGTGAGCAAATGATTTTCTTTTCGAGCTTTATTAAATTTATTTTTGCTTGTAGACCCAATTTTTCACTGTATGAAACAATAAGAAAACACCAAAAAAGCAGAATTTGTTGCTACTAAAAATAATTTACGTGTCTTCCTTGCTCGGTGAGAGAAGTCGTGTCTGCGATTCTATTTTTTTTCTAAATCACCTCTGACTGGACTCCCACTGGAAAAAACTCTCTGTGTTTTCTTGCACATGTTTGCATTGAAAATTTATGCTTATTTTTTGTTGATACAATTATTTAAAGTGAAAATGTTGTTGCACGAAGTCTTTTGACACTTTACAGGCGGTAGCCGAACAACGCCTTTAAATGACATTTCATATTCAAATCACTGCGATTTTCTACGGTTTGTGTTGCTTCATTGTTGTTAACCAAGTCCATGACACTTGTCTGAAAATTCAGGGTGACCATGCTCCTGAAAATGCCGTAAAAATCAGTAAACTTTAAACACTAAAAAAATGTGATTAATATGGAAGGGTGCGATGATCTATTGTTATAAGAAATATGAAAAACGTCAAGACGTTTGGCATTGCTGAATTCCAGCCACTTTATAAATTAAATATATTGTTTTCCTTCGTATAACCTATTGAAGGTTTTTTTTATTGTTGTTACTATATAATTCAACTAAGCAATACTTTACACAGAATAACTTAAACTAAATCTGACTTTTGTCACATTGTTTTAACGTTGAGAAATCAATGGAACTTTGATATAAAGGGTTAAATTATAGACCGGTTACTTGTAGATCAGTTACAGTTGTTCTAGCCTTTGATTTATAAAAATAATATGCTATAATTTGAAGCTAGAATGTCGCAAATATCTCATTTAAATTTCCCGTCTTTAAATTAATCCGATCTTGAAAGACACTTAAGGTGTCCAATCGAAAGTTGTCGTTTAAATCTGAGACCTAGGTGACTTCAATCTCTGTACCCAGAGTGAGTAGAGGTTAATTTTATTTTGATTTAAATGATTAGGTATTTGTATTTATCACTAGTATGGTCTTCCCAAACATGTTGTATAACCACAGGTGAACATGTTTAGAATAGCAAATTAGTTTCTATAATAATATCGCAATGAACGGGGCGTTGTATTCTGAACGACTTTTTATAGAGCGAATATTCAGACAAAAAATATGATGCAAGTTGTGCACTGAGAGGAGTTATTTTGCATTTTTTGTGTCCATTTAACCGAATAATGTAATTTGAAAATGATTATTTTCGCAACAAAAAAATTATGTTATGAACTCAACGGGACTTATGACATGATAATATTAGTTAGATTCGGTTCATTTTTATCGAGATATAGTTTTTTTTTATATAATTATTTTCTCTATTCGAAGTGATTCTTACAACGTTGATATACGAGTATATATCACAGTTTACGTCTAATATTAATGCAATCAAATAAATATAAATAGCAGCAAGGTATTGATAAATAAGAAAAAAATGTTTGTAAAATAAAAAGTAATATATTATAATATAAAATTAAATGTGTATATTTTAACTGGAAAAATTAAATTTTCACACTTACAATTAATTACCTAATATAAACCTCAACTATAGAAGGTATTTGATGGTAATTTAGTATGTGAGGAGGAGATGGATCTTTCTGTTTACAGACTACTTGTGCCAATTTACGATAGCTACTTGCATAGTTGTGTTAGCAAGTTGGAGTGAATATGAGAAAAAGGCTCCGGAGTCTCGCCATCTTGTACAGCTGCCAATGTTGCGAGACGAAGGACCAGGCAGGTAACAGATTAGTTAGCGGCGTATTGTATCGCCCATATGCTTAAATGGGGAAATCATACAAGACATAATAAGTCACTTTCTGTACTTATTTTTATACTTTTGATTGGCCTGACATTTAAAAATTTCACTTATCGAATACATGTACGTGACGTACTCGTAGAAGATTGCAGTAAATTTATTGTAGGTTTAAAATACCTGCAGTATTCATTATATATGGCTACTGTGAACGCTCGTGATGTAAACTACCATTGTAAAAAAGCAAAAAAGACTACACACACTGGCTACCAACATGATTTGTGGAATAACAACCTGGGACTTAGTGCAGCAGTTTGAATTCAGGTGGTGTGACTGCACCGAGATATTACATTATGTAAAATGCTTACTGATAAAGATGGATTTGATTACACATTACTATAACTAACATGCATCAAGCCACACACTCTGCGCAGAATATTGTAAATCATCGTCTTAGTTTACTTATCGTTTATTCAACATTTCAGTACAATTATCATTACCTCATTTCAAATAATCTGATCAATGCAAACACAAACAATAAATTGTTAAAATTACACTTTTTATTTCAATTATTATTATTATATTTAAGGGGACTTATTGTGAATTTGCACAAAATGACTTTCGTCTACTCTAATGTATAACTATAATATCTTCTTAAATGCTTGATACTTAATAACAGCATTGCATGAGGTTTCCAATGGCTGTGGCGCCAGTGACAATAATTATACGAGTAGCAGGCGCCGGGATACCTGCCGAGAGCACTTACCTGCAGATCAACAGCGTTTCGCAGATTTCATCAACTTTCTCTACAGCAACTCAGTCTGTTTCTCCTTTGTAGTCCCTTGCCGTTTTTACCAGATCCATCAAAAATATTATGGTGAGTGATGAACAACGTGAAAGAACTCTAAAAAGGTTAATTGTTAATATTAGTAAGTGCTCTATTGGGGTGTAGTTACGAAGTGACTGGCCAATGACTACGTCATTTATATGGCTCACTGAAAAAGCAAAAAAAGCTGGATTTATATGGGTTATGTTGAATATATTTCTTTACCGTGAACCTTTAAACACCTTCGAATACTTACGATATTCCAGATATCTAATCCTATTGCATATTCTTAAGACTACATCTAATACCGACCACGGAGATAGTTTGTTTTGCAGAAACTTGACTTACTGAACCACGGTCAACAAGTGTTCTTTTTCAACCAAAAATGATGAGCTAAATGACATTGAATTAACATCAGATCAACTTAATTAAATCAACTGCTTAATATCGGGGCATTGAGCTATTTAACAACGGTCAATGTCAAATAATTATTAATAATTTCTTTAGGGATTCCTACGAATTTCACCCATCTTTAAGTCCAGTAAGCGCATTGAGAAATCAACGTATAACTATGACGAGAGTTAAGGACTTACCCTTGGTTCATTTTATCACTCTACTCCTGTTTCCTAGTTGAAACGTCATAATCAGGATACGAAGTTAAGTATAATTGTAGATCTTTAATAAGATTGACAGCAGAATATTTACTTATTATATTTTTAATATATTTGACTATATTATAGCATCCTTAGCATTTTAAATTATTATAATAATGCTTTTAAATTTGACGTACAGACATTCTGTTGTTATATTCAAAATGGTGTCAATTATTCAATACAGCTATTTACTATGATAAGTCAATATGGGTGGGCATCAGTCACTTATCTAAACCAGCGCACAACTGTTTTATAATATGGCTTTTGTATCTTTGTCAGTCCATCACCTAATTACATAATTAACTTATTTACATTAACAGCGAATACACATTTTTAAAACATACCTGAACGATATTTACAAAAACAAAAGTTAAACAATGTAGTTTACATTAACACTGAAAATAGAACACCCGCAATAAAGTAAAGAAGAATTTTACTAACCATTCATGTGGAATGTTGATACGCCACAACAAGAAACACAGTATTTTTTATGTCACTTAAACTGGAGAAAGCCACAAAACATTGTTGGATATATCTCATTTATGGATTTTAAGACACTTGCCATTTACTCTCGTATTTGGATTAAGTCTTGGTATTAACAGGAACGGAGTGTTTGCCGAATGTTTGATTTTGTGACATTAATATTCTGACATGTGCATCAAAGTTTATGTTCCCATGACGTAGTTTTTATTGTTACGATTTTGGGTCTCCAGCTTATTGTAATGTGTACTGAACGTGAGTTCCTTTGTACTTAATATATACATACTAATATATTTAGTATTTATATATATTAAGCTAATTTGATGTTATATTTATACAAGCATTGTCATTATTTTGTGATGAGCCCTTGCGCCAATTTTTTTAAAGTCATTTAAATACGGTTGAATTCTTGTGAATTGAAATGTTTCTTTAAAAAAATGGTATAATTAAGGAAATTAAAAGCACCAACCTTTTCTTAAGAAGAACGGTGAAGAGCCATTTTTCCTCATTAAATCACTGGGCCAGAGTTTGCTTTCGGTGGCAAAAAGATTACCTATAATATATTCTAGCGTTTACTATGCTTGTTGTTATTTGCCATGCTTCATCTATAAGTAGCTTAGTTCGTACTCTAATGCAACAACCGTTTGATATATTTAGTAAAAAATTGATAAAATTTGTGCTTTTACTTAGGCTTCAGTCTGTGATATACTATGCAAGTAGAGCGGATGTGACATAGAGAAAGAGGCGTTTATGATAGTAAAACATTAAAAATGCAATCTTTATCAATTATTATCGTTTTACCGACATTACAGTTGACAGTATCCTGAAGTACTTATCGTCATTTAAATGCGAAATAGTAATACGAGTATGATATTGTAATCATAATAATTTGTATTATCTACAACATTTTTTTAATGATAACAACTGACATTTCCAAAGAATAACACGGGTCATGGACATTTCATGATATTAGATTTCATTGCCGAGTTCAACAGGTCAGAGTTGACAGTTACGGGCCACGTGACGAACCCGCGGCTTGTCGTCTTTTTAAAGACGGAGGATATCAATTCAATTACGCATGTAGAAAACCACAAAGTGTACAGCTGTAACTTTTCAGATTGCTTTGAATGTAACTAAGTTATGTAATAGAAGGTTGAAAGATGAATTATTAATGTCTCTTGAATACTGCATCGCTTAGGAGAGGTTTTGTGATAGACTCATCAAAGACATACGCACGTATTTTTAATATTATAATATTACTATTATTACTATTATTATATTTTTTACTAGTATAATAATTATTTTTTTATATAAGCTTTATGGCAAGTGATATAACTGAAGACTCTTATTACATCAAATTGATAGCAATTTTATTATTTCAATCAATCTATTTAAATTGTAGACAAATATAATTCCACATTGCCACATCTAAGATTGCCTAATATAATATTATAACACTGATAATAAATTGCTGATTCATTTTTATTGCATTATATTTGTTTTATGACCTATATTACACTACACTTCATTTATCTTTTTTGTTTGACTATTTCATCTAGTCTATTTTGTAACGGATGTAAATGTTTGATAAAGATTTCGTTTACGTTTTCATTAATTTCATAAAAAAATATATATACTAGAATACTGCCTTTAAAATATTAAATGTTTTACTAAGCAGCGTTTATTTATTTAATTACCTAATCTAATTTTAATAACGTTAAGACTGAAAATAGCGAAAACAATGAGACTGAAAATGCTGAAAATAACTGAATATTGTTGGCAAAACTAGAAAAAATTAAAAATAAGTTTAATAATGTCTCTAATCTTGTCCATATTCTCTCATATGATTCTAATATATAAAGGTGGAATATAAAAGCAAGATACAATCAAATAAAGTATGAGTCAATATCAAATAGGGAAAACAATTTCTTGGTATTCTCTTTTAAAACGATATTTAAAGCAGAATACCAACAAATTGTGATGGAGAGATCTCATACATACGAGGAGATTCGTTCCATAAACAAAAATCATTTGACTATCTATACGTACCCAGGTTTTACATACTGTCCAATTTTTAAAAGGACTGTGAATAGTAGGTTCATGGAGCTTTCATCTACTATATATTTTTATTACACTATGACAATATATTTTACGAGTGACTTATTAGTCTTCCACTAACCAGGGTTATGTATATCCCTATTGTGGAGAATTATTTACCTGTGTGATCTTGAGTGGAAATTTTTCATATAAGAAAATCTTAAATCAAGTCACTCTATCAACACCACAACACAGCTTTCATTGCAAGACCATTGACTTATTATTTATCTTCTGGCAAACAAATTTCTGTACCTACGTACTGTATGGTACAATCACCTCAGTAGATAATAGACCGGTTGGTTAACACAAGTGCTCGGTACAACATAGTATAGAGGTTGCTTTTGGATGGAGACGACAGTTTTTATTTTTTTTCATTTTATTATATGAGTAAATTTACAATGATAATTCAACATTAGAGGTAGTTTTTTAAATAAAATTCTAAATTAATGAGTAAAAACGATTATATTCCTCGTATACCGCGATAATAACACATTTTTCATTTAAAACATTTGGTCATTTAAAAACATCTTTATTACGTTGCAATGTTTGGAATAAATTTTAAATTATTTTAAATACAATAATAAATAAAATAAATAAATAATAAAAAAAATTAAATTAGTTTAAATACAAAATAATGCAATGCAATTTCATATGAAAACAACACTAGAGCCTGATTTCACAAGAAGGTAAGAATAAGTAACAATAAACCGAATATAATTTTTCGTGAAGTACCTGTATATTATGCTTGTATTAATCATCATAACATACATATGCCATTTCTTAAGGATTATCGCTGTCGAGGAAGGCCAATAAATATGTATGTAAATTATGTACTCAGCGGAGCTCCGAGAGGTATGGGAATAGGCGAGGACCATGACGCTTTATGGCGGTAGTTTGTGAAGACCATATGCTCCAGTCAGAGGCAAGAATATGGAATGACGACATTTGTGACATTCAAATTATAATGAAGTTTATGTAAACGTATTTAAATTTAAAACCCCTACTGCTTATCATGAAAGAGGACTTTAGAAACTAGATCATTTTGTTTTATATAGTAAAATATTGACTCATAAAGTTAAAAGGAATTAATTTCTTCTATATTATTAGTGGTTTGAGGCTAACTTTACGTGTGTCCAAGTCACACTACGCTCTGTGCTCAGTACTGAGACTCCATTTCGGAATACCTCTATGATACAACCTGAAATGGCGTCTGCAAAATAATGCAAAATGTACAATGAGCGACCACAGGCCGCCATTCGGCCATCGACAGTCGCCAGAGCAACACCTCGTGAGCCGACAACAAGTCACGAACGAGTTACTAACCTATTATTATCATTGATAATATACAATAATACAAATTGATACATAACCTAAAAATCAAAGCGCAAAAACTATTTAAATGCATACATAATACGACTGATTTCATATATTATTTAAGTTTCGTGTGTGTTTTTGATTTTTTGTTGTGATGAAGTGAAGTTTCACATTTGTTTGTGTTATTTTAAAAACATTTTCGTGTGGTTTTTTTTGTGTTTTTTTTTAAATTATATAAATGGATTTGAATGTGATTGAAGAGATGGCGGGTAGAGACAGCTACTCAGGACTAGTGAGTCCAGCGCAGAATTGGGAAGATGGTAAATATAAATATATTATTTCAAAATACATTTGTAATTAATTGAAATGTTACATATTTTTAGTTGATTGATTACATACACATTGATCAATTTATCATGGGGACGTTCATAGACATTACAATACTTTACTACACCTTTGTAAAATGTTTAAATAAATAATTTAGATTTTCATAAGTAATAGAGATTTAATTTAATTTTTATTCAAATAAACTGAGAAATAACGATAATTCAAAACTAAGAGCATTGAAACATTTGTTGTTAGAAAACAAATAAAAATACACTAAATACAAAAAAACTTACTGAAACGATGCATCGTACTTTGTATCTTTTTAGTAAACTTTTTTTCTTTGTCACCTGACATTTTTCAGTGATAATTCTAATATATGAAGAATCGTCAGCATAACACGAAATCCAATCTAGAACAATTTATTATTATCGGTCTAATTACAAACTGATACACAGTTCCGCTAAATTTGTTTCTTGTTTGTCGTTTATGTTGTATTATTAATTTATTATTTCATATTATATTTTTTAGTACTGATCGCAATATATGGGACTAGAAATATAACAATGAAATCAGTATTATAAACGGTATAATACGAATGCCATTCAATATTTGTATCGAACCAAGTCTTTTGTACCTTCATTGAACTGTTTATTGGCTTACAAAAATTTGCACATCCGAGCAGCTGTTTAACAAATACAAACATTCATACAAGATGTTGTTATTCGTTTACACCATGATAAAACTATACAAAATGTCTTAAGTCGTAAATACTGTCATATATTAATTTTGAAATAATATTTCAAATAATAATTCTTTAAAAATAAAAAATAAACAACAATTGAGTCAGTCACTTTATAATACATTTTATGACTTTAAGCTGTGTACTATTTGTGAGACAGTTTTGTAACATTAAGTACTTAATTCTTTATCATATTTTTTTTTCATAAAACATATCATGAGTATTTTATTAACTGTTAACATCTTCACAGCTTAAGTCGCATCTTTATCACCTTTATATATATATATAATATTATTATAACTTGTTTTACGTTAAGCAACTGATATACATACTAATGAGACCTTATTTTCTTTGAATAACAGTTGCTCAACGCCATCCTTGCTAAAACAAGGCAAAATAGCACCTATTTAATACATTAAATGCATCTCAATGTGAATGCTAACATTATAAATAACATGTTATTACCAATTAACTGATGCTTTAATGATATAAATAAAAAATAGTTTTTTTTTGGTAAAATTGCAATTAATTATAGACGAAGTACAAGACTCAGACATAAATTTTTGACAGGCATTAACTACCTTAGCAATAATAAAATCAATCAGGATGAATCTTACTTTTGCTGCAATTGGACTATTTAAAAAATCTCTTAAAACCTTATAAATTATTTTAAATTACCTTATTTTACGTCTCTTATATTGATACTCATAATCTATCATTCGACAATACGCGGAGGTATGAAGGTCACCCCATTTTGTCTCCAAGCTTCTTTGTTATCTAACAATACTAACACAGTGGTAGACTTTTGTCATTCCATTGAACACCAATATTTCATTAAACTTTGTCGCTTTTTATGAACTATAAATGAATACGTAGCAGGATATAATATTATGACTTTGTTAACTGAATACCCATCATAAAAGGTTTTATCATCTCTTTAGTAGTATGACTTATGACTAAGCACGGTTGGAACAATGATCTTGTACGACTGTGTGAATAATCCTTAACCCACTTGCTAAGTTTTCTTTGTAAAATACTGTAGAGGCTTTCCAAAGAATCACCTTAGCTTATTTATATGACGCATACATAATTTAATTGATATTCACAACAGTTTATTGGTGATCAATGCAATGAATGCTTAGGCAACGAGAAGCATTATATAATGTGCAGATGAGAATTATTCCACATTAGGTGGTACTTCTGCATTTGTTTTCCCGAAAAATTATTATCATTTTTCACTCCTCTTCTTGGTGATATTGTTAGCATCGTCTTTTGGGAAGACTAGCGTGCGTTGTATTATTTATTGTCTGTGTATTTTATATTTCCTCCACGGTTGGAAGAATTATTATCATGTATTTATTATTTACATTTAAAACCCTAATTATGGCCATTATCCGCAACGGTCAATTCAGAAGAAATGATTAGTTTATCGGACCATGTATTTAATATCGGAATTTCTTTTCATTAGTCACATTTGTATGCTTCGTGATTATGGATCTTGTATTGCTATCGCACTAAATTTCAACACTTCCTTGAATTAAGCTTTAGTCATCATTTTTATAAACATAGCAATTATTCAAACGTTGCAACTGAATAAATACACCGTGTTAGTCACGTAGCAAAATAAAAAATATTTTTATCGATACCTGTATAATATGTATATTTATTTTATAACATATCCTTATATGGTTCATATGGCCACTCCAATAATCACCATGTTATATGCCAAGCTGTTAAGAAGTTGGCAAAAATCATAAACTCATCTCAATGAATATAGTAACTCTCTGGTATGAGAATATTTTCACAGTAGTACTTAAAAAATATAATAAAGGGTCCGCTAAATAACTTTTTTTTTTTGAAAATGCTTTTAAAAAAAATTGTGTAGCTTCGGCTGTGTGGCGTGCCATACTACACACTACGTGCGCTACGTGTAGCGCCGTCTGATTGAAACCAAATGTTGCCAATATTCTCTTCTTCAATTTTTGTGAACAAAAATGGCCCGATAATGATCGCCATTGACTGTAACGGCCACTCCTTGCTCATTTTTGAAGAAAAATGGCCTGATTTTCAAAGTAATGTCGCAATATTTCCCAGCGTTGTTCAAGCGTATACACAACCATATTCGTTTAGCGGAAGGATAAAACTAATTATTTGTCAAATCAAACATGAGCTAAGTGTTACCATTCACGAAATAAGCACTAGTTGAAAAAAAAAAACGTTAAATGGCGGACAATAGCATGACTTTCAAAGTAATGTCGCAATATTTACCAGCGTTGTTCAAGCGTATACACAACCATATTCGTTTAGCGGAAGGATAAAACTAATTATCTGTCAAATTAGACATGAGCTAAGTGTTACCATTCACGAAATAAACACTAGTTGAAAAAAAACGTTAGATGGCGGACCCTATACTTCCCAGTTGCATTATCGCAGTGACTGCTTTGGTCTTAGTAAAAAATTACTAGGAAGTCGAAGGTTTTTTTGATTTGTATTTTTGAGACGACATTCCAAGGTTGGTTTACATCGACTCAAAAGTAAAACATTAACTTTTTATAGTCAAATGCAGATTTAAGTTAAATTTATCTAAAATTAAATATTTTAATACAATATTTGAGTAAATTGTGGCAGCACAATAACTGCATATTTTACGAAAGTATGGTCCAAAAACAACTATACGTTACCTCTTAATAAAACAAGATAAAAAATCTTATTTAAATACTTTTCTTAATATTTTTTTTGTGTGAATTTTAAAATATAATATAAAATATGTAATTAATAATGCTAAATTAAAAGCGTCAATTAAAGTCATGATATAATTTTTACTGTTTTGATTTTGATTCAAAGAGAATGACATTGAAACGTAGTATATTGGTATCAATATTTTTTGTTTGTTTTTATAATTGAAATAAGTTGTAATGTTTATTGGATATACGCCGTTACTGTATAATTCAAATGCACAAAACATTCATGATTTAAAAATATTTAACACCGTTTCTTTCTAGTTTTTCCAGTAGGTAATTTGTTCTGCAATATTCTAGGTATTTGGCTTTCTAATGACAGGCAATGCCACAATTATGGGCTTACTGGAAACAGCTAAGTTATAAGAGAAAGCACGTCGAAGTAAACGTTGGTAGTCTTACTAGTGAATGTAATATAACTAAATTTCTCCGCCGATTTATGATATGCACTTTATAATAATTTCCGTTCTATCTCTTAATTTCAATTTATTATTTTCAATCACAAAGTATCTGCTTAACTTGTACAATGCTAGATTATAACCCGATACATATTGAAATAAGTATAGTATAATATATACAAATATCTTTACTGTAAAATAGAAAATGTATGCATAAGGATAACAAGAACTCTTTCAAACGGTGAACATTATCGTCATGATTTTTTCGACATTTTTATTGATAATTGTGGTAAAAAATGGTGAAATATGTTTTTTTTTCAATGTTAAACAATACTATTTCACACAGAACATTAACTTGGATCTATCCAGGGAAAGGTGGGTAGAATAAACCTAGTCAAGTAAAAATATATTTATAAATGTATTGTTTATGATTAAGGAGTTCTAAATAAAGGCAGCATGGAATGTTATATATTTATTTAAGTTTTTTAAACCATTCCTGGTGGAAAAACAGATCTGAAGCTAAACGCACAGCAACTAACGTAAGTGAGCAAGATACTGATCAAAACGAGACGCGTTTTACTTATGAAAAAAAAAATACCTGTGTTATTTAGAATCTACTCACATGCAATAATAAAATAAAGATAATCAATCATTTGAAATCCACCCGCAATGTTTCGTAGGTGAACGCTAGTTAGGAATTGTGACTTTTGGTTTGAGTCGTGTGTGGCAAATTTCTACTGTACAATATTTTGAACGCTAGATATTTTTAAATAATTCACGAGGAGAATCTTTATGACACCTGATGTCTGAGTACAACGTCAAGTGTCTATTAACAAGGACGTAATACTCATAGCAGTTGGGCTTACCTAAAGTGAGCTCGACTGTTATGAGTTACGAATCGACATTGTCTATGTAATTGTTATTATTGTCATGTGCAATGTTATTATTTCAATCAATAAATTAAACATTTCCTTGCGTCACATTGAAATAACTAGACAATCCAAGGTGATTTATAAAGCATACATTTATTATAATAAACATCATTTAGCATAACTTAGCAAATCTTTATTACTCTTACATTAATTATAGTCTATAATCTGATTACACTACACTTTTCTGATACCACAAATTAGCATCTCACGTTAAAAAAGTGAATTCTCCTCGATGATGCGCTAGCACAGATTAAATATCAGTTTGAAACTGTTAAGTCCAACGGGATAGTATCAGTATGCAGTGGCGGATTACTCCATAAGCGCAAGAGACCCCAAAACGCGTTTTGGGGCCTCCGAAAAAAGGAGCCTCTTCTTTAAATAATTATGAGTTTGCATGATAAAGGAAACGCAGGTGAAGTTTTAGTTTTCTTTTTCTGATTTTTCATAAAAATGCATGGTGCACGTTTATTACACCGATTACTATAAGTAATATAAAAACATAATCGTACAATGTATCAATTGACGGTAAATTATTGTTGTATTACTTCACACTTTTGTAACATGACTATAACAATGGGTTTTGTAACAGTTGTGACAGTGATGGTAAATGTCTAGAGCTTGCAAAATTTTAAGGTAAACGCATTTATTAATGAAATTATCATTTAATAATATAAACAGTATATACGCACCAATCTTGCTGCTTAAAATATACATTTTTATTTCATTTTTCCCGTTTTATTTTATTTACTCTGTGGCAGGTTATGAAAAAGATATATTTCTGAAATAGTAAAACAATGACAACTTTGTATGAAACCACTGACTTTTAATCAATAATCACTTTACCGATTTCGGTGACATCGACAGGAGCTACTTACCGTATCTACGAGTATATATATATACATTAACATATATAAAGTTAACTTATATTTTGTCTAATGGTATTGATATATTAAATAGATTTTGAGATTTTACGGAATTCGGCCGTTCTGGGTGACGGCACTCTAGGAGTTTAAGAAAAGATTCAATAATTATATAATGATTTGATTACCATTTTTTAATTAGAGCATGAAACTACTAGAATTCTGAAAAAAAATCAACCAGAGAAATGGTATCAGATACGACTGCGTCGGCACTAGGTGATTAACATGACCCAAACATTGAATTTTAAAATCTTAGATCATTAGTTTTAAGAATTACTCACTCCAAAAAAATCTCAAAATCCTAATATTTTGTTGGTATAAACACTATAAAAAAAGTTAAAATATTTCTCCAATAGTTTTTTTTGCGAAATGCTAAAGAACACTATAGTTTGGGGAATCTTGGGCCAGCTGATTGTTATACGGAAACATCCATCGAAGAAAAGTGAAGGCACACCTCATAACAATTATAAAGGCGTATAACAATAGCTTGTTGTTGCACGCGATGCGATATCTCTTCAGATATTCCTGCAAGATAACCTCATCCGGTTACCATAAATAGTTGGTGGGCAACAGACGTATTATGAAGTACATATTTGCAATTGAAAGTAAAATGCTATCTAAAGTCAGGAGACTGTAAGACCAAGACAAAACCTTTCTAATATTGCCAGCCTTAAATGCTCATAGAATATTATTTTTAAAAATTGTGAAATTTCACAATATAATGGTAGGTAGTAAATAAAAATTAAGTGTTCAGGATTTTGTATCTTTTTTTATCTTCGTTACTTGTGAATGAATACCGAACTTTTCAATTGTTAAATTTAATGGTTTTGTTGAAAGTAAGTATCTTTCTCAAGACATTACCCTCCAGGATGACGAGCGTCCTCATGATACATACGTTCTTTTTCATTTTCGGTTTTTAAGTTTTTTTTTTATGTAAACGCATGCAGGAGAGCACACCCGGTCAAGACCAGTGCACTCTATGACGCACAGCCATGGAGGCTGGACGCTGCATACGGGAAACGTGTGTTGTGTTCGTGTTTGTGTGTGGGTTGGGGAGATTGCATGTGTATATTTATCTGTTTCTTGTAGAGATCCAGATTGTAGGAAGAAGAAAACACAGACGCTGGAAGAGCATTCCATAGCTTACCGGTGGCATTAAGGAAGGAGCTTTGGAAACTGCCAGTTCTTGGTCGACATATATTAACCGTGTATGGATGTTCGGCAACTGTAAGACGAGTTTATCGGCTGTGGGTGGGTATAGGAGGAATTAGTTCTTTAAGTTCCGAAGAGCAGCGACCGTGGTAAAAACGGTAGAAAAGACTAAGAGAACCAATCTTAGGCCTGTGTTTCATTGATTGCAGGTTAGACGTAAGAGTGTCATTGTTTATCAAAGGAATTGTTCTTCTTTGAACTGAATCAATTAAGTTTAGAAGCCATACTTTGAATTTATACATATTAAATATTTTCCTTGTCCGACAAGAAAATAATGTTTCATGCTATTTAGTAGTTTTCATTATTAAAACAATAAAAAATAAAATTTAACTAGTAAATTTATCATCGATACCATGGCCTCACTAGGCATGATAGGTATAACTAAAGTATACTTACGTATCGTCAATAAATACTCTATTTTTGGACTGAATACGGAGACAAGAAGACTAAAAAATAATTAAATAAGGAAATAAGTTATTCGTGGCTTTTGGACAAAAACTTCTTTACAAGGTCTCTTCTTCACTATGTACGAGTATATTCAATAAAATGTTACATGATTTGTAACTTTTTTGCACGTGATTTTTGAATAAAAAAAACATTTCCGGAACTGCATACAAATCTTAGATTTTCATCTCAATAGTGTCTTCCAACGTCAAGGTCTTTTATGTTTCCCAGATTTATTCATTGTGTGTAACAACTAGTTGGAAATAATAATGTTATTGGTATCCAAAATTTTATTATGTATATCTGCAGTCTTCATACTCAAGGATTCTCTCTATTGTAACATTTCTCATCTGTTAATGTTCTCTCACGTTCTTCTGACTAAATTCTTCATTATAATCATTGATTTCCACGTCATACAATTACGTTTTTGGCTTGCAGGTAGAATATTTTTGGCCTGAATAATTCAATATTTTTTTTCATATTTCATACAATGTCGCTTAAAATAAAACCGTGGAATTAAAACTAAATAGTTCTTGGAATTATATAATAAAATGACGAGATTCGACAAATAATTGTAGATAAAATAAAATCTAGAAGCGTATATGTACATGATACAATAGTGTGTATAAACTATCGTTAACTTTCAGACGAGGAGGGTACTTAAGTATTGCTTCAAATATTACTTCAGAATAGAATAATCTTAAGCTATTTAAAGTAGATAGAAATAATGTTTTGTATGTTATATATTAAAGGTCATAAGACAAAATTGTCGCAATAACTTGCAACAATTCGTCATTTATTTTGAATATATTTAGTTAATATTAAGTGGGTACAAATATTATCTTTCAATGAGCCAAATTAATGCATCTGAATATTAATAATGTACGAGAGTTGCGACTTCTACTAGATATAGAATAGACTAGTCTAGGAAAAAAATTATGAATAAAAGCCCGTATAACCAAACATACGTAATAAATAAAATTTAATAAATTCTGATTTCGAGAATTATTTTTCATTTTAACATTTGAACCGATTTTAAAAAGTGAATAACATAACAATATACAAGCTTATCATATTAATTATAATCTACTTCATAGTGGTTGGTACTCTGCGATGTTTAAGGTTTTTTCTTTGTTACAAGACATGATATGAAATGATTCCCCATGCAATTCAAGTTCAGCGCTGGTATTTCGCATTGGGAATTGTATAATAATGAATAATTGATCTTTAGAGTGTAATGCAAACCGGTTGTTGAAGAGTTACCCTACAGCAGACCCGCACTCTCAAGGACGGAATGGAATATTCATATTATAAAGTAATATTTTCTTTGAGAGAACATCATTTTTATAACTATTTCAATGATGATATCGTCACTTATAGAAGTCTAAATATAACTCTAAATATCACGAATGGACTATAAGTATTATACATAAACATAACTTCAATTCGTTGATCTGCGTACGGCATATAATACTACAAATAACATAATATCGGATTATTATTCCTAATTAACTTGAAATTTAATAGTGATTATAAAATATTAATATACATATACCCTTGAACTCCGAGCGTAAAATCTGGGACTCGCAGCTACAAAATGATCAAAAATAAGTGCCGACCATATAGCTTCTGTATCTTACCCATTCTTACTTCTTTCTGCGTAGAATACTCGGGATACGATGGCTTGAATTTGAGAGGAATGACGAGTGAGAGAGCGGCCTTCCATACTTCAGTCGGTCAAAAAGATGATGATGGACATAGCTAGGATATGTACTCCAGATGCTGCAACATAGTATAAACTGTATCAGCCTTTTCTTCAAGCCCATCAAGGCAATCGCCATCCTGGAAGGCTGTCGGGAATTATAAACACTAGGTACTCGACAGTTAAGTGAGGAAAAGCAGACTTGTGTTAATGCGAGAACCATGGCGGCTATCAAAATATTATGGTGGTGGTTCGTGACCACCATATGCTCAAGGTAAGAGTGCGGTCATGGAAAAAATATCCTTTATCCGGCTCTGTTTGTGGAGATGCTTCGCTGTAGCAGACGCTGGAAGCAGTAATTTGACGGACGTGTTTTTATCTGCACATCATCGTGCAGAGGTTTCAATGGCCAGCTGAATAGTATGATCACGTACATTGTCCAGCACCATGTCCCCGCATGCACACGAGTTGATAATACCAGTTTGTAACCTGCCCACATGTAAATTATATCATGCGACTCCATGTGTAATCACAGACAATCACACTGCACGTGTCTTTCAACATAACTCGACAATTATTCAACAGTTTTGTTCACAAATCGTCATTAGAATTGTATGTCATATGTCAGTTTCATAAATACCAATAATTGTAAGATGCGAGCTGTAATTAGAGTAATTTATTAATTATTATTTTAAGCGTTGTTTTAATATTTAATTAAATTTATATCGCTATACAAATTAACTTAAAAATGTCAACCGAGTCGGATAGATACTTTATATGGAAAGAATGTGAAAAGGTTGTATGCGCTTTTGATTTTAGGAAGTTGTTATTGTTAGTTTTTTTCTCGATAAACAGTTTTTGGTAGAATTTTATAATATAATTAAAATCAATGAAAGTATATTAAGAGTTATTCCACATTTTTTTTATGAGACATGTTTCGGCTTCGTCGAGGAGACATTTTCAAATGAATTAGATGAGAAGTGAATATAAACTGATACTCAACTTATAAAGACTTCTTCGATTCTTATTCTCTTAAAAATGGCTTCACGACGAAGCCGATACATAAACACGACGAAGCATAAAATTAAAATTGTGAATATGTGTAAATATTATTTTATTTATTTTTATTAATACATTTCTAGAAGAGAATTATATTGGGTTTATATATACTAGCAATACGAGTACGTTCTCATATTTCTACAGCTATTTTTGGAATTCATAGACAAAAAAGTCATAAATAACAGTATGTATTAGTTTTTCCGAATGAATTAATGAAATTTATGTTACGTCATAAATGCTTCATTTTATTTTATACAATTGAACGCTAAGCATTACATTTACACATGATATTGCCCAACAACATTCCTACGGGATCTAAGTTCCCCTGGGAATTAAATGAACTTAGCTATGTTTTCGCACAATTAAATAATGTAATTTTCAGCATATTATTCGATATAATAGTTATATTTTTTGTCATTGAAACCGATAAACGTATTCAGAGATATTTTTGCGGTTGGAATTTCAGCGGTTATGGTGCATTGGTTGATGGAGCGGAAATTTAACTAACTATTTTTCTTCAATTGAATCGTTTTTTTTTTATTTCAAAAAACATTTAATTTCATGGAATATTCGATTGTCGCGCCATCTGTGGATAAATGCAATTACTGTTTTGATTCCTCACTTTTTAAATTCACCGATTGAACATATTTTTACGAGTGCATATAAAATAATCGTATAATGAACAAAGCAAAAACTATTTAGGTATTTGGTATAGAGATATATGTAAGCTTACTAAAGTACTCGTAAATAGTCAAAACAATGTGATGGATTACTTATTAAGCACATAATTACGATAATGGAGACAATATATGATAATTGAATTAATCACGACACACTGATCAGTCACCGAAGTGTTTAAGACCAAAGAAGACTTTGATTTTTTAGAATTATTGTATATTATCTTTATTTATAAATAGATAAAAAAAACTTCTAATTACCCATTTCTGTCTACATTTTATCCTCTCTTCTTCAAGGACATCTAAATATTTTTTATTTGAATGATTTTATAGTAGGCTTACATCAAACATATGATTATAAATGTTGAATATTAAATATATGCACAAGTATAGTAGCTTCTATGGATAAGAAAAATTGTTCGTCTTTTTCAAATGATTCCTTCATCGTATTAAATTGAAGTCTTTGATAAAATTTAATATTTCTTAAGTCAAACGAATTGTGTTCATTGACAGAGTTGCTCATAGTCACATTTCCTAAGTTACCATTCAAAAATATCGTTTATAATTGTTTGTAATCATTCATAACCAAGTGCATTCATGCCATTAACCACTCTTAGAGCCAAACCGAAACTTTTTTTACTATATGAGGAGCATTTGGACACCACAAATTGACATTTCACAGTTCTGTAAGCTCAGATTGTCTATGCTTTGTCCCAGAACACCTGCACCTGGTAGTCCATATGAGAACATCGATGATATCCGGTAGTTTCAAGAGCAAGAGTCCGCGAACTTGCATAGACTGCGGCTGTAGTACCAGAGAAATATTTGGGTATTCAATAATCAGCGTTTTTAAGGAGATCAGTTGATCAGCCTGACGTTCTCGAATCCTGGACAAATTTTGTTTAGTCCTTAAGGGTGGCTTAACCGTACCGGGGGCATGCATAGATCTTAGATTTTTTTTAAATCAAGCTAGTTCAGGATTTAAGCCGACAACGTCTGAATGGCGAACAAATGCTTTAACCACTGGACTATGCCGCCGGCTATAACCTTAACTTGTAATCAATTAGTTGAAACTCGTACACAAATATTTATTGTTTTTTTCAAATAGGATTTAGTGTAGTTGCAAAACACATAACCGGAAACATGTTTTTTTAGAAAACTATTAGTTTTATTATTTCAATGTTATGCATATACAATAGTAAATATCCTTGATCGTTAATCTGCTTAATACGTTCTTCAGAAGAGTCGTGAGATTAATTGATAATGAAGAATAATTATACTGTGCTTATAATTACACTTTGTGTAGATCGAGATATACGAGATCAAGGGGATTGGATGTGTTGGTATCATCCATAATCTTCCTTCAATTGAGACACGAATAAACAATACACTTAATAATGTATTAATATAAATAAATAACAGGTTGTTTTTTACGAGAATGCATTTTTAACACGTTGACTGCCACGAATTTTTTCACTGTTCTGCTCTAAAGAGCCAATTTGATTGAATCACATTATATATATAAAAGCTTATAAAGCTTAGAATAAATATTTTATAATTAAATTTTCTGTTCATTCAAGCCAAACGTGATTTTTTATTCTCTTTGTTGAGACCATCTACTTATATGTATACTGTTATATTATTAGTTTCCTCGTATCTGTATAAATATTATAAAACACATAATGAATAGACGAGATAATTCGTAGTATGCGTCCTGAGCAAGTAAACAACCTATGAGTTATCTCGTAGGTGGTAATTAACGTATCGAGCTTATAAGTAAGACTGCTCGAATAATGAAAGGGATGAACCGTAAAGCATTTTTTTTTTATGTAAACGCATGCAGGAGAGCACAACCGGTCAAGACCAGTGCACTCTATGACGCTCAGCCAGGGAGGCTGGACGCTGCATGCGGGAAACGTGTGTTGTGTTCGTATTTGTGTGTGAGTTGGGTAGATTGCAAGTGTATGTTTATCTGTTTCTTGAAGAGATCCAGATTGTAGGATGGAGGAAACACAGACATTCTTTCAAAAACTAATAAGGGGATTTGTGTGAAAAGAAAAACCACACAAAAATATATTATAGATATTTGTTTAACAACCCTTATAAAAGAAAGTGAACGAAGAATGGATGACGTTGATACAACAGTAAGAGACCACTTAATAAAAGTGTGTCAATAGGTAGTTAATCATATTCTATAATCTATGGTGACTTTCCTGTATCTTTTATATTATATTACTAAAAGTATTGTGCTAGCGCTTTACACAGCATATTTTCGGTATCCTAACTTTGATATTCTTCTTCTTTGTCTGCGTCCTACAGGATTATAAAAACAAATTAATGGAAGCATCAGTTTCCCATATTCACCAAATAAATTATTGTGTGTTTTGTTAAGCATTTATTTTAAAGTTGCGTTTTAAAAATTATGTACTTATATGTTTATGTACAGTGATATTTCATGGACATGTTACTTGAAAAATATTGTTTTAATGAATAGCGATAGACAATGTCCAACTATGAACCTTTATGATAGCTGATTATTGAACTTACATAATTATTTTATCCGTATGTATGTACGTCTCACACGACACGTGTTTCTAATAAAATCTTCGAAGAATTTCGATTCGTCACTTCTGAAAATAAGAATGGGATTAAATAATAAAACTGATAACTATTTTTATTTAAGGGATACCAGCTTTTATTGATGCCAATTATTTTTCATGTGTCATATATTTTTTTTATTTTTTTCCTAATAAAATAATAAATTTTCAAAGATCCCTCTCTAGCATCACCGATCAGATTTGTAATGCTTTTCCAGCAACTGTGTTTCTTCTTCCATAAAATCTGGATCTCTTCAATTGAGATATCAATGTACTCGTTTATACACTTGTAATATCCCTAAACCTTACACAAACGTCCTATATTTTTTCTGTTTGATGTTTCTAGTCGACTTGGTTGAATGACATACGGAGCGGCAAAAAAGCTGACGGTCTTAAATAAAAACAACGACGAAAACCGTCAGTGTTTTTTGTCACTCCCCGTATTAAAATCAATTGAAAAGTTTTGCGTTACTTATCAAAAAGTTAAATTTGTTTTTTAATAGTGACGTAGTTTCCGTGAAACAAGATTCATGGTATTTTTAGCAAATCTAATTACGTATATGTCGTATACAACGTAGTTGACATCAGCATGATGTAGTCCTTGCTGACTGGTACCGAAAACCTCGATTTACAATCTTTCGTCTCTTATTTCTGTTCGCTCGTCATACATTTATGTGTCACCATATTGGTATTTTTGGACAAGTCCGCTCACGGGTGTGTTAGTTATATACACCGCCTCTCAGCCAGTGGTGTCCCGCCCTTCGGCGAGAGATATTGTATTGTGGCTCGGCCGAATGCTAGGACGAGCCATGAAATTATAATGTTTTATCGTAAATATATGTCAATGTGCTTCTGAAAAAGTCTTTGTTTTGCTGACATGTTCCTCATCATGCCCTCACCCGACGGAATAACGCCTTTTGAGAGAGAGGAGGATGTCAAAGTATATGGCGAAATATTACAATTTAGTAAATACATATTCTGGCAAAATGCTAGCTTTTAAACTGAATCAAACTTTGGTTCCCCTATTCATTATCAGTATTGACATTAATCCTTTTGTTGTTACGATGATAATATCACTGGATGAGTCTCGCATACTTCATGTTTTCTTACTCTACTTATCGTTCATCTTGCAAATGAACATTTGGAATTATCGTGTGCTTTGTTATCTTCCTAACATATATAACACTGTGAGCGGAAAATTTGTGGTCAAGAAACCACCACATTACCCATTAAAAAAAACATTGCTTTGACAGGTGTCGCGTCTAATGGCCTATAATAAAATAAACAGAGTTGAACGGGCAAATTAAAAGCTAATACCTGTATTTAATGTCATGTATATTCAAACTCTTTGTTGACGCTTCAATATTATTTGGTAATTTATGAAATTCGTTCTTATTTGGTCGTAACACTCTTTGCACATACGTGTGTTCAGTTTTTTTGCATCTCTATCAACTCCATTTGGATGATATGGAGGATACAAATTTCCGTAACTGATAATTACCCCAACGCCACCGAGGCTTGGACTATATGGTAAAAGTATTAACAATAGTGCAATGTTGCTTAAATTTACTATGGCGGGTATGGTTTAGTGGTAAAAACGTTTGCTTACCAAATTGAAAGTCGTGGGTTAAATCTCCTTCGGAGATTTAAAAAAATCTAAACTCTATCAATACCCCGGGTTGGTGTGAATTTGATCCTTCATCTATAAAATGACAGTCATGGCCTATTGATTAAAATTGGCGTCTGATAAAATTCATCCCGTGAACAGCACCCATGAATAGTGAAATTCTATAATAGATGTATGATGTATGAATGTCGGGCTGTAGCCTATAACGTTGGCGGATCAATACTTCACATGCAGCATTTAGCCATATGTAACATGATAAACATCATATAATCCACCGATTACATTTATGCATCACTATGACAATCTGTCAGAATGCTCCTTCAGCGATTTGATAAGAACAGACGTTTCAAAATGGTTTGGTTATTAATAGTATTCAGTTGGAGTGTGACAATATTAAGTAAGTAGGTATAATATAAGACCTTCTTGACGCATCTTTACTTTCATTATTTTTACGCAGTTTTCTTCCACTAAAATAGTTAGTAAATAGGTGGTACATTTATATTACAAATATACGGCCTAGTTGTAAAGTGATAGGACTTTTTGGCGTGTGACTTTGTTCTATATATTTAAGTTTTCATGATTTTCTAGATTTCTTGGGCGACAACACGAACGATGTCCAAAGCACGGCCTCCTCTGTACCCTTGGGAGCTGCTGTAGCGTCCCTTGGAGGAAGCAGCGCTGGTATGGCGGTGCCTACTCTACTCCTGGTCGCAGCTGGTATCGTTCTAGCAATCGCCACACTCTTCGCACTCGGGATCTTCATAGACTGCAGACAACAGTAAGCCTAACACTTAGATAATATCCATAACCTATAAGTTCCTCTGAAATCTGCACTTGCCTTTGGGTATCACCGCTACACCTGATATATTCTCGTATTTCTATTAAGCTATACCACATACAAAAATACTAAATATGTTTTTTAATGAGTACATGAAATTTTATTTTACATTTGCGTGGATTGCAGGCAACCAGGACCAAATACGAAGTGCGTTTGGAACCTAACATCATACTTTGTAGGAGACAAGGGACGTAAGATGTAAAAACATTTTCAAAATGTATTGAAAGAAGATTTAAATTTGGAACAAAATTTGAATTCATTTGTTTACGAGTAACTTTGTTTTTATGCTGTTGCCTTCAATTTTTTCACAGCATTTGTGCTGTGTGATGTCAACCTCAACAATCGGGATTGATTCTTTTGGACTCCTCTTCTTATTCATAGAATAGCCTCATGCGTATATCACTAACGCAAGGTCTACTATCAATTTAATTCATGCATCCTTTTTAATTTTTTCAATAAATAAGTGTAACCTTTAGTGTCACGGCTTCTTTTAATTCACCGATTGGTATCAATATATGCTTGTTGCATTCATGGCAAAGTTATATCACTTGGAAATGATGCATTCATGCAGTCTTCCTGTGCTATTACTAGATTCCTGTCATGATTCTCTTCTCAAGGATTTTTTTATTGCGAAGATGCATGTAACGTAGAGTTGCTCCTTCAAAGTAAATATGTACAGTCTACTAAATGGTTCAGGCCTCGGGAGCATCGGGATAATCATCCAATCTTATTAAAACGTTTTAAGAGGGTTACCTGTATAACGTTTAACCCTTTCGCATCGATGTCGGCATATTCCGTCATAAGATTCCCCGACCGTTGACATTGGTTGACGTGATATATTTTTTTCTGCTTTCTTAGAATAGTTTTTTATGCATCATCTGATAGCTAAAGGATACAAGAACCAATGTGATATACGACAATAGACCAGATAAGTACATTTATGCTTCAAATACTAGTTTTATATTTGACAGTATAATTTGTATTCAAACGGAGCCGTAATTAAAGGATTAAGATGTATATTGCGTGTGAAAAATATAATTTGAGTTTTTAAAATATATTTAATGCGAATTCAACCAACGTAAACATTTTTATAAGGTCGTCGCCTTCTGTTTTGTTTTTGCAAAATCCGGCTTTGGCAAACTAAAACATAATCCGCGAGAACGCATATTGTGACGTAGATTAACAAAAAACAGGTCCAATGTTATGTTTACGTTGTTTACATTTTGATAAACCGAATGCTGACTAATTTATTAGCTATTTGATACCCAATAAATGTATTGGCAAGTTTTACATTCGTTTATTGCCGTCATCAACACTAGTGTTCAAGGAAACGATTTTTAATTCTTGTTCATGTAGTTGGCGCATGTTGCTGTGTATGAAGGTCGATGTTCAAGGTAGTCAACCGCATCAATCGATGTAATAAATGCTGCATCTTCATTATATTGGTAACTTGTCTAAAATCGATTTAAATGGTAATATTATGATATGTAGACATTATGAAAAATACTTATATTTTATCAATCCTACATAAAGGTTATTTGCACGAGCGATTTAATAGAAATATTGATATTTTAAAGAAAGATAGGATCAGATTGTAAAAGAAAAAACACCTTTGTAGTTAGATCTTATTTCAAATTAAACAGCTGATCAAACAATTGTGATTTAAAAAAATGTATTATAAAAAAAAAGTAATTATGTATATTCTTCCCGTTGTGTTTATAAATCGTTATTTTTAATCCTTAGATTAGTCGTTTTTTAAAGCTGACAGTACTTGGTGAATAAATTACATTAAATAATAAAAATATTGTTGCAAATAAGCAAGAATAGGTATAATCAATTTGTCAAAAATTATAATACTGTTTGTCGACGCACAATGCTGGTTACTTCATTTTGTTTTAGCCAGGGATTTATAATTGTAATTTCCTTTTTAGTCTAGACGAGGAACAAAATAAACAGATACATTTTTAAAATGTATTAACACGAGATTCAAATTTCGAACAAAATTTAAAGTAGATTGTTTTTCGAACTTTTGTTTATTTTTTAGTTCTGTTCAACTGGTTCCCAACGTTTGTTCTTTGGATAGTTTTTAGAATGTGATGCCAACCTCATTAGACAATTGTCGGGACCATGAGTGATTCCTTTGACCGGCCTCAAAGACTAATGCAGGTCATAGGCTTAAGTCATGTCCATGATATTTACCTGTCTCGGTCTTCTATTCCCTGAAAGTCTCAAACACACTCAAGGGGGCGTTATCGCGAACCTTCCAAGATTTATTGTAAAAAATCGATGAATACAACATATTTATAGATGTGTTTTGTACTTGTTGCAGGAAGTTAGCAGAAAAGAACAAGGCAGGAGTGACTCGGAAGAAGAGGACCATCAGGTTGGGCATCCTGCGCTGCAGACGCGTATCCGAGGATACTACGGGAGTCATCAGGGGTGCCGAGGGTCCAGGGTTCAGTAGGCCTCCGCTGGAAACCATAGCAGAGGTCGTCTGAGACTTGCGCCAACTATCACAACTTAATCATCGCATGGTGATCATCAAAACAGCAATCTCAGTGGATTAATTCCATCTATCTCGACCAGTATTGCTTGCTTCTGTGACATATTTTTAAGAACATCTAAAATACATTATTCTCTAATTGGTCAGCATGTTTTTTAATGTGAATACAATGAGGGTGTTTATATAAAACTTAATGCAATTATTTGTTCGCAAACTAAAATGGTTTTTAAGCCAAAATTACCTTAACCACGGACCAATATGCCCTTAAATTTGTTCCTGGTACATTGGTTTTTGATGTGTCATACATTATTATTTAATTACATATAACAAACATCAGAGCTGTTTACTTTTGATAGCCTAACAAAATAAAAACACTTTGATGGAACGGTGCATATAGAATAGGGGCTTAAAACTAGTTCATAACACAATAGATTCATTGTGAACACCACCCATTCATAGCGAATTTCTGTAATAATTGGATGATGCGTGCAAGTCAGGTTGTAATATATAACGTTAGCAGATCAACATTCCACATGCAGTGCTAAGCCATATGAAACATGGAAAGGGTTATAGAACAGATAAGACTTTAGAATCACTATCACCATCTGTCGGTATTCTCCCTTACACAAAAAAATAAAAGTGAAATATTTCTCACAATCCGTCATTCAAAACATTAGTGAATGTTTTAAAAAACCTTTTGGTTTTGGATGATTTATTGATAATTTAAACTTCATATCATATATAATTAAGGATGGATATAATATGGCACAATTGGCATTGCAAATCACTTGACGAACACTTAATGTTGGCAAAATAAATATTAAAAATAAAAAACAGAGTATCAGGTGAATTTCTGACTCAATTATCAAGAGGTATTATAGTGAAGAAATAAATGTAAGATAAAATTATACTCCATCATTTGAAGTTGTTTATATCAAATCAATGATGAGGGTATTGACTTACGTTTTCTAGAGGTCAAACACTACCTTGAAGACTAGGAGATTATTTTAATTTCTGTGGATTTATGGATTTACTTTCATAGTTGCATTGTTAATTATTATTACATGTCATTAAGTAATTTACTTTAGATAACATTATCTTTAAAGTCTCATTGATTATGATGCTTATTGATGCTTACTGCATCCTGCACTTCCTAGTGCGAGGGAGTTTAGAGAAATTACTTCAAGGTGTATTATAATATCATGGCTTGTTATATGAAAGCACTATAACATAAATTATTGTTTAATATTTTGTAATTGCATATTATAATCTGTGATGTAATATTAAAGATAACTGAATTGTTGTTGTCACTAATTAATGTTACTAAAGTATTGATTATTTATATTTTTAATTAGAATAAATATGTTTATTCATATTATATATTTCACTTATATGACTAAATAATATTATTAAAAGAAGTGTCGGGGTCATTAGTCGATATCAGCAGACTTATGAATTGATTATTTAAATAGTTGAGGCATAAACTAAGGAGTGTGGAAGTCATACATTCCAACTAGAGTATTTGTTGGACAGGAGTGTGGTGGCAACTTATCGTGTACATATGGGTTCCAATTGAGAACCGACAATGCCTTTGAGAGAGATTAATATTGTATTATGTATACCAGAAATAAAAAAAATATTTGTATATTTATCCCACGGGAAATATTATGGTTTTTATACTTGGAAAAACCAATTTTACATAATGGCACCCCCGCCTGTTTTATAAGCAGTAATTATAAATTACTGTGTTTGCGTGTGAATGTTTCTGTAAGTTTGTACATACAGAATATATTATAGGAAAAATAATAAAAAGAGAGGTACAGAATGTCCATTTTTTATTAAAAAATATATTTTTGATAAATTGTATTACATACATTTAAAAATTATATTAATTATTTTGTCTAAAAGAAAATATCAAAGATTGGAATGTATATAGATTACAAGAATAGATAACAAATTAATCTATTCAGCTGACATGAAATAATACAAATATATACCTAAAATAATAAAAGTGTTAAAAAAAACAACACAATATATCTTTCAATATAATTCTTACCCTTTTCATAACATAAGACCTTCGTTTAAAATTATTAGTCCAAAAATATTTTTAATGTTTGTAAAATTAAGCAAATAGCAAAACTTTAATACTGTCAAAATATATAAAAAATGTTATTCAAAATATTTTAATTATAAATGTTTAAATGTGGCATCCAATTTTATTTGATAAAAAAAACGAGGTTAGAAAGATGTTTGATTTCACAAGGAGTAAATATAATCTACAAAAACAGTATGTATGTGAAATTTATATTTTCTATCACTGTTGTTATCTTGCTGGTTCCTTAAATATTGAAGATATCCATTACATCAGTCATCAAAAAAATAATAACACATTTAACATTAATAATAAATGAAACATTCAAGCTTCTATGGCAACAAAAAATTACACTTGGAATTTAAAGAAGACATTTTTGATAATAATAGATACACAATATGGCTACGAAATATGACACAAGTGTTTTTTTTTTAAATAAAATCAGCCTTAAGGAATAGCTTGCCTTGTAAATTACAGTCTGCATATACAATATTTGTAGTTTTAATAAGATCATTTTGAACAATTAAGTGAGATATACCTGTATATAACACCACAATTATATAAAAGCATTGCATTAGAATCCCATCCCTTATGCTCTTTCTTTCTATGCAGCTAGTAAGTGAGATTTCGAGGTGGTTTTATTGTAGGATGTAATATTTAAAAGTAATTTTCTTTTACTTTAAAAGTAGAATTTCATCATTTTTTTTCAACATATATAGTCTACTCTTCCTTTTTTATTTATGGTATTCAATTATGTGACACATTACCTAGATAAAAATGATATTTAAGACAGTGCATTGGAACCTAACACCATGGCAAGCAGTGCCATGCGCACGTACATGCCGTACTCGGCCTGGCGGAAGTAAGCCGCTCGGGGATCCGTGTCAAAGTCCTTGCTGATCTCATCCAGTCGAGGCAGAGGATGCATCACCACCATCCTCTTCTTAGCTCGGGTCATCAGCTGCGGTGTCACCACATACAATCCGCACGCCTGAAATAAAAATATTATTTATTTTATTACAAGTTTTTTAAACAATATGCCAACATGAAAATGCTATTCAATGGCTTCAACTGTCCAGTGAACTACTTTAATATTAAGCCGCGTCTTTAGGAAGGTGTTGCATTTAGGAAGAATATCTTGTCGTTTTGTAAAGAGTGAATTTAGGAGTAGATAACACAGAGAGTTTAAGAGCTTTCTAAAGCCACATATTATTTAAAATATAAAAATAAATAAAAACGTATATATTATTTTAAAATATATTGAGGAAACTGACTGAAATGTCACACATTATGTAAAACCTTTAATTAATGACATATTTTTACCCTTTTCATTTTTGGAACATTTTGAATCATAGTTATGTACCAACTGTAAATACATTGTCATTTAGATCGTTGTCTGTGATTAAGTATAGACAGATAATTGATTCAAAACCCATTATCATTCAGATCTTCTTAAAGATAATGCAATTAGGTATTATGTAGTCAATTAAAGTGTAATCGATTTTAATTTCAATAATTAATGACTGCAATATACAATAGACAAAATAAATTTATTTTAAGATTGGTTTTTACGTGTTTGATTTTTCGACATTAAGTTTTAAATTATTGCAATAAGCTGCCAAAAAAAATGGCCCAAAATATTGTGAGCACAAACAGAATATATATTTTTTAATTTCAAATACATCATTCCAGTGACTAAACGCATCGCTTTCTTGTATGCAAATTTTAGGCAAAAAAAGGTTTAGAATAGGATATAATATGAGTTGAAGATATACCTTATCATACTCCTCTTGCGTTTGGAATCTTTCTCTCTGTATTCTCGTCATGTAGAGCACATGTGTGTCAGCGAGGACATCATTGAGGCTGCTGTAAACATTCTGAGAGACTCCTTTAGAGCTGACAAAGTCCACAATGTGCTTGGGCATCCCGAGAGCAGGAGGACTGACGTATCTCAGCTGGACGTCGTAGAGAGTCAGAAGTCTGGCGAGGGAGTGGACAGTTCTGCCGTTCTTCAGGTCCCCAACCATGGTGATGGTCAGACCGTTGACTGTGCCGATTTCCTCTCGGATAGTGAAGATGTCGAGGAGTGCTTGGGTCGGATGCTCACCGACGCCGTCTCCGGCATTTATTATCGGCTTGCGACAGTGAAGTGCTGAACGCTAAAAAGTAAACAAAAAATTAGCATTATAAATATAAATATTATTATATGAGAACTTGCAGATAATACTCTCTTCATCTTGACAATTCAAAATGCTCCTTGATGATGATAAGACAGATACTAAACACTCCAATTGGTGGTGTTTAGAAAGAAAGAAAAAAAATTACAGGTCAACAAAATTATTTGACTTACCGATACTGCACCAGGTTCCGGATGCCGTAGAACCACTACATCAGCATAACTGGCCATCACTGCAACACTGTCTTCAAGAGATTCACCTTTCTTGGCCGAGGAACTTGTTGCATCCGTGTGGATCACTGTTCCACCGAGCCTCTGCATCGCAGCCGTAAAGCTACAACTGGTCCGCGTGCTCACTTCATAGAAGATAGAAGCCAACACTTTTCCCTTTAGAATATCATCCAAAGAGCGACCTTTCAGAAATGGCTCCTCTCATTAGTGTAGCGAGGTTGAATATGTCATTGAGATGCTCTTTACAGAACATGTCCACAGAAAGAATGTTCTTCCCGCTGAGATCCAGGCTGGGAATCTTATCTCTTGCAGCGAGAGCGTCTTTAGTTAAAGGATAATTAGACGAGCTGTCACATCTCTGACGAAGACTAGGAACGATTGGGATCGGGGACAAGCTTCGAAGAGGATTTTCAGAAAAGTGCACTCCAAGTTTAGGATGAACCTCGTGGTAGGGTTTAGCCGGGAGATCACTTTCGAAATCTTGATCACTGGATTTACTGATGTCTGCTAATTTGACGTCGTTGAAGTAAGTGTGCGTGTCTAGTGCGGAGCTCGGTCGACTGAATTCTTGCTTCTCCGGCACAAATTGTGGTTTCTTGCTGATCGGCCATTCTTTAACATTTTGTCCGAAGCCGGGCGGAACGAGAATCTGGCCTTCGACAAAAGCGACTTCTCCTCTTAATACTACTCTGTGTACCGCCCCTCGGACTTTCATTCCGGCAAACGGAGTCCATTTTGATTTAGTGAAAGCCATTTCTTGCGGTATCGTCCAATCGTCATCCGTATCGACTTCTATATAAGTATCAGGCTGCTCGGGGAGATTGAATATTCTTCTGGGATTCTTATGGAACTTGTTAATGATATCTTCCATGGTGAGTCTTCCTTCGTGCACGGCGTTCAAGAGAAGCGGCAATATCGTTTCGAGTCCCGGAAAACCGGGAAGAGCTTTCGGCCCGGATTTTTCGTGAACGGCATGCGGGGCATGGTCTGTCGCAAACACATCAATAATATCAAGATTGTTCCACAGCTCCGCTTGATCTTCAGGAGTCGCCAGATTCGGCCTGACTTCACTCTTATCGAGACCGATTCTTTCCAAGTCATCGGTGCTCAAAAACAGATGGTGAGGACAGACTTCGCAAGTGACTTTAATGCCGCGCTCTTTCGCCGCTCGGATGATTTGAATTTCTTGTTTCCTCGCGACGTGGCAGACGTGAATCGGCCGATCTGTTAAAGACGCCAAGAGTAAAATAGCGGCAGTCGTTTCTCTTTCGGCGTGTACGCAGATGGGAGATTTCTTTGGCCAGTTGACTAAATGCTTCTGCCAGGTTGTCATGTCGTTCAGTTTGAGGGTTGTGTATGTTTCGTTGAGGTACATTTTGAGACCTGCCGCTTTGGATGCGAGTTCTCCGACGCTCATGAAGTTTGTGGAGGACGCTCCTGCGAACAAGGCGTAGTCGCACCTCGCACCAGCTTTGGCGAGCTGTTGGACTTCTTGGAAGCTTTCTTCGTCGACTACCGCGGGGTTGGTATTGGGCATGGCGCAGATGAGGGTGATTCCGCCAGCCAGGGCTGCTGCTGTGGCGCTGCTGAAGTCTTCTTTGTAGGTGGCTCCGGGTTCTCTGACGTGTACATGGACGTCGATAAACCCTGGCAGCTTCACTATGTTCCTCGACGTCATGCAGTCGGTGTGAGTTTTCATCGGTGGCATCAAGCCGATTCTCCTAATAGCCTGGAAAATTCAAGGGAATAAGTTTTTCGTTTACTGCAATTATCACTCTTCACATTGTTGATGTAGCTACTCATTCATATTAGTGGTGATCGCTGCTCACCTCAACAAGCAGCTTGGTGCACTTGACATCCGTGATGAGCGGCACGGAGTAGTCCACGGCGAGGCGCCTGGTCCTGTAGCCGTGGGTGGTGAAGGAAGACACGCGCCTCGCCCCGCCGTTGCTCATGGGCAGGTTGATGATCAGCTCCAGTTGCTTCGTCGCCATGAACTCGGCCAGGTGCATCAGGTCTCCCTGCGACTTCATGTTGTCGAGATTGTCGAATGTCCACTGGACGCTTTCCACCTGCAGAAACAACAAAATGATGCAGTCATATGTATAAGACAAGACTGATGTAGTCATAAGAACCGTCAATTATATCATGTACAGTGGAACCTCTCATAACGTGCACCTCTCATAACGAGTAATTCGCATGAGTAAAAAAAATGTGAAAAAAATGCTCCCATAACGAGCAACATTTCGCATAACCAGTAACGCAGAAAGGGGAAGTCACATAACGTATGACGCACTTGTGAGCTGGGACTTCTGCTTCATTGCGTCAGTCTGTGTTTAGCACTCGTACCGTTAGCACATTAGTGCTGCATGTGAACACACATTTTTCTTAACTTATGTGCAGACATTATTTGTATTTGGGAGCTGAATTTAATCCACCATTTTTCCCTAGGACTCGTGAGTATTTCGCAGAGAAATGTGATATATTTGCAGATATGTACTAACTTTAATAACCTATGTATCCGACTTTACACAATCTGAATATCTTAAAAATGCAGATTGATAAAAACATGCAACAACACACATCCTTCACCTTTAAATGCACATGACTAATGATCGTATGGTTCATTGGATTGAAACAAACTGTTATTTGTTTGCATGAAGTTGAGGAAAATCTATCGAAAGAATCGTGAGTTTACAGCAAAATCTCAAAAAATATGCTCAAGTCATACATTTTTATATTAATGCTAGGTAAATGTATACCCCATAATTAATATGTTTGCCGTATGTTCATGATCCAGTAAACAACGCGGTCGTCTATCATTATGATACAAATAAGAGTATACCAGTATTTTAAGAAACTAAAGATTTTATAAATTTATAAAATCCAAATTAATCGATTAAGACTAACCTATTCAAAATACCATAGTCGAGAGATCTACAATATAACAGAAAGTTAATAGCTATACGTTAATTTAAATTTTCTTCCCTACAGAGGTGCTTACTTTATATAAAAAAATTATTAAAATATATGTAATTGTATATTATCTCTACAGAGATTTTGTAATCGCAATTAGAAAGGACCCCCAGCTTGTAAGAACTTGCCGATACGTAAAAGCGTTTCTCGGTCACAATGATAAAATCTGCTTGAATCTGATAAGAATAGCTGAAAATGATCAAATCAACTAAAAAATATCATGAGTTTCTATTAGACATTTCCTGTTGAACAATTACGTGATAATATCTAAATCGTGATAGACTGAGTAAGAGAGTTGGTAAGTAAGATTACTTGCGTGAAAAACAATCAGGGCCATTTGCTCACCAAACGTCAAAAAGGTCCCTTATTTATAACAAGCCAATTTGACAGTTGTTCTAGAGAATTGGTTCCCAGCCGATGGGTAATTCCATCCTAAGGGTGAATTTCTAGTTGAATGGCGTGATTTCATTTATTTTATTTAGTTTTTCGTCTTTCAAATTTATGGAGGGACTTGTTAAACAAAACACATTAATTAACTTAATACTTTGCGAGTATAATATATCAGTATTCGGTTGCAATCAGCTGATTATGCCTGCACAAGTCGTATTGGAAAACAGTTATGTCATAATAAGGGAATTCTGAGTATACTTCTCTGTATTCGTTATGCGAAACGACGCATAACTAAGCGAGTAGATTTATGCAACTTGTTTGATTGTTATGTGAGATGCACGCTTAACGAGGTTCTACCCCCGATGTTGAATTAGTTTGAAAAAGCCGTGAAATAGAAAGATCAATGATGTTTAATAGATTAATTGATTAGCTGCGAATCGGAAATCGGTAAAAGTATTTCTAAGATGTAGTTCAATATCATTTATCCTTGACGAATGACCGTGGTTTAAAGCCGATCATATAATCGCATTCGCTTATAATTAATGCCCCACAGCAAATCCAAAAGAAAAGAATATCTACATCCGTTAGAGATGACTTTCATTATCTGGTTGTGATGTGCCGCGATAAGCCGTTAGCGGCCATGTTTAGCATTCACAACGACACATAATTAAATGGCCGAGCATGGTAATTTATACAATTAATGGCGGCCTCCTTCTCGGGCGCATCTCGCCAGTAACTGAATAACTGCCATTATCGTAATAAAAGTAATAATAATTAAGACGATGTGTAACACTAAAATATATTTTTGGAAGCGGCGGAGCACAATTAAGGAATTTGCCAGACCGCTGGTCGGATTCATATTTGATATTGCTTTAACGAAAAACCAACAGGCGTGAACCCCCGCAGTACGATGCCCAATCTTTTGATACATAACACAAGCAATTCATAAAAAGGTGATATATCATACTATTGACTTCGTTGGTCTTATATATACACTTATATGTATTATTATATGTGGATTCTGAAGACTTTTACTTAAAGTGATACATTTTCACTCATATATTAATCCATTAATTATTCAGAATAATTAATCTCATGTGTACACTCTAGACAGGACTCGAGCTTCAGAGCAAAGACAAGATCAGTTAACCCTCCTATAACATTTTCATAAGATCGGACGGTAAGCTTGATGCTCCTGAAAACTGGACCATTTAGTCCTAAGAGGCTGTTCATCCCAAAATAACATCATAGAAAGGAACGATATACTCGTATGAAAAATCGCTGCAAACGCTAAATTGAAAATCTCCGTTTTAAATAAAAAAAAAGCGTTATTGAAGGGGTTGACTGTATAAGCTGAGTGTGAATTCTAGATATACAACTTTAAGTCATCTTATAATCTAAATCGTTATAAAATCCTTGTTGTTTATTTTACTGTTAATGCATTTCGAATGATTTTCGTTTATTTGAAATTAAATTCTGCGCGGGCAAAAACAAAAGTAAAGATATGTCATTGCACACATGTTATGTATATGATGGTTATACGTGAAATTGAATAAGCGAAATATTTTGAAAACAGTAACTACTTAAATTAAGGAAAATAAAAAGAAATAAGGATTCAATCGTGACTTCAGCTCTCATGCCACAGGATCAATCCCCGGATGTTTTGCTTGTGATAATGATTTCAATAACAATGCGTCGCTTTATCTACAATAATCACGCATTTCGGCCATGATGATAAAAATCATAGGATATGTTAAATAAGTAAACCAATATCAACAAAAATCAAGCAAAAAACTATTGAAAATCTAAACAAATGCTAACAAAATCTACATTGTCAATTTCCTGTCGGTGAAATGTTAATTTTTGGCTATTGAATGTCACAAGTACTTATTATTTGTAAACAGAGTCTTTATCCTGAGTGGCGATTTTATCGAAAATGGCGATCAAGAATAGATTGTATGTATAATGTCAATTGAGCTGTAATTGTGAATGAAAAACACGAGTGTATAAATATATTTAAGGTTACACTCTTCGAGTTTAGCCTCGTCTAAAACCAGACAACTTATAATGGATCCTGATAAAACAATGAAAGATAAAATTACGCCACATGAGTAAAAAAAACCTTTCTACAATTAAAGACTATAGAAAAACGTTGATGAAAATCTGTGGAAGAGAATGGAAATGAATGAGTGTAGAGACTGGGAAATTCGTCTGCGAGGATGAAAAGACTGACGCCTAAATTCATGTTTTATGGGTGTTCGAATGGGATATCAATTTAAAATTGACGAAAAAAATATGGGTACGATATATTGAACCATAACGCAAATACTATATAAAATGAAAGCCTAAATGCTGAACGCAGAAAATCAAGAGTAAAATTTAGATGCTTGTTAACCCTTTCGCATCGGTTGTCGGCATATGCCGTCATAAGATTCGCCGACCGTTGAAATCGGTTGACGTGATATATCGTTTTGATAATTCCTTAGAATAGTTTTTTATGCATCATCTGATAGCTAAAGGATACAAGAACCAATGTGATGTATGAAAATAGACCAGATAAGTACATTTATGCTTCAAATACTAGTTTTATAATTGACATTATAATTTGTATTCAAACCGAGCCTTAATGAAAGGATTAAGAATTTCTAACAGACTCACTATTTGAGAAAAAAATGAGCTGCAAATTTAAAAAAAAAATGATGAATTTTTTGAACAAAATATTTAGAAAATTGAAGGTTGTATGGATTTTTGTCAAATTAATAAAAATAACGGAATGTCAATAAAAGCATAGTTCCATAACTGTTCCTGCAGTTTCGCCTTCAATGAAAAAAGCTTCATCAGTTCAGTATCTTCACATTTTATATACGTTGAAAACTAAGAAGCTTTCATTTAAAGCGAAACTGCGGTAATCCAGCAAGAGAAATACAGTGCTTAGTACGATCCATGTTAAAACAAGGTAGGAAGTAATAACTTATTTAATATTACATTATAAATATTTTTTAAATACCAGTTAATATGCCTGCAATCACGGGACAATTAACTACTAGATTATGATCTCATTTACAGCCTCACAAGAAAAGATATTTTATTGTATCTAATAATAATAGTTGTTGATCTATTCAACTGGTTAAGTGGGCACCCACAAAGAAAGCGTGCCTCACAGTTCAAGATCCCCTGGTTTGATGTTGGTATTCCTTTTACCTTCTTTAATTTTCTGTGCAAACGATAGTCAGTTTTCCACGGTGTTATTTGGACGTTGGAAAAGATGAAGCTCCTCTAATGTGGTACTAAAAAAGTGGTGTTAAAAAAGTGGTGTTAAAAAAGTGGTGTTAAGAGTGTTTCTCAATAAATAATATGTAAATTGAAATTTCAAAAATAATATAGTTGTGTTTCAAAGAATACAGCAGCGGTTAGTGAAAAATAATCGGACTGTTTTATGGTGAAAATGAAACATTTTTTTAATTATAAATAATAGGTGAACGTTTTAAAACTATTTTATATTTAGAAATGAAAAAGCGTTTGTAGTGTAAATGTTTAAATCAATGATTTTTTAAAAATATATACTTTATGGTTATTATATGTAACTTTACTTATATATAATTATTATTAAGTAATGTCATACCAATGTTATGCATTGCTAAAAAGATCGTTATTTTTTAATATTCTAACTAATACAATTTGCGAAGTACTTTAAAATAGTTGTAGGTGTTTTTTAGTCATATAAATACTCATAGTAGTATTTTTTCATAGTAAACGCATATTTCCTAGACAAAAAGCGATTGTCATGTTAGGGGTCGCAGGTTCGAACCCAATTGCTTAATTATTATTTTTGATAAATTTATTGGCTCTATAAAAACTGCGATTGATGTGAAATTGATCAATCATCCAAATACCTATGAATTAAATTTGATGGTAGAAGAAAGCCTTTCTGTGAGCACTGTCTGTTGCTTAGTGAGTCTCAGTAAAAATGTACAATGCATGTATGCTGGGCTGTAGTTAAATGACGTTGGCAAATCGTTGCTTTCGTTAAAAATAGCAAGTATTATATAATCCATTATAAGATTAATGAATGATTGTTTGTAGGTATTCTACTGAATTTTGAAAATCTCGGCCACTAGCTGCAGCATATGGTCACCACAATTTAACACACATTTCTGTTAGTTACCTATTTACCTATTCCAGTCCCAAATCATTCTGGACCCGCCAAACACATACTACGCATAGCTAGCTACAAATATCTTGGTTAGTTATATTTTAGTAAATTTATTACGCGGATGCGAAGTTGAAGTCTTGTGTTGAATCAAATTGAATCAATTAATAAAAATATAATTATTTAGCAGATTTATTAAAGAAATTACTAATATCAAATGAAATAGTCTCGTTTGAGTTTAAAAGTCTCCACAACTCCTCTTCTTTATTATTGCTTTAAAACAATTATTTTATCATTGCAACACTAAACCTGCAAACATACACTGTTAAATACGTATAAATCGTAAGAAAAGTTTGTCGTACATTTTTTTATCAATTTTCTAATAATAACAATCGTTCATATTGCATTGTTCTTAGATATGTGATATCATTTTAAAATCACGTAAGATCTTTCCTTTGCGATAAATATTGCAAATATATATTTAATATAGAGATATAATGTTAAACTTGATAACGATCTAATTTTAATTAAACAAATACTTGAATATAGACATGAAAGATTTGATATAGAAAAATATTTAATATTATTTTTAACCCATCAATATATATTTTTGAATGCGAGTACGTTATACACGTGTGAAAATAATTATAGTGTTTTTTATAAATATACCCAGTTGTAGTTTTTAGCGATTACACATCAACAATAAATAGAAAGCGCGATGTCATCCACAGATACGATTTACACCCTTTTATTATTATATTAATATCATTATCATGTGTTGCAGTGACCATACGTTCCAGTTAGACACCAGTTTAGAGTTTCCCATGCAGTTTGGCATCTCATCTGATGATATTCATAAGATCCTTGTAAACTATGACATTCTGTGATAGTACATAATCCATATAAATAGAAAACACATTGTGTTGTTTTATCTATTATATATTATCTTTAGGGAAGAAATCTCTGAACTGCTGCTCAGTACTGACGACCCCAAGGTATTGAAATAGATCAAGGAATGCGTCAAGACTCAATATCATACGATTGATAACATTTACAAACTATTATATATATGTAGAAAAGACATTTATGAGGAATATTCGAGGAGATTTGTGAGATTATTGTTTGTGTGATGATCAGTCACGAGCAACTAAGAGAACTAGAACAGATAAAAAAACGTCAAATGTTAAAAAATAAAATAAAAATGGAATGATAATATTCGAAAATGATTGTCAAATACTTGGTTTTTTGAAGAGGCGTGCAAAATTCTTCACCCAGCAAATGACGCCAATATTGTGATGCAAAAATGTGGAAAGACAAAGATATTTTCATACAATTTAGAGAGTTCGTTGTGTAATCGTTTTACGTAGAAATATGAAGCTCCATTTATTTTCATATTCACAACATTATACAAGAATTATTAAATAGTTCATAACATTCTCGTTACACACTCACCTGGCGCATGTTGCACAAAAAAGAGAAGTGAAGTCTTGCTTCGATAAAAAGATATATTGCACTTTTACCGTTTGAGCAAATTTTTCATTAGTACGCGACGCAGAACGTAAATGTGAAATAAAATAGCAATAATTATGAGTAAAATATAACATATTTAACGAGTAGAAGTGTAAAACATGGTTTGTTTTGTAAATTGTATGATAATCGGATAAATCTTTCGTACTTTCCAAGCACATCGACAAGACATATCGTCGAGGTTACTTATTAGTGCATGAGATTAAGATCTTTTCTAATTAGATCGTAATAATACGAGTATAATATTGGAGGATATCGTAATTAATTTAATCTCTTTAATCCGGAGAACCCATGTATAACAAATCGATCTAAATTGATAAAAAAGTAGAATTTATATTTTAATAAAATATAAATAAATATTTCTCAATATATCTGTGGGAGTTGATGAACATTTTAACGGCTCATTTTCAGCGTTTCCGGGTTCGACTTCCGGCAAAGCATTTTCTTTTATTAACTCGTAGCTTATAATTTAATTTTATAAATGGCTACAACTTCGCGTCATGTGATGTGTAGCTAATAATCATACAATTATCAACAAAAAGTAATGTGAAATGTTCCTAGTAACTGATTTAACTGGAAAACTTTGCTCATAATTTTTCTCGGGTATGCACGTATAATGTAAGTCGAATGGTGCATAAAGAATTACTCGTATACGAGTGCACTCTCACAGCGTTGATTATTATCGAAGTGTCGATATTATCGATCGTGACTTTGATCGCTGAAGATTAAATAAAAGTGAGCTTGTCTATAAAAATGTCATTAAAAGAAATAATAATTATTAATGCAGTTAAAACATCGCGGTTATTGCATTGATACGTGAACTCGTCATGTGAGTAATTCGAGTACAAGCGTACCTCTACGAAAGTACTCTGCAAGTTACATCACAGAAAACTTATTGTAAGATTGTACAAATGCATAATAGCTTCATAAATATGCAGTATGACATCTCAATTAATGAATATTTTGTCTTTCCTTCAGTTGCATTGGCATTTATCAAAAGTGCCGCAAGTAGCCTGCTATCTTAGTGATTGACTATATCATCTGATACAGAGAGAAGCTCAGTCTTCCATACAATGGGACTGATAATCGATTGGAATTTTATCGATATATTATCTTATAACTAAGCCCATCAGGAAATCGCTTCGTGTACTAATTGTCCCGACAGCTCGACAGTCTCTTATCAGGTCTTTAAACGAACGAACGCGAAACAGGGTAATACTGCGAAGTGATACAAAGACGTAAACTAAGATCAACGATGATGTGTTGTGCGAAGCTGTTCAATAAGGACTAGTGTTGAGACAAACTTTGTTGCCGCCATCAATGAAGATGGGTAATTCGAAGTCGCGCAAGATCGTGAAAGAGCCCAAGTCTTTCTTCGAAAATGAGCAGAGAAAGCAGATTGAAAAGGATAAAGAAAAGACGGCGGCGAGGAGTAAAGACTCTTTGAAAAACAAGGGAAAAGGGCCTCTGCAAGGAGGGCAAGTTAAGTTAGTTGGTTCTCAAGGGGTGCAGCCTCCGGTGGTAGCCGTGCAGCCTCCTCCCATGGTGCCTTACGATGTTGAGGCCATCGCCAGGATGAGGGAGCAGTTGAAGCATGATGCCAATGCTTTCCTGCTCAATAACATTATGCTTTCGGTGCAGTTCTTCGACAACTATGAAAAGTGAGTAATTTAAATATCGTTGGCATATGAGAGAAAGTGGCCGACTTTCAAGAATCTAAATGTTAATTATATAGGAATAAGTAATCGTTAAAACTCAATCTAAAAATATATTAAATTCTATAAAACAAGCCTAGATGATAAGTGTTTGCTTTAAATGTTTTGTTGTGCTGAAATAGGGAGTATTTTTTAAGTCAACATTATGTTTAAACTGTTGCAAACATGCAATAATAAAATCTAATTATAAATGACAAAAAATATTTTTTGTCATTTTATTACGATTATATACGAGTATGTGCGTCGGTTTATAAAGGCATATGGAGAAGCACTAGCCATATTATTGAAGCTGCTCTAATTAGTGACAATCCTCCTACCATCGTAATTCATAAAACAAATTAACCAGATTTATAAATAGATTAATTTAAGTTTGTGATTCTAATATGGATCAACGTCAAGAGCCACCTTTGAGCTTGATCGATAATGACTAATCAAAAGTGACGCAAATACTACTGCAAGCTTCGGTGTCATATTTTGCTAGTTCTTACCATCCAGTAATTTACACATTTACGCGAAATATTTGGAAGAATACTGAATAATATAATATGTTATCAAATTTAATTAATTTACAACGTTATCAAAAACGTATTCAATAACACATTTCTATTGATAAATCGATCATCAAATCTCCGTGTGACGTTTTGCATTACACGCATGAATTTAGAAACGAAGTTTACATCTTCACAAACTAATTACAGATAAATTAATAGATTATGCTTTACGATTATATATTGTAATGCATATATAATTTTATAAAGTCAGTTTTATGTAATGTATTAACTTAAATACGTTCTTTTTATTAGTAGCGAAGCAGCTTTTATTATTTTCACTTCGACAAAAAAATATATATAATTAATACAATCACTGAAAAAAGGTTCTAACGTGAGAATTTTATAACTGTCACATGAATCATGCCAGATTTAATGAATAATATATGTTGTCAACGTATAATAGTTACGCTACAACGCCAAAACTTTAATTCTGTCATTTGTAGAAAAATAATCTGTCGGAACTTAAGATATTTGTGTTGTATTTAGCGATAATAAATCATAATTAAATAAATAACTTATAGGTATCAGTCGCCAACGTATTTATCTTTTGACATAACCACTAACATTCGCGATATTCGATGTCTACTATAAGAAGTATAAGAAGCTCATCATCCTACCTTTGTAATATATTGTGCAGAATTTTAACCGTTTATGCAAACAATCTTAATTGAAGGAAAGACTGTGCCTTTTTGCCTCCAGTTTGGAACTTCAATAAAAATGTTGTTTTATCTGTTGATATATATATTAAGTAAAGTTACTTATTAATCAGGTATATTAATTAAATATTCATGTATGCATGTTTTGAGTAAACGCATAGCATATATTATATTATGAGCACCGCTGTAGAGTAGGTATATTAATTATTGTTCTTGAAACAGTCAGCCAGAAGTCACTTACTCCGTATATACGATTTCTTTTCTTTGCACTCGATGGGTACATTTTTTAAACTATTCGAAAATTTTAAAACAAGAAACGTTAAATTTGTATTTAGAAATTATGTAAGTGAACTACAATCTTTTCGGCACGTACTCACATATCAACGCATATCTTTAGCATAATCAATAATAACAATAATAAAATCTGGAAAAATGTGAATTCCGTTCATTCATTTTCTTGTCCTCGAATATACGAGAATATATTTTCCATAGCAAACTGCACCGGAAGTGTGTGCTTAGGTACTTCATTTAATGTATTGCATTTAAAAATACCTTATCTATAATGACTTATTATGAAGTTATCTCGTTATACAATAAAATATCGATTTTTATATCAGCGAAAATATTGTTTTTCATTCGACGAAGTGTCAAAGTCTGTTACATAATTGTCATTAATACATATAATTAATTAATTCTTACAAAAATGACATTAATTGTAATTTTAAAGTTACGTTTCAACAGTGAGGGTTATTTTATCGTGAAAATACAAATAAAAATAATGGGAAACCCGTAGGATTAAAATATTTTGATGAAAGTGTATTGCATTCTGTTATTTTGTTATTCTAAAATAATAAATTAAATATTTCATAGACGGAAAAATATTTTGAAAACGCTTGGAACTAAACCTAAATAAAATTATTTTTGAAAACGCTTGGAACTAAACCTAAAGAAAAATTTTTGAAAACGCTTGGAACTAAAACTAAAGAAAAATATTTGAAAACGCTTGGAACTAAACCTAAAGAAAAATATTTGAAAACGCTTGGAACTAAACCTAAAGAAAAATATTTGAAAACGCTTGGAACTAAACCTAAAGAAAATTAATTTTTGGTGAAACGCCGCATCGATTTAAATCTGTCTTCAACGTTTTTTATTTATAAAGATATATTTCTGTGAGAACATTTTCATTTTTATTATTTGCAGCCATTTTATAAACATATTGATATGTAATCTTTTGATAGCCATCAGTCTTTTCTTCTAGAACATTTTGACTTTTGTTTTCAATACAATTGTATTTATGGCAACTCAATGTTGCAAAGTTCAACTGTCTAAAGAAGTCTGTTGTTGTAATTATTACCATTTAACTGGGTTATATTTTTTCCTAATTTCTTTCAACAAGAATCTTTATTTAAGTGTTTTATGTAGTCTCACAATGATTTTGAAAATATGGTAAATACGACTTGAAAACCAATAGTAAAATAATAATTTATGAAAAGAATTATCAAGTAAATGTCGTTTAGATAATATTAGTTTAAAAAAAACTAAGGCACATATATTCAACAATTCCATGATTACATTTTATTAAATGCAATAGAGAAAATCTTTAGGCATTGGCAAATATGTTTATCAAAACAAATTAAGGTCCTGAGTGTGAGGTCAGTAATACTAAATGTGCCACCAAATTTATGTTATTAATGATTTGCGGTTTTGATTCCGCGGAAAGTATATTAATGTGTTACAATTCATAAATAAATAAATAAAAATATGATTCAAAGAAAATAGTATTTTGTTGAGGGTGGGGGGTACCATATTCATGGACCGCCCCAAACAGCACAGAACCTAAATACGCCACTGTATTCACGTGTTATGGACAGTGCAATACACCAGACACGTCGTCGTATAAAGATTATTTTGGTTTCGATAATATCCGAATTATAATATGATTATTATTTGGGAAGTTGATCAATAGATACAGTCATCAAACATGATCAATTACGTATTTGTATTTTCATATTGTTTCTCGAGTTGTGTTTCATATTTCATTAATGTAATACACAACGTCACAAGAATGATTCGAAGATAAAATATTTAACAATAGACATGATTTCATATTTGGCGATAACATTTGTTATTTTCTTAAAATCGTACATTTCCATGCAATTATTTGTATATATAAAACGATATGTAATGAGAAATGCCTTTATTGGGGATATTATAAGCCCATTTTTTTATTTGTTCATATTGATACTGGAAAATTTACAATTATGGATGGGTAAGCAAATTACACCAAAGGTTACATTTTCATTACTTGAACGGTATTTTTTAATGCAATAAGGTGAAAACTTTTGTGTCAAGTCCATTATGCATAAGTAAATGTTGGATTTTTTGTGTTAAAAATATTTGACGATGTTTTCAGGATAATGTACGACCTAACCAACAACTCTGTGACGAAGGCAGACGTCTCCTTGAACGAGGAAATGGCGCAACACCACAAGCACGTGCTGCTGCCGGACAAGCTGCAGGAGGCGCTGCACTCACACGCTCAGTTCAAGCGGCGCCAGACTACTGCTACAGGATCCCAGCCGGGACTGACTCAGCAGCAAGCTCTTCTGCCCCAACGCATGTTCGTTGTGCACGACAACGTGGAGCTGAATGCGCCAGGAGAAGTGTCAGACTATTCCACCGTTCTGGATGCACCGTTCTACAGGATGCTGATGGAACCTTGCGATGAACCGGGTAAAATATTTTTAGTTTCTTCAATATTAATAGACTCTGTTGAGAGAACAGTTTTTTAGAACACAAAATTTCTTTTCTGATAACATTATGCACTAAGATGATAACGGTCACTCAAAAGTTAAAGCCTTTCAAAAGAAAGTCTGGTAAAGTCTGCTTTTTAATCGACATCCGTATTTTGTAAGAATACTTGTTTATTGTTATTTTCTTCTTGCAGGGTACGTCAAACTGAAGAAATTGGAAATATTGGAAAACAAGGCAAACCGTGAAGAGACCCGCAAGAATTCCGGTTACATGAAGAACAGCGACTATTCCAGCGATTCGGAAAGTGAGTCGATAGAGTCCGACACAAAAACTGCAGACTCTAAAGAAGAACTCACGGAAGGAACAAACTTTATGAACGCGTTGAAGGAGCAACTGCACAGACCGCAAAAAACCACTTTCCGACTGCCAGAAAATCTGCAGCTCAATGAAATAGCGGAAGCTCCTGATGAAAATCCGGAACCTAAAGTACCCCTGGCATCGTCCAGCACTGATATCACTAACCGGCGTCCGAGCGGAATTCTGAAAAGACCGAACAGAGCGGTTCAAAATGGAGTTCTGACACATGTAGAAAAAACTGACGACCAAAACAAAGAAAAAATAGAATTCGGTGATAAAGAAAAGGATTCAAAAGCATCGTCCAGTTACGTATCGGTGCGAAGGCCGAGCGGGATTACAAAAGACCCCAGCAGAGCCGTTCAGAAGGGAGCGCTGGTGCAGTTAGAAAACAAACAGAAAAGAGTCAGACACAGGCAGGCGGAAACCAAGAAAATCAGTCCCAGCGGAAGCGAAAGCTCGGGATACAAATCCAGTCCTCAGTACGAGTCGAGCGGAAACGAATCCGATTACGGATACGCCACCATCACGGCACAGACTACACCCAGGAGGCTGGAGATCAGCAACTACGCGGATATCTCCGACAGCACGAGTGTGATCCCGCTTAAATGCCTGACGGTCGTCGAGGTGCGCAAAGCATCCAGTCAAGAGAGCGACGGAGAAGACGACGAAATAGACAAGGCTTACAGCACGAGGTACGGGGCAGACTTTACAGAGGAGATCTTGAAAAAAGTATACTACCTGAATTCGAATCTATTTATGGCAAATTTCTCTGACTTGTATTTGATGAAGCTCGCCCGGTCGCTCGGTTTCTCGGTCGATTCTCTGAGAGACGCCTTGACGCAGGGCGCCAGCATATATTGTAAGATGAACAGAGGGACGATCACATCAACTTTTGAAGTCGTCCCGGCTCTCAATACGACGTGGCCGAGCGCCGCAGACGGTTGGATAATCCGTCCGAGAAACATCATTCGAAATCCGCGAACGAATTATAAGTACCAGTGGCCTACGCAGCACATGCTAAGGAAAGCTCGCGACTTGGGTTGCTTGGTTGTCCCGATAGGATTTAGACCTACGCGAGGATCCAACTCCCAGCAAGGTTTACAATGGAGACTGACGTTCCCCGCCGTCGAGAGATACTTGGAGACGTGTCTGGCGCATTCTCAGATCCGCTGCTACATGTTCACCGTCCTCATGTTCAAGACGTTCGTGAAGAACCAGCAATCCGAAGTCGGACTCGACCACACGCATCTGAGGAATCACCTGTTCTGGCAGTGCGAAGACAACTATGCAAAGTGGCCAGAAGACAGACTCGGTGAAACGTTGAGGATATTTTTAAAATCGCTCTACCAGAATATCATGAAGGGAAAGATGCCAGATTATTTCATACCCCAGTGCAACATTCTTAAAGGCATACCCAAAACTGTATTATACAGCCAGCAGAGAAAGCTCGCCGATATCATCGAGTCACCGGTGATGCATCTCTTATCTTCTCTGCGCAATCTTAAGTATGTGAAGACAAACTTTTATCCCGTCTTAAACTACAGGAAACTGTACAGAATCTTGACGACCGACGACATATTGAGATTGATGAATCCGCATCTGCCTCGCGTCGATAACAAAGTGGTAGACGAAGAGGAGTCCGAAGACGACAACGATCAGGAGCGGGCGTTCTGGGTGGACATAAAGAAGAAGAATCCAAACTACGATTGGAGGGTCCAGCAGCTGCGGCAGAGGGAAGCCAAGAAGGCGGCTCAAGAATCATTGGACAAACAAAATTTGAAGAGGGATGCGATTGATAGGAAGGTATGTCTGAAAAAACGTTAATTTGTGGTATACATTCTTCTTTCATTATTCCATTCATGAAAATACTAAGGAAAGCTATTTTCTTCATATTACATAACAAATGGGAATGTCTTAATAATTTTACTGACTTCATTTTATTTGACACATTCAACAGTTCTTAATCTGCATTACTTACCTTGAATCATCACATCAGAACTAAGACATTGCTGGTTATATACTTACAACCAAAAAGGTAGAGATTTATTTCCTGAATAAAATTGCAAAATGTGTCCGCTCAAATATTTTGATATCTCGATTTTCGTTTCAGAAAATGCTTCCATCGAATCTGGAAACCAACCGAAGGCGCCTAGTCCTCGAGATGTTCATCCCGCACTTCCTGGCAATGGCCGAGTGCAGCGACAGGAACGAGGCCACAAGACAGGCCATGCTGTACCTGGACCACGCCAACAGACTCACCGTCCTCCTCAGAGACGACCCGATCAGCGAAAACTTAGCCAACGAATACCAGACGACCATCCGAGAAAAAATGGAAGTACTCAAAACAAAAGTCGCAAAGACGGTAGCTCCCAAAGTACCCAAACGTAACGAGAGCATCAATTCCAACATGGAAAGACCTGGTACCAGTGGCATCAATAAAATGAAACACGAACGGTACATCAACCTGTCTAATGTGCCTTCGGAAGGATACGTCGCGAGAAGTTACGAGCCTGACAGTCCGACTTTAAAGCTGAGCGGAGTCATCTTGGCAGACGTTCATCCGGAATCACAGAAACCCAAGTACGCTCGGCCGCTTTCGTTCCAAAACTTGGAGGAGGAATCGGAAGGAGATTCAGATGTCAACGAATCTAGATTATAATGAATTTTAGCTTTACAATTGATATCCATATGTGTACTGAGCATTATTATTTCTGCTGTTGATTTAGTGTAACTATACCCGAGATGATTAAGGATGTAAAATACCTTATAAACATAGCAATTAATATATCATTTTCTTAATTAGTTCCAAACATATTTTCATACAGTAATATTCCATGATCTATAAAAATTAAAAAAAATATATATTTATGTTTTTAGCATACTTTGAGATCCATTTTAATATTAAATAGATAAGAATTTCATATATTTTTTAACATGGATCACACTGAGCACTGTTTCTCATCACTCAGTGTGATCCATGTTAAAACAAAGTTATATACTCGTACACATACAATGTTAAAACTTAAATATTGTTGATCAAAGTTTTCAAATATAAATGAAATTAAATTCCATAATATTCAATGATTATGAGGAGCATTCTTTTTTTATTCTATTGTATTTGAATTTATGCTATCTTATATAGTTTGGCATCTTATAATAAAACTTAAACTGTTTTTACACATTTAATTTTAAATGATATTGCTTTTAAATCCAGCTATTTGTTAATTATATTCTTGTAATTTTTTTTTTAATTATTTATTAAAAGGCATTGTTAATTAAGTAAGAAATGAATGGAAGCAATATTTGAAATAGATCTGTTCTTAGATTTTTTAGAGTAAAGTATTTAAAAAACATAGTCGGTGTGAGAGAAAGAAAATGGTGAATGTCTACATATAATGTAAACTTTAAATTAAATTATCAATTGGGTTCATAAATTGAATCTTTTTAATAAAAAATATATTTTATTATGAATTATGATATTACAAATATTTTATTAACTTAAAAATAATAAATCATTTCTTTTTTAAAATAGAAAAAAATGTTCATAACCTACAAACCAAAATATTATATCATTTGTTTTGTCTAAAGTAAGGTAAATATATTTCATAAAAACACAAAAACAAAACATATATTGTACATTAAACAAGGGAAAAGTAGGAAATAACAAAAATTCATAATTTTTAACTGGTAAAATATATGCACACTATATATGTATGTAAAACATAACCTACTTTTATAAAATTTCCATATTCTTTATTTTCCTTGATGTTGCATACAATTTTCATTTAGTTTTCTTGGACGAATATTTTTGGAAGTTGCGAACTGCACAACATCAATCTTGTGGTTCGTTTAAAGTCTTTTTTGTTGAGATTTGTATTAAGAGCTGTTAGAAAGGATTAAATGTTTTGAAATTGTATTATATAAAGAAAGATAAATAGAGTCACATACCTGTACTCCATGCTCCGTGTAGAAGTCCCCGGTGCCCATGCTGCCGTACAGCTTGTAGCCCATCTTGTGCAGAGCTCTTACGCTCGGAAGAAGCTCCATTTTGTGCTGAAATGAAAATATTATTGAAAATTAAAAAGTGTTCTCAACACACGATGTGTTTCATTTATGTAGTACTGAAAATATGTAAAAACTTTTAATTTAATGAGCTATGGCATGAATTTTCAACCAAATTAGATGGTCGTAAACACATTCGAATGTGATGGCTTAATACTGGTACATTTTTTACTTTAGTTATTTATTTGTTTATATTATTTGTTTGCAAAGTTGAAAATATTGAAAATGAAAATAATGTTCAAAATGTACTTAGAAAGACATTAAAAACACATGTTGTGATAATATATTACCTTAAAGCTGCCGATAGAGAGCAGGATAGCCTTCCTGGGTATCTGGAATCCGGTGCTCATCAGAGCCTTCAAGTAGGCTTCATATCGATTGTCTCCAAAGCAGGCGACTTCACCGGTAGATGCCATCTCTACGCCCAACATCACGTCGGCTCCCGACAATCTGGAGAATGAAAACTGTGGCACCTTAACTCCGACCTTTCCACAGCCCATCAGCACGTCCACCGGCTCCACGGCCAGGCCGATGATCACTCTCGTCGCCATGGCAACAAAATCATGATCCAAAGTCTTGGATACGAAAGGAAAGGATCTAGAAACGCGCACGTTGCATTCGATGACTTTCAATTCATTGTCTTTAGCTATGAGCTGCATATTGAAGGGACCCGTAACGTCTAAGAGACTCGATATGATTCTGGCGATCTCTTTGATCTTCTCTAATGTCTGAGTGTTGATGTCTTGCGGAGGAGTAACGAGAGAAGCGTCTCCGGAATGAACTCCAGCATTTTCCACATGTTCTGACACGGCCATACAAAGAATCTCTCCATCCGCAGCGACAACATCCACATCGATCTCTTTAGAATCGAGCAAAAACTTGGATATCACGACCGGGTGATCTTTACTGACGTCGCTGGCCGCATTTAAATATGTCTCGAGATCTTCATTAGAATGAGCGACGTTCATGGCCGCTCCGCTTAAAACATAAGACGGCCGCACCAAGCAGGGATAACCGACCTCCTCACAGAAATCGATCGCAGATTTTAAATTGGTCAACTCTTTCCATCTCGGCTGCATTATTCCTTTCCTATCGAGCATCCTCGAGAACTTGAATCTGTTCTCAGCTCGGTCCACACTTTCCGGTGAAGTCCCCAAGATCTTAGCTTGCTGTCTGTGCAGATCCATGGCGATGTTGTTGGGCAGTTGGCCGCCCATCGAGAGGATCACCCCGTCAGGATTCTCCAGATTGTAAATGTCCATAACGACTTCGAATGAAATTTCTTCAAAATACAATCGATCACACATATCGTAATCGGTGCTGACGGTTTCAGGATTGTAATTGATCATGATTGTTCTTTTCCCCAAATTCCGCAACTCTCTCAAGCAGCTGACGGCGCACCAGTCAAACTCGACCGAGCTTCCAATGCGATAGACACCGGAGCCGAGCACAACGATGTGACCTCCGGGGAAGGACAAGTCATGAGATAGAGCATTGTACGTAACGTACAGGTAGTTTGTTCCGGCGGGCCATTCGGCAGCGACGGTATCAATTTGTTTGACAAAAGGTGTAATATTGGATTCTCTTCTTTGCTTTCTCACGGCCAGTTCGGTACTTTTCACAGCTCCGGCGATCTGTTTATCTGAAAATCCTAATTGCTTAGCTAAAAGGAGATCGGTATAAGACACGTGTTTCTGATCTAACGATTCCAAAAGAACGTGATAATCAATTATGTTTTTGAATTTCTCCAAAAACCATTTGTCAATCTTTGTGAGTTCGTACAACTTGTCAACCGTGTATCCTGCTTTGAGAGCCGCCGCGAGGACAAACATTCTTTTATCCGTCGGCTCCTTCAGCTCCTCGTCGTTAACTACTTGAAGGTTAGGATCCAAGCCAGTGACATTCTCGTCCACCATTCTAAGTGCTTTTTGGAATGCTTCTTCAAATTTCCGTCCGACGGCCATGACCTCTCCGACACTTTTCATTGAGCTTCCAATTTTGGTGCTGACCCTGCTGAACTTTGACAGATCCCATCTTGGAATTTTGACCACGCAGTAATCTAGACTCGGTTCGAAGCAAGCGGTCGTCACTCCGGTTACAGAATTTTTGATATCCGCTAATGACCTTCCGAGTGCCAGTTTGGCGGCCACGTAAGCTAATGGATACCCGGTAGCCTTGCTAGCTAAAGCGGAACTCCTCGACAGTCTGGCGTTGACTTCGATGATGAAAAATTCTTCAGAGAATGGATTTAAAGCATACTGAATGTTGCATTCCCCGACGACTCCCAAGTTCCTGATGACTTTAATAGCGGTATTGCGTAACATGTTGTATTCCCTGTTGGACAATGTTTGACTCGGAGCGACTACGATTGATTCACCAGTGTGTATACCTAAAGGATCTACATTCTCCATATTGCAAACGGTTATACAGTTATCGTACGCGTCTCGGACTACTTCATACTCTACTTCTTTCCACCCTTTCAATGATTTGTCTATGATCAGCTGTCCCGAATGTGAAAGTGCTTGATGTGCCAGCAATCTCAATTCCTCTTTATTATCTGCGAAACCGGAACCCAATCCTCCGAGAGAAAAAGCTGCTCGCGCCATCACAGGATAACCGAGTACTTCGGCGGCTTCTAAAGCTTGATCGACAGATCCGACGGCAGCACTGGGAGCAACCTTTTCACCGATAAAGTTGACCCTTTCAGCAAAAATCTTTCTGTCTTCCGTATCGATTATCGATTGAATCGGCGTTCCCAAAACGGAGACATTGTATTTCTCGAACACTTTACTTCTTTGAAGTTCGATTCCACAGTTCAGTGCAGTTTGTCCTCCGAACGTCAATAATATTCCGGTCGGTCTTTCAGATCTGATGACCTGCTCGACATACTCGGCTGTCAATGGCAAAAAGTAAACTTTATCGGCCATTCCTTTTGAAGTCTGCACCGTAGCTATATTCGGGTTTATGAGTACCGTTTGAATTTTTTCTTCTTGGAGTGCTTTGATAGCTTGCGACCCGGAGTAATCGAACTCTCCGGCTTGTCCTATCGACAAACCGCCTGACCCCAAGATGAGAACCTTTTTAGGTACTTCTACAGGTTGAGTGACATAGGTTAATTTATCAGTGATTGTCTGCTTGATTGTTTTAGCCTCGCCTATTCCTTTTACAGAGTCTCTTACAGATTCGATGAAGATATCAAAAAGAAACTCTAAGTCTTCCGGTCCTGCCGTGTGTTCAGGATGAAACTGTACGCTGAAGTATGGTAGTTTTGCGTGAATGATGCCTTCATTGGATTGGTCGTTTTTGTTTGTGAAGAGTGGCTCCCATCCAGCAGGCAGGCTGGTGACATCCACCGCATAGCCGTGGTTTTGAGATGTCATAAAGCACCGATTAGTTCCGTGGTGGCTGCAGGGTAAGTTGTGTCCTCTGTTTCCATAACTGAAACAACCAATTCACATGTCAATTTCAAAAATACAAAATATTAATAAATGACCATGTTATTGTTCAAGACTGAGTATTTTGCCTCTAGTAATCTTGTACGAGGTCCTCTTGATTGGTATCTTTTGGGAAAATATGGTGTATAACAATCCCAATATATTGTAAAATAAAGGCTTAAAAAAAGAGTAATGCAGTAAATCAAATTTGCACATTATTTGCGTAGATTTTAACAACGATCATATATTTGAACATTTGACATCTTCATAAGATGGCTATTAACTTTTTTGAGAATTTTTGCTGTCCTTCCACAAGGGCTCATGATCTGTCCAATGAAGTTTGAAAAATGATGTTTTCGGTACCTCAATTTGTAGGTCTTGCATCCAATAGCAGAAGACAACATCTGATGTCCAAAGCAGATTCCAAAGATAGGTTTGATAACTTTTAAGTCCAAGACTCTCTGCAGTTGTGCTATGGGTTCCTTGCAGATGGACGGATCACCGGGTCCGTTGCTCAGGAACAGGCCATCGTAAGTCTTGGGGTCTAAAGTATGGTTCCAGGGTACGACCACGACCTTGACATTTCTCTTGAGAAGACATCTGATCTGATTATATTTCAGTCCGCAGTCCAGCACACATATCGTGGGACTTCCAGATTCATTATATGTTTTAGGAGCCTGAAAAACATAATTTAATGCATAGAATGTGGATCAATTTTTAACAAAGGTTCATGTTATTTATCCCATCTTTTTATTAATCAAATATCACTGATTAATAGTATTTTTTTAGGATATATGATTATTAGCATTTCAAAAGATAATAGAATATTCATAAAGCTAAATGAAACATTTTTAAGTTATATTTTGTACACTACAAATGTCATAAAAAAAATCTATGATAATTTATTAATCCTTTCTAAAGCTACTAATAGATTGTATATTTATTAATTATATTGTTAAAGAAAAAATCATAAATTGCATAAGTAATCACTAAATGTCTTTAAATGGTGTAATATATAGTACAAGGTTACTGATAATATATTAAGTATAGTATATCGCTTCTCTGGTGGAACATCGAGGAAATTGCAATTTGTAGTTAAATATAAGAAAGTTCAAAAAAACAATTATATTTTCAGCAAAGTAGTAATACCTATTTTGAAATTAATTTAGTTGGATGGAAGTAGAAGATGTGTCATACTTTTAACAGTACTATGATAGAATCTAGAAAGAAAACATAACTAAAACAATATTTACGATGATTTGGACAATAATCACTTATATCGATGTTCCATTGGAAGGTAACATTGTTACTTATTATAAAATGTATATCGTTTTTTAACATTACTTTTAAATATTGATAATGCAGTTTTTTTTTTAAATATTTATAACACAAATTCTAATAGCACCAAATATAACATAAACCTTGTTTAAACTAGAGTATTATAAAAAATACTGTAATGATAAGTAAATAAAATAATGAGAGTAAAGAGGAATTATAAAGAGGAAAAAATTAACAAAGACAATTAAAAAAATATCGGTAAATAAAATCTCTTTGAAATAAATGTCATTTTGCAAAACATTTAATAGATTTTCTGTAATGGTGAGAAAGATGTATGTATTTTTACTTAAATTTTTTTCTTAATAAAAATGTAGAAAAAAAATATATAGTTGCGTATTGTACCCTGCAAGTTACACACAAGGTTAGATTATGCGTCTGACAAACAGTTAAAGAACATAGGAGTGTATGCCTCGTTAACCGCGGGCGTAGTCATGACGGTTTCCTTGATGAAGTTTAACAGCAAGGAACTGTCATAACCAAGCAGCAGCCCTCAGGATAATCCTCCCAAGAAATGGCAGAGACTCCCAGGCGACAACACAGAACGCGTTTATTTTTCTCATTGACGATGCAACCATCAGAGAATGTCTCACTGTCTGTTGTATGACTGGATCATATGGACATGTGACTCACTAAGAGAGGCCAAATCTTTTTAGGAATTCTCTGAAAATTCCCGTGTCCTGTAAACGCTTGAGTGAGATGAAAGTCTATATGTGTATGTATGCATGTATCGAACTTTTTTGGTTTTAAATGTATACTAAACACAATCTCCGATATAAACTAATTAACTAAAAAAATATTATGTCAATGATTTAACATAATATAGTTGTAAGAATTTAACTCACATATAATCCATTAAATACTGATTTTCGCTCAAATTTACAAAAGTTAAAGATATACAGATGATATATGTTTATTACCTTAATTGACACTTCGGCGACAAGATTTCTGGTATTAGGATTCTGTATCTGCTTCAGTGATCCCGGCTTTGGGATCCCTTGGACGATGCGCCCCAAGATGACCCCGGATTCCCGGATCTTCTTGGTGAGTTCCCGAGTGTCGATCCCGCAGATGCCGGGTACGCCCTGCTCCCCCAGCCATTGTGACAATGTCCTTGCCAGTCGCCAGTGACTCGGTGACTGACACCATTCACCGACAATCAGACCTTTGGCCCATATGCGGTTAGACTCGAACCATCTGCGTAAAATATCCAAATCATTTAAGTAATCAACATAACTATTATAGAAATTTACTATGAAAGAGTGGTGTTCAACGGATGACTTTTGTTCTACCATCAATTGTAATTAATAGGCTTTGACTGTCATTTTATAGGTAAGGGATTAAATTCACACCAACCGGGGGTTATTAAATAGCATAAAATTTATTAAAAAACACATTTTTTTTTTAAATCAATTTGCTTATTGAAAAAGTAAGAAGATTCAGCTAAAAATAAACTCATTTATAAGCATATATGTTACGTGTTGTAATAGAGCATCAAGCTATTGACATAAGCTCTCAAGAATTAAATCGATTGTGTATTCACTACAGAACTATACCATTTATAAGAAGTTGTATTCCTTAGTTTGAGGGGACTGTTTGCAACAAACTAGGGTGCAGTTGTAAAAAGAGAACCTAAACAAAAAAAAAAGCAAAATTAATTTTCTGTTACTTATCATTCTGAAAAACCCTCAAAAAAAATATGTATTCATTGGTACTTAAGAATGAGAATTTGCCTTAGAGATTAAAATACTGTTGATATATATGATGCTGTAATATAACTGTTGATGAGTTACTTGCAGTTGCCTGTGGTCGTTAGATCTAGTGGAAGTAGATATTGCATCAATTTTGAGAAAGAAAATTCCGGCATTTTAAATATGCAGCACTGGATGGTCACCATTGCTGCTTCATTGAATTTTTTTTTTTTTAAATGTACATGCATACATCCGATATTCACAAAATCTTGATTTACTATGGGATAGGATGTTAAAAATGTAGTTACCTTGGTAATCCATGTTCATCTTTCTCATCATCCGGAACTCCGTAGTTTCCTATCAGTGGATATGTCAATGTGAGCAGCTGGCAGTGATAAGAGGGGTCAGTCAAAGACTCAGGGTATCCCACCATTCCGGTTTGGAAGACTGAAATTAAGTATTTACATAGGTTAGTAGATTCATAATAATAATAATTTTATTAAAATGAGCAAATAACGTCCACTAGGTCTATTTAATAAAATATATTATATTCCAACACATTTTTCTGAAATTTTTTTCTCTGTTTGGTACAAATTATGCAATTGATTTTACAATAACTTCCTACCAAAAGAAATAAGAAACTCAAGTAGTGAAGGCTGCTCAACGAATAGGCGCAGTGGTAATGGGCGGACATATTTGTCGAAGAGATTATGTTCGATGGGAAAGAAAAGTGTTGGAATGGCGCTTAAGAACTAGCAAACAGGGCGATGGCAGGAAAGGTGGACTGACATCACAAGAATAGCGAGAGTATCCTGGGTGCGGAAAGCGGAGGATCGAAGAGGATTGAGATTTATGTAGGAGGCATGCGTTCAACAGTAGAAGGACACAATCTGATGAAGAGAAGTTACCTTCAATTTAAATGTTCTAGTTTTTCTCGTTTATATTTTAACAAGTGTTTGATTATTTGCACTGCATCCATAAATTCCAAAACCTTCTTCTACTGCTCTTCTGTGTGTTTTTACATACATGTATTTTTAAATGTTTTATGGTTAGATATGTGGCAGCCATATGTCCCAGAGGCAAGACGGATACTCACCGACTTCACCTTCCATGTCCACCGCTGCTCCAAAGCTCTGTCCTTCCAGGATTGTTCCATCCTCAAGCACCAAGCAGCAGATAGAATTATTTTCTTTTTGGAAGACAACCATTTTGGTGAATAATGTGTTATCTGAAATTATTAAGCACATATATAAAAATAATATAAAAAAAAACATCTTTATAAAATAATACTTTCCAGCTACTTTTCTTACGAATACTCATTAGTATTATATGAATATATTTAAAATTTTCATAATTGTCCTTTCACTAAGTTTTTGTGTAAATGAATCACTTATCATAACAAAATGTAATATGCAGCATGCTTTTTAGAGTAATTAGACATGACTGGGATAATTGTTTGTGTGCATGTGTACCTTTTTTTTTTTAGACGAATAAATCTTATACACATACTCGTATGTCAAGCAAAGCATACTCTTGCAGTGTCACGTTTTGGGTATTAAGCAGTAGTTTTTTTACTTGGGGATTGTGTTACATTTTTGCTATACAATAAGAGGTTAAGAGGCATAAAACAAATATAGAAAGAAAAAAAAAAGATTCTAGAAACAGGAAGAAAATCGTGAAACTGTACCCAATCTTTACCCATTTCAAAATTAGAGAAACAAAAATATATTAATTGTTATATTAATATACAATAATAAATTATTTGAATTATTTCCTATTACAAACAAACAAAAAATCCAGTCTCCAAAGTAAGGCATTGAAAATAAAAAGTTATTTAATCCTCGAGTTTTTATCGAAATGTGAATAAAAATATTTTTTTATGAATAAAAATAATGTTTATATCGTCTAGAAATGAGTTTTTTTTTAATTTCTCAAGTTGAAAAGTATTCTGCCAGTGATAAATAAAATAGTAAAAACAGTGTCCAATATTATTTTGAAATACTTAAAAAAATACAGAATAATTTAAGAAATTTTAGTGAATTCGTAGAGAAAAAGCGCTCGACTACTACGCGAACAGTCCTGAGTTTAATTCCCAGCGTAGCTAAAATAAAAAATATTTAAATTAATTTATATAGAAAAATCGCAAAATATAATATGAGACTGATTCCTCTCCCGTCAAAATTACTGTTTATTACATATATTAATAAAAGTACTGCAGGTAGTACAAGAAAGTCGTTTCACGTGTTCAGTGTCACTGTCATTTGTGAACAATGCATGAATGCCGGTTTGTCGGTATCTATTGAAACAGCAATAAATGTGTTATCTGACCTCAATTTCAAATTTCGTACAAAGTACGTTGACCGAGAATTCTATCTGGGCATTCATTTGTATTGGCCTAAGGGCCGATCAAATATATTTTTGATCGATATTTTAAGCAGCTTTAAATTTGTATTTCATGATTTACAGGTTGCGCCGTGTGCAACTAAATGCGTTGATTTTAATACTTATTCGGTTTGGTGAGCTAATACCTTTACTTGTGCTCTTCCAACACACCCCTCGTGGTAATGATTCCAGCAACGATTGGCGAAATATTGTAAAATACAATTCATTCCAATTTTATATGAAAAAACACTACACATTGTAGAAACCTCCTGGGTTGCTAATCATTTTAAAAATATTGATAGTGGATATGATAGTAGGTATTTATATTACATGGCGTAAATAAAACCAAGTAACCAGTCTTCAATGATCTAATTTTAATTACTTACGGTGCAAAGTAAAGGAAACTCATTATCAACATTAATATATGCAGAGTTATAAACACAACCGAGGTGATATTTTAATGGTAATCTGCGTAGGTAATTAACGATTTCAATAATGTACTTATAAACCACCGCTCGCCAAAATGTACAGATAGACCCTCACTTTTAAGAAAAAGCATCAATGAAGAGGATGGAGTATATATACTTATGCGAGATCATTGGTGTCACGACGATTAGTCGTGAACGATGAGGCTTTAAAAGAAAGTAAAAAATAAAGATATTGGTTTACGTGTTTCAACTCTGTAGCAGAAAGGTCCTTTTCATGAAATTTTCTTGCACACCCAACACATATGACGTCGGTTTATAAGTTAAAATGTATAGAGTTCATATTTTAGCTATTATGAGTCTTCAATAAAATAGTATAATGCTGCCCGTTGTGGTTTGAAATTGTTCGTTTCATGTTCGTTAATTCGTTTAAAAAAGACAATCTCACATACAATAAATTTATTCTTCAAAGGCATCAAATAACGCATATTATTAAAACATGATTGTTTGGACAAATACCGGCTTAATAGTGATAATCACTAAAGAATTTTAAGCATCGAGCAACTGAATTTCAATGCTATTAAAAAAAATATGTACAGGAAAATAAATACGTAAGTATGTAATAACTAATCATGTACCAATGGATACAATTTCAAATGATCATTTTTTATAAGAAAGAGTGGTCGAATATTTAAAAAAAGCTTTGCTCTCTTTTCCAATGAATCTAAAATAATATTGATTATTTATTAGTGATTTTAACATGTTAAATACCAACATCGTGTTCTTGAAGTACCTACCGTGTTTTTACTTACCAGGGATTACTGTAATACGAGTACGAAAGAAGTAGGTATCCATCTCGGAGATAATTTTCAATTACTTTATTACCTGCATAAAAATATCGAGTGCCTACTGAACGCTATACGTAATACGAATGAGCATAAAACAAGTATAAAATACGAGCACTTTCGGTCTATATTAATTTATCTGATATGAAGGAACAATCATTTAGAGTAGCACCAATGCCGGCTATCAATTAATGTTATTACCGATAGTGAAATAAAAACTGAAGCTGCGGTCAATCAACCGGACTCTTTAAATATTATAATGGATACGTCCTCACAACAGAAGCTTCAAGCACTTGCGATACATAATATAGGGAAATAATCTGATAACTCATAACACAATGTTCTGCAATCCCTAAGGGATATGTCCATCTAAGGAACTAAGTTAGTTTTCACCTCAAATCTTAAGAAACGTCTTTGCAATGCATATTCGAGGTGACTCAAAAGCTGAGGCTTCCTTACTTTGATCGTTCTAAAGCAAACTAACTATTATTGAGTTGATTACCTTAAGGAATGTCTCAGCATACAGGTGTAAGAGTAGATATTATGATATCTAATTAAACCACACAACAACCACAATCGGATAGAGCAAAGTACACAATATGTATAGTATAGTGTTGAAATCACGGTGATCGATTTAATAGATGTAAGAATGTATGAATATGGACCATGCTAGAGATCAAATGATTTCTGGAAGATAAGAAGAAGCGTCTAGAAGGCAACTAGTCTAACCGGTTGCGACCTTTATCAGGGGCAAGTAGGTACTTAATATACTGTAATTCAAGAACTTTCTTTCAATTTTACGAAAGTGAAAGCCTGTAATGTACACAATATATCGGAAATATTTCCGCAAGTATCCTTCATTAGGTGATGTCCTGAAAAAGTTTCATCGTTATGGTACGTATCTCAACTCATATAAATTATTTGAATGCAGATACGAAAATTTGGCATCTCGATCCCATAAAACCATTTTAAAGGTTCCCTAATGTTGAGTGTGTCATTATTTAATAGATTTTTTTTTTTATTTCTACGAACTCATCATGTTGTTCAGATTTTGCTAAGTATGAACATAAGTGAACATCTGATTTGAAAGACTAGGTACACTCCTATTATAAGCATTGATAACTGAAGATGCTCCCGCCCATAATACGAGCACCTATATGCCGGAGACAATTGATGCTACTACCAATTTTCTATAACTCTTACTTCATTTTGATATTTTCCATGACTCTTACTTCATTTTGGTAATATTTTCTACCTATATTATATATATAATCGTGTCGGAAACAACAACAGGGTCAGATCCTGTCTGCCCAGAAGTGGGCGACGTCGATGGCGTTACTTCTGGCCATCATCATTACCTATATTAAAAATTGCCAAAAGATTTACTACAACACTTCTCAGATTTAACGTAAAAGAAATAAGCAACATTGATTATGATTTTGGCAAAATAAAGTTCTGCGTTCATCCGCCTGTAATATTTGATCTACATTAATTCTCTAGAGTCGCGTCCGAAAAGTAATCTGTTAAGACTAAAGGGTTTTTGACACGAACGATGATATGAATTACAAAATCACTCAACTTTTACAAACATTCACCTTCATATCCCAATTCTACGAGTACATATGTACTTAGTATTGTTTTGTTTTGTAGTATCGTTCGTTATCATGACAACACTATAAAAAGAGCTGTAGAAATGATAGTTGGTATAACATAGCTCCTCTATAAAAGTTGACCAACTTTGCAATTTGAATCGGTCGTGTGAGAAGCCCTTCAATAGTATTTTGTTAATATTTTTTTACACAAATTATGTGATATTTTATCATAAAATTTGTGTTGTGTTATTGTGTCTAGGGTTACTTGAAAATTACAAATATATTAAACAATATTTTTACATTAACTCGACAAGTGAAAGGAATTTTAGAGTGTTTTTATAATTGTATGATGTCAAAAATATGCAATATTTATATTACTTATAACCTCTAAAACTCGCTAATTGTTTACCATACAATTGCCCTATTCTACCCTACATAGAGGGCATAGCAATTACGCTACCACGAAACACTGACAGACATACAAATTAAAACACACATAAAAATAATTGCAACACGTGTTTTTGAAGGGAACAAAACAAAAACACGACGTTTAAATAATAATAGTAAAAAACACCCTTTGACACTGTCTGCGCATGACATACAATACAAAACGTCATTAAATTAAAGGAAGAATATTTTTGAAAATTTTATAATGGCGTGAAATACTCACTGTTTTTTTAAATGTTGTTTGAGTGTTAAATTTTGTTAGTTTTGGGTCGATTTCGACGAAAACAGTGCGAGGGTTTTGAGCACGTGGTTCCGTGGCGCTACCGCACTGCACATAAAACGTCTCACCACCGGTAAAGTCACCGGGAGACTGAATGCAGGCGGCTGCGAGTCTCGCGGCGAGTGCAGCGACGCTGCGACTGATTTATGAAGCTCCCAATACTTTTCAAACTCTCTACCTGGCGCCATTTTATGAAACCCCATTGTTTTATCACGCAGCTTTATCTGCACTGTGAATCTTAAGAGACCTTTTGAGGTTTTTACGCGATAATGCGAAATGTCTAGACAAGGTAACAATGTATGTACATTTTGTAAAATGGTGGTATTAAGTAGGTATTACGAGTGGTTGTACTCATGGAATAAATTGCATTTTTTTATATTAAAGTGGAAATATTTAACCTTATTGAAAGTATGCACATACAAGGTAATTATTATAACATTGCATGTGAAATATGACAATTTATATAAATATTAATTATTTCTTTAAATACTCAGGGATCTTCTTCGTAGTATCAATCCGGTGGATTGGTTTGCAGCAACAGAATCTTGCATCTCGATCTCCATTCCTCTCGGTCCTCCGAAACCCTTTTCAGCTCAGCATAAGCGCTACAATTCATGTCCTCGAATACTTGCTGCAAATACTCCCGACTCAGGGATATTGCCATATATTTTTTTAGTATAGACGTGATTTAAAATACAGAATAGTATCCTACACTATAGTCCGTCCAATATATGAAGAACCCTATGACACATTTATTGCCCCTTGTAAAAGGGATGGGGCAAAAATATTTATTTCGATTAGGTCGATTTTTTTTCTCTTCTTCTTCGAAAAAAAATCGAATTTGAATTCGAAGTGAATCGTATATAAACATCTCTATTTCCGCATGGCGGCTTCATGGCGGATCAGTACAAATGTTTGACTTTCAGTAGCGTGTTGTTCTTCGATCGATTCGTGTTTTTTGTTGTAATTATTATATTTATTGTTAGTATTGTTAAAGTTGTTTCATTGAATCATATTTTTGTGTTTTTACAATGCCGAAGAGACAGAAAAGAACTATTCTCAGCAGTGAATCACATCGAATTTGTCGTACGCTTGCGTAATTATTTTCATCAAGAAAAACAAAATGGTGGACCATTGCTGTCTGTTTAAAACATTCGAGATCGGGTCGCGGATTCCCTAGGAATCAGTAAATCTACAGTGTCTCGGATCACAGAGGAGAAATACGGTGAAACTTCATTAGAAGAGAAAAAATATTAACACCAAATAAGAAACGACAGAAGAAATGCTCAATAACGAAACCCGATAGCTTTGATTTGGCGGCAATTCGGAATCACGTGTATGCATACTATGACCGCAACGAAATACCAACACTTCTTAAACTGGTAGGTTCTCTAAAGTCAGTCGGATTATTTCAAGGCAGTGCGACGTCTCTTAGTAAGGTATTGAAAAACATTGGCTTCAAATATAAAAAATGTGAAAAAAGAAAGTTTATAATGGAGCGCACGGATATTTCCCTGAAAAGATGCGATTTTTTGAGGCAAATGAAGAGCATTAGGAATTGGGAGAAAGTCGTTTTTCTCGACGAAACTTGGCTCAACGCTAATCATACTGTTGGTAAAATATGGACCGACGACACGGCTAAGTCCAGGACGAAAACTCCTGAAGGAAAAGGCCAGCGCCTCATTATTTGTCATGCCGGAACGTCAAAAGGTTTTGTGCCTAATTGTCTTCTGGCGTTAAGGTCAGTTAAAACGACAGAATATCACGAAGAGATGAATTTTGATCATTTCAGACAATGGTTTATGACCTTATTGTCAAATTTACATGAGCCTCACGCCATAGTAATGGACAACGCTTCATACCATTCTGTCCAAATCAACAAAGTTCGTACCACGGAAAACAATAAAAATGAAATTATAAGTTGGCTTCGTGACAATGGACTGCCAAGTAATGAGGCAATGTTAAAAAATGAGCTGCTCCGATTGGTTAATTTGTATAAACCTCCAACACCAACATATGTATTGGACGAACTGGCCAAAACATGTCTTTACATGTCTCTTAAAACCTGTTAATATTCACTTATAATTGATAATAATTCTAATATTTAATTTTAGTAGGTATTTACAAAAACAATCGAAAATACGATTATTTATACCCCAACACTGGTTTTCGCAGTAATGTGACATGGCCTTCTACGTGCGTCAGATATTATAGTATTATAGTTACAAATTACCGTATTTTTTCTAATTTGTAACAATATGCATATATTTTTAATTATTTTGTTTTTATTGTGATATATTTACCTAAATAACTTATTATATATAAAGAAGAGAGGCTTTTGTTTATGTTGATAAAATTAGTATAGGTAGCGAACGTTTTTACAACGTTATATCGGACGATATTTAGCACAGGGCAATAAATGTGTCATAGGGTTCTTCCTATTTTGGATGGACTATACAACTAGATATTATTTCATAAAACATTCTCGTTTTTTGTCCAAAATAATAATTTATATGCATGTTTATATGTCAGAAAGTGATGCGAATTAATTTTATATTTAATCATCATCATCAGTCTGTGTCGGTCCACTGTTGAACGTAGGCCTCCTGCGTGAGTCTCCATCCTTTTTGATCCTCCACCTTCCGCATCCAGGCCACTCCCGCTTTTCTTCTGATGTCGTTAATCCATCTTGCTGGGTTTCGGGAAACGCTTTTGTATTTAACCAAATATATAATTTAAAATACAAAATTACATAATATTCAACAAACCTACATAATAATGCACGTTTAACATGCATGACCATAAATGTTTGAAGTCACTTTTGACTACAGTTAAACTGACGGCTTCAGTTTTAATTTAGCCACCGGTTATCACTTTTTTGCTCCATCAAGTCAACGATCTCTCGGCCTGAACTTGAATATTATATTGTACGTGACATCCACGATGACCGCGAGTCACGACGGACCAATATTATTTTTTGCGTTCCAGTTTTTTGAGAACCATTTAACATTTTAACCGGTCGGCTGGATGGACCACAAGACGCCAGCCATTAAGCACCATAAATAATCAAATCTAAAAAAACTTTTTATTTGTTGCTACCGGTCAGTTTTTATTCAAATTTCACAGGGCGGGCACAAAAGATTTTTTTTTTTGTATTATTAATAACAATTTTTATTTATCCTAGTGTTGCTCCTTAATATAAAAACAATAGACAAGGTTAAATAAAATAATATAAATAAAAAAATGGTGTACACTTTTCGGCTTCATCCCATGAAATTTACACGGTTACACCCATATGCAGAGACATTTCTTGAGTTAAGGTATCCAACTAAACACCTGTTTACAGATGTTTCTGAATATTTAAGCATCGAGAGCTGAGGCTTCCTCACTTAAATCATACTAAAGGAAAGTATCTATTATAGGTTGGTTACTTTAGAACATGTCTCTGTTTACAGGTCTTGCGTTGGTTACTTTAAGTAAATGAATGACTATGTTGAATTGTATTTGGCATAACGATTTGTTGCAAGTCTTCCTTTTGTTCAGTTTCCTTTGCCCGATTCTGGAAACATGCCCGAAGTACAGGGAGCAGTACCGGTTTTAGACCCTGCGACGCCCTGGGGCAATTTTTTTCTGGCGCCCCATACTGTTCATATTTAAATCAAATAATAATAAAATAATATATAAAATATAACAAAGATTGGTTTCCCTTGGCGCCCTAGCTTATTCGACGCCCTGGGGCACTGATCCACTTCGCCACCCCCTAAAACCGGCACTGACAGGGAGTGGCAAAAAAGCTGACGGTTTTAAATCAAAACAACGACGAAAACACTCAGCTTTTTTGCCGCTCCCTTTATGTAGACACTCGCTTACTTTACAATCAATAATCTTGAATGTTTGAACTCATTTCAGTGTTTTCACTGTACAGAGTATAAACGTCTCTATTTAAAAACACTCTGTCACGAGAAAGTGAACAGTAACGATGTGCAAACTGTATAGGTTTCAATTTGTCAAATCGAACAATAATACATAATGATGATTATTTGAGTGCGGCTCTGACAACGGCTATGATTAAAAATAAAATACAAACTGACGCAGACGCAATTTTATTAAATGGGCCAATAAATTAAACATCACATCGTATCGTACAGCCATGTAACTACAGCTAACGCATCGTCTAATTGTAAATGGGGGTATTGACAAATTGTACGGTGCTGTTCCTCGAAGGCTGCTCCAGTTCCAGCATGAATATGGTGTTCTCTTCTGGTGGAGGTCTCAGGTAGACTCCTGGTGTATACAGCGTCACCTGCGGTCCAAGGCTGGGCCAGTAGCGGCCCAGGTGGACGCCATTAACCCAGACCATTCCCTAAAAGACAATCAAAGGTGTATAGTTCATTAAACAACGATCGTGTACGGTTTTATAAAATTAAATGACATAATAATTGGATGGACTTGGAATACTAACCTTGCCCCATCCACTGGTGTCGAGGAAAGTATCCAGGGATTGTCTTTCTTGCCTCAGCACGAACCTCGCACCATACAACACGGGACCGGCCTTTAGCAGCCCTTTAGTGGTGAAGCTGGAACTGTCAGTGCTGTGCGAGTTCTGCAGCCAGGAGTCTTGCGCGTCCACAAGCGGGAATGGAGTCACCGTCCAGTTGGTCAACAACTTGGAATCGAATGTCACGTTGCCAACTATGCCCTGCGATACCAAAATAAAATTGAAAAAAAAATGGGGGCAACTACTTTAGGAGATAGTTTTTTTTAAACCTTTTTTGTGATTTTTTTTAAAGTAAGAATGATGAAATGTAATTGGGTCTTAGAGGTCTTTTTAGGTATTAACATCCTCCTCTCTCTCAAAAGGGTTGTTATTCCGTCACGTAATGGCAGGATGAGGAGCCGGTCAGCAAACAAAGACTTTTTTTTAGAAGCACATTGATTATATTTACTTAAAACTTTACAAGCTTCCGGCCATACGGGATGACATGCCGCTGGCCGTAATGCTACATTCTCGGTCGTCAACACATAACTGACGCTCGTCGGCGCTTAGACTCCTGCGGTCCGTGGTCGGTCGCCAGCGCCGTCGGTGGCAAAACTATATAACTAGTCCCAATATGGCGGACACATAAATGTATGGCAAGCGACAAAAATAAGAGACGAAAGATTGTTTATCGAGGTTTTCGGTACCAGTCAGCAAGGCCTACATCATACTGATGTCGGTATATTATGAACTACTTGTATTGATATTGTCTTGGTTATAAGCTGATGTACTGGAGTGCTGACATTATGCTATAGTTGGCGCGCGATAGGGGTCGTAAAATTAACCTAGAAGCGATGTAAAAAATTTACTTACAATTTATGTAATAATTATTGAATAATAAAATACAATATTTGATGATAGGATACCTTGAAATCAGTCAATTTTGATCCGTAGTTAATTCTTCCTTGACTTTCCACAAGAAGTTGTAGATAGTTTCCTTCCCCAGCCAATATTGGCAACTTGTACTGATTGCTGGAACGGATCAGGACACCAGCAAATTCCTGGGTGACGAAAAAAAATCCATGTAAACTTATGTCGTTATACTCGTCCTCTCCAATTATCTTCCTTTGTTCTTCTTCCCTTCTTTCTTCTATTCGTCGGTTTGATGCCATCCATAATTTACTTTCACCATTGATAATTTTAGAATAAAAAATATTTAAAAAAACACAATAAGCTATGGAGATAATTATTTTATGTGCAGCCCATTGACATCTGTATTGTACATATTAATATTTTTTTATTTTACAGATAGAAAATCAAAATGCAGATCACTGAACGAACTGCACTTTTTCCATTTTAGCGAAACCTTCATGTATGACTTTTGCCTATAACAGATGGCAGCACATGATTATGAAATTGCCAAGTATATTACAATAAGAAATATAGACCTCAAATAAAATAACTATAATATATTATTGCATAGTCACATAGTGGTTTCCAAGAACTGGTAAACGGAGCCCACCTTCTACAAGATTTACTGACAACAACAGAAGAATAGCAGGAGTAGTCTGGATGCGGAAGGCGGAGGATCGACAAGGAAAGAGACCCATGCAGAAGGCCAACCTTCAACAGTGGACGGACACAGGCTCATGATGAACATATAATTTTAAGACTTATCTCGAGAGTAATTATCAAATCAGAAGAATAACACTATTTTTTTTTTATAGTATCATGGATTCGGATGTCGGAGATCGATAAGGATGCAGATTTTCGTGAGAGGCCTACACTCAACAGTGGCTGATGATAAAAACACCAAAAAATGTATTACAATATTAAACTCACTCCATCTAAGTATACGAGGGCTCTGTCTCTTAATCCTGGCACATGCAATATGGCGGAGTCTGGTCTGGATTCTGGTAGCTGCACTTCATACAACACCAGTCCGGCGTTCTGGCCGAGGCGCTCCAGTGTTGGCGGGGACACGTGCACGGAGGAGCTCAGGCCCAGGGCGCTGCGCCCCTGCACGCCCAGCAGGCTCATCAGGGGCAGCATCACTATGGGATCTGAAGAGCCCTTAGCGCGAACCCTGGGCACCGGCACACCGGGATACGGCAGATACTAAAACATAACATTTTCTTGCAGACGTAAGAAGAAAAAAAAAATCAATTTTGGGTGGATGTGAAAAACCTGCTCGTGGCTATAACATAATGCAAATAAACGATAGACATATTTTCATTTATTGACCTTTATAAAAAAAAATGGAATTATTTTTTTGAGGAAGGTCCAAAAAACGGAAAGCTTAGCAATCAATGAAGGGTAGTTTCAACCAACAGTTGGTAAATGCGGCTTAAATAAGATATATAAGAATTATTTTTTATCCGAAATTGAATATAACCGAAAAAAACTTTGAGTAGTGGACACCATCGTAAGGATCAGCAAACACAAGTGGCAATAGGCAGGATACATCTAGTCTGGAGAAGCCGGTGATGAGAGAAAAGAGATGGAGTAAAACAAGTACTAAGGCAAACGAAATGTTGGCCACTTACAGAATGAAATTATCTAAAGAAAAATAGCCAGAGGTGGCTGAATGCGGAAATCAAAGGATCGAGAAGAATGTAGACTAATGAGAAAGAAATCATCTTGCCAATGTTGGATTAAGATTTATTTTTAAAAATTACAACTTACCTCCAAAACCTTGTTCCTTATCATGTTGTACTTGACCGTCGGATCCCCGGCTTCGGTCATGGGTGCGTCATAGTCGTAAGAGGTAAGGTCAGGCTGGTAAGTTTTCGTATCCTCATCATAGTTTGCTCCTAGCAAACATCAATAAAACAACATCCAGTTAATGCGGTGGAAAGCCGAGCAGACACAGCCAGACATGCTCACTAACATGTGATGGATAAGAAATTAATTGGAAAGCCACCTAGAAATCTTGAAATTATTGTCAAACAAAGTATGTTGCTGCTACATTGTTTTTTTTTTCAAATTGAATTACGTTATTTTTTCACAAATAATTGTTAGAAGACCAATAATTAAATATTATACAATTAAAAATGATGCAAATAGTTGGTACAAAACTCTTAAAATATAAAGGACTAAAGCCATGCTGAATGATAATATTCATATCAAAAATAAGTTGAATACAAATTCGACGTTAAATGTAAGAAACATGCATGAGAATTTATCTTTCAAAAGTTTAACCGTGTTTCAATATTTTTTTTAATCTTTATGACTATTTGATTATAAACTATGCAATAAAAAAAACAACAATAGTGCGATTTTATTCCAGGAATCCCAATATTTTACTCACTACACCATTAACACTAAGTGAAACTTTCTAATATCAGACATAGATGGCATTATATTTATAATGAATGTTTCTAGTTAGCTGGACAGTTAACAGTGGAACAACAATTTAATTTACAAATAATAATATTATTTTATAAAATACTTAAACAATTAATAACCGAGATTTTATTATAAATAGAACATCTAAGTAATAAATATCTTGAATGGAAAAAATCTGGATTTGTTTGTTATAGCATATGAAATGTAAAAATTGTAAAATCTATTTAATAAAATGCCATTTATGAAAAAAAATGGACCTTTTCACGAGGGTTGTTAAGCGGGTGAGTAGCCTATATATATAGTAATTAGAGCTTTGTTTGTGTATTATTTATTGACTAAGACCAGGTGCAAAAATATTGAGACAATATGAATCATGTGAGACATGCTTAAATAAAGGCATTGAATCACTGATTATTTATTCATAATTCAGTTTGGATAAATAAATGTGCTACAAAAATTATGATGATTATGAAGCTTTGTTTTATTGCATGCTCAACCATAAGTAGACTAAAGTGGGATACGAGTTTTCTATAGAGAATTTTCATTAGATTTTTAAAATGCATTTTACTCCGACATTTCTGCTGTAAAATTGAATTTAAATAGATAATACAATAATACATTAAATAACTTCTCTCTGCTGTCTGTAAACACAAAACAAATCAACATGGAAAATATTATTGCGAGTGAAAAAATAATATTTTTGAATTAGCCTTGAAAGATACTGAGGTTCTTGTTGTACTTAAATTGATTCCTTCTTTAGTCTTTACTCCCATTATTTAGCGACATACATACGATTAATCTTCAGTGATCTCCGTATGCAAGTACCACATGCTAAATCGGATACATTATCAGTACCACTGATCAACACCACACACTCCACATTTGTAGAACCTAACAACGATACTATATGTACATTATTTTTGTACTGCTTCACCAAGAGACTGTATTTTCTTGTATGTGCTTACATTAAAAAAATGAAAACAAAATACTGTAAAGGATGTCCTTCAGCTGCTACATTTCTCACCGCAAAATCTGCGCATCTTTTTGTAAACACATGCAGAAGAATACTGACAGATGGTGATAGTGATGCTGAAATCGCATCTAAAGATTCGATGACGCTCACTATGTTACATACGGCTAAGCGCTGCATGTGGAGTGTTGATCCGCAAAGTCACAGACTGCAGCCCGACATTCACGTATCAACAACTTATTACAGGAATTCACGACGACTTTCGTCTACTACCAATTTTGATTAATACGCTATGACTAGCATTTTAAATTCACACTACCCGGGGGTAGTTTTAGAGCTTAGAAATAAATTAAAAATCTTTTTTTTAATCTCCGTCGGGGATCAAACCCACGACTTAAGTTATACCCACCGGCTAAACGTTCTGTATGTTCCACAGCAAAGCAAACTGCCAAATACCTGCTGTGTAACCAAAGTTGGTGCCACCGTAGAACATGTAGAAGTTGACGTTGGCTCCATCATCTAGCTGCTTCTTGAGTGTGTTGACGACGCTGGTGGCGCTGACCTGCGCCAGCCCCGAGCCCCAGTGACTCAGCCAGCCGGGGTAGTACTCCGAGTTGACCAGCGGCCCGCGTGGAGACACCTTGCGCATCGCCTTCCAGGAAGCAGTCACATCCGCACCTGGAAACAAGACCGATGCTATTAGGTGTGATTATTGAAATAAAACCTTCAAAGTGTGAAGAAGAGCTTCCCTTCTTTAACTTAAGACATAAAAAGTTGATATGTTTGGGCAGCGCCGGTTTTAGGGGGTGGCGTAGTGGGTCGGTGGCCCAGGGCGTCAAATGAGCCAGGGGCGCCGAGGGCAATCTATCTCATATATATGTGTATATATATATATATATATATATATATATATATATATATATATATATATATATATGATAGATTGCCCTATATATACATTATTTATACATATATATCAGAAATAAAATAAAAGATTCTTTAGAATTTATTCCACATATATTTTTTTGACGACATGTTTCAGCCAGGTCGGATGGCCATTTTCAAGTCATCCGACCTGGCTGAAACATGTCGTCAAAAAAAATATATGTGGAATAAATTCTAAAGAATCTTTTATTTTATATCTGATATTATGGAATTCCACCAAGAAATATCGATCGAAAAAATCGATATAATATATATATTTATTAAATACATACAATATGGGGCGCCAGAAAAAAAATTGCCCTACGGCGCCGCAGGGTCTAGAGCTGGCACTGTGTTTGGGAAAGGGTGGAGAACGATTTTAATATAAAATATTTGTGGATCTATTCGAGTATATGATAATAGAGTTATATGCCTTATACTAACTGCACCACTGCTCTCGTCAACTGCGATCTATTAATAGACTACTGTACAAGTTTGGGCAATCTGCGCCATATAGTTAGTATTTGACAGCTATTGAAAGAAGACAACTTCGAACCTAAGTCACACATTACAAAGTGGTGCTACCTAAAGCGTTGATTTACCAATGTGACAAGAGTATTGTTTTCAATTTTTCAAATTTTATAAAAATATTATATTTCGAAGTTCGATTGAAGCATATGGTTGCCACAGGTTGTTTCACACAGTTCTTTCAACTAATGAAATATTTCGTCTCACCCAGCTTTCAGAGCTAGAACTAAGATCTTCAAACAAACTTAGCCGTAGTGTTCAAAGCTTATTTGAACGTTTGCAATGAGAAAGTTTCAAATAGATGATAACCCCGACGCTCCCAAAGGTTGGATTTGGTCAATTGCGTTGTCGGTCCTGCGGGGTGGTTCCACCCAATTAACGAAACATAATGACATCTGAAAGTTCATTCAAGTATAGTGTTTGAACAAGAACCGTTATTTCAACAATCATTGGTCGTCGATCATAAAGAAACCATATCAAATGTGATTCAGAAAGTGACGCATTCCAACCAAGCAAACTCGAAAACAGCAACGTTGTATACAGTACATGAAGATATTTATTTCCAAGATCCTGGGTTGCCATGCTTACGTTGATGGTTATGATGTGCAATGTACGTCTATCCTTACCTGGACCAAAGTCTACAGTGGCGTATGCGTTGGGCGTGGAGCCGCATCTCAGGACTTGATCCCAGTTTCCATCCGTTGTAAAGAGCAGCGCTGCACCGCGGGTCCAGTTCTCAGTCAGCTGCGCCAACCAAGCCATGTATTGATGGTCACATGCGAAGTAGCTTCCGTACTCATTCTCCACCTGCCCCAACATATATTGTATATTATTCACTTCTCGAGACATCACAAGATGCGATGTTTTGTTCACGTGGCCTTGTTAAAAGTACCACGTTAGGTATTTACCACAGCAGTATCCGCTGCCACGGTTTTAGTCTTTTAATGTAGAAACGATAACACCGAATACATATATTTATCGTTGACTTTCAATAGCATTGCCTTTTGACTATTATAAATAATGATTTTATACTTCTACCTGAACCATAATGATTGGTCCACCATTTCCATAAAGCAGTGGCACCATCTTGCTCATTAGCTGGTTGTACCAAGCCGCTACTTCGGTCTTATAATCTGAAATAAAATATATTTATGTTGATCTATATTATTTTGACATAAACAGTTACAGTAAATATACTCGTATACAATTGAAAACATCAAATAATCAATAGATAAATAAATAAAAATAAAACCTTCATCGTTCGTTCGTAGCTTTATATTGGGATATTCCGTGAGAAGCCAGTACGGAAACCCGCCCTGAAAAATATTAACCGAATATATAAATACAATAAATCACCATTTTTTATTTTACTCGTATGATTGAAACTTTTCGAAACAACCTTTGAAGTTCTACAAAATGATAATTTAAATAAATAATCATAATATATTATTTATGTTGAGAATTTATGAGATTTCACGGTCCATATTGTTTCTACATCTTGCGAAAGCCTTTGCTCGATAATATTATTGATCAGCAATAACAATCCTCTTATAACTCCTAGCAATGTGGCAAAAAGACTTATGAAACCATATCCTTATAGATAATATGCCTCAACTCAAAGAGGAGTAAGGACCCAAAAATTCATACTATATATGCCATAGAGTAAAATTATAAATGATGTTAACAAATTCATACAAAGTCTCTCTCAGCGCAGATATAAGGCCCAGGTCTCAGAATGACGTAGAGATCTTCTTCCTTGGCGATTTGTATGAACTTGACCAGATCCCTGTCGTGTGTCCATTTGTATTGCCTCTTCTCGGGCTCGTGAAAACTCCACTCAACGTATCTGAAGATAAAATGTAAAAACATTGTTCACATGACACTGATGGTAATTGAATTAAATAATTAAAAAACATACATTAATACGAGTATTTTATTTATTAAATGCAATGCTTTCGGACATACATATAATATTACTTATATAAGGTTTACCAAGTTTATTAAAAGGTAGAGCATTTAAAATATTTTAATACGACTATTCCAATGGATTGTGTTATCTTTAATATCACTATTACAGAGAGCGGCAAAAAAAACTGTCAGTTTTAAATCAAAACAACGACGAAAACCTTCAGCTTTTTTTGCCGCTCCCTATATAATTCTACCACTCTATCACCCGTATGCAGAGGCATTCTTTAACTTAAGGTAACCAACTAAACACCAGTTTTCAGAGATATTTTATAAAATTTGAGGTGAGTCGAGAGCTGAGGCTTCCTCACTTTACTCATTCTAAAGGAAAGTACCTAATTTAGGTTGGTTATCATAAAAAATGTCTCTGTATGCGGGTCTTAAGTTGGTTTCCTTAAGCCAAGGAATGACTCTGCATACAGGTGTATCAGTCTTCTCAAATTTTTAACCTGTTGCTCATATATCTTGATCACAAATTTTACATAAATTATGAATCTTTAGTATAAAGATCCTAATGCTGCAATAAATGGGTAATTAATTTTAACAAAACCTAGTCCTGTCAATGTGTTTAATTGAGAACCCGGGGAGTTGACATTTGTAATTAGTTAGCAAGCACAAGTAACAGCACGCAGAACATATCAAAGAGACAAAAACCAATGGAGAAGGTAGATGTAGAATATAGACTAACAACAGGAGATTAGTCAGTGAAGAGGATCAAAAACGGTGGACGTCGAAGAAGAATCAAGAACGGTGAAAAAGGCATCAATTGGTAGTTTTACTGACGTGGTAACTGCATTGAGACCCGCGGCTCTGATCTTCCTCAGCCTGTCGCGCCACACTTGATGAGGCGCGCGGAAGTAATGGAAGGAACCAGCGATGTAGCGGAAGGGCTCTCCGTCCATCAGGAACGTATTGTTCTCATAGTCAATCGAGAAGCTTCTGAAATGCTGATCAACAAGAATATTAGAGCAGATCTAAAGGAAAAAATAATGCTGCGATTCACTTTTTGTTCTGATATTCTTCTTTACGGCTGCGATTCTTGGCATCTAAGCAAAATCCAATGCAGCCGTATAATAAACGTTGAAAGCAGATGCCAGCGTAGAATACTAGGAGTACGATAATGGTTTGTAAGGAATAATGAAGTGAAGGAGCGGGCAAGGCAAATTCATCCATACTTCAGTCGGTCAAGAGAAGATATACCTGGCTGTGAAATGTACTTAAGATGCCACAGGAAAACATAAACTACAGCGGCCTTTTCTTCAAGCCAGGGGAATTTCGCATATAATGTATTCGGCGGAGCTCTGGTAAGCAGAGCTGACATGGAATAATGTGAGGACCATGGCGCTTGAAAGAGCTGTATTGCGGTAATTCATAACTACAATACCATATGTTCCTGCTAACGAAGCAGATATGGAAATGAGGATGTTGTTTTAAAAAAAAAAAATCTTATTTTTATTTCATACAAACATAAAACAATATCAAAAGTAAATTGAAATAATAGTATTTTTACCTGATTGGTCGTTACTGCGTCTTCCTTTGTGATTTCCACAGTTTGCTCAGCTCTGCAAAATGATGGAGCAAAAATTCCGCATAACACCAAAGATAACACAAGGAACTTCATCTTATGTTTATCACTCAATCAAGTCATGCACTTATACTCGTATCTGCAATCTATTTAGTTTTTTACTTTACAAAATGATTTATGACGATCCGTCCTAAAGACATTCTGCTCACAACTATAAAATAAATGTCTCCGTAAAAAGAAAAATTGAATTCATCAAAACACGAGTAAAAACTGAATAAGAAATTAACTTTTGATCCAAAATCCTCGTTAAGTAACACAAGCCTCTTTTTGGCTAAAAGCTTTCAAAGTACCAACATTATTTTGCGTGCATATCCTAAGTTTACACAAGTGTGGAACTGTTGAGCTCTCCGTAAAAAATCGACAAAAATAGATCGATTTAAAAAAAATCCTTTGAAAACAATATCGGACAAATACTATAGCCATACTTTAAAAAACGAAATATACTCGTATACTGGAAATTACGGGACAGTAGCAGATATCAGTCAACCCTAACTGTGGTACGTATTTACTCGGTAGAGCTCCGCATGCAAAGATGATTGAGACGAGACAAAGATAATGGCAGCTAACAGAACTGTGAGGCGACAATTTGTTACGGCCATGTGATCCAGCTATGGAACGGATATGGTAGATAAAGAAACGAATGTGTAGTACCAGTGCTTACATTGTCTTATTTTAGGACCGGTAATAAAAAAAGGTGAATGGAAAGAGCTGTAATCAATACCTATCTCTCTGTATTTCTAAAATATGCTAACCTTCATATTTGACTGTTTTATACGTACAATAATTTATGAATCATTGTTATAATGATTTGATTTTTCTTTCCTGCATACTAAATACGAATAATAATCATGATGCGAGGTGACGGAGGTTAAGATTACAAAATTTTGCGATTAGTCAAAGATCGTTACGAAATATTATTCAAAAAACAATCATTTAAAATGATGATTTAAATTTAATTCTGCACATGAGAGTATACTGAAAGAAGAGACTTTCAACCGCTTACATTTGTATTGGTGAATTACAACACATTTGCGAAAAATAATAAACATTTAATTTTACTATATAACGATGGATTTACCTATTTTTCAAATTAGCATCCTACTTCTTCGTCCTATTTTAACAATACGAGAATATCGAGAATAAATATTTATTCGCACCATATATTGCGTAAAAAATATTTAATAATTATAAAATCAAAACAGGTGTAATCCATTTATTTAATAAATTTTTATATCCACCAAAACAATTACTTTAGAACCGTCTCTCACAGTCTCAGAACTGTTTAGAAAGTCATTTAACTAAACATTAGTATATTGCTCAACTATGAGTACTTTAGACGCTCCCTATCCTTAGCATCGATAAAAAGAAAAGGAAAAGAAGATATAATTTTCCGTAAATACCTAATATACGTGACAATATATCATAATTGATTGGAATCAATTGTTTCGATGACACATCACATTATGTTTTGTATTGTGAAGAGCCGTAAAAATAAAAATAATAATAATTATTATTTATTACTTTTTATCCACAAAGAGTGAACATAAATGTGTAATTACGAGTATTCGTTAAATTGTAATTAATAGTATTGTATTGTATAATGTGTACACATTACAGCACATTAATCACTAATTTATTTATAATGCACCTATTGATTTCAATGCAAATGTCGTCGACAGTTAGCTTGGAGCTAATACCATTGTTTTCGCGACATTTTGAGTGTTTTTTTTAAAGAATTATAAATACCTAAATGTCTTTCTTATGCGAGTATTAAATTTAAAATATCAATTACACAACGTGGCAATAAATATCAATTAGTTAAAGCTTTACTAAATTATTTATGTTATTTTAAGATAAATCAGACCGAGCATGAAGTGATATTTTATGAAAACAAAGTAAAATATTTTTTCTTTTTAATATTTCAAATTGATCTCGAAGTAAATATTAAAATATGTATACACAAAGTATGAATTCATAATAATAATGACATTATTGATTTTAAATTGTCATTTCACATATAATAAAAATACCGTTTAAGGTTTGTAATTTTAATATGTGGTAATATCAATTTCAGATGAACAATTGATTTAATAATAAAATAACAATTTATGTTTATTAAAATAATCCAAATGAAATAAACCGAGCCACACATTTAAATTTGTGAATCTGTGAAAGACACTAATATTGTTATAATCTGCACAGTTGCTGTAAATGAACCTTTATAAGAGGTCACACGTTTATTGTTCTTTTATTGACTAATCACTTGATAACGACCGAGCGATACGCGGAGCGACTGACCGTCACAGAAGCCAGGCAAAGACTGACAAGCCGTATAAGGTGGTCAGGACTAAAGGACCTGCGAAGCAGTGAGAGAGAACAGGTGTCACGAGTGCCACAAAAGTCCTTTTTTGCCAATTCGCAGCCAATCAGTCAGGTTCCTTACATACTTTTAACGTCATCACAAGGTTAATAAAAGCTACACGAAGTAGTCAATTACTGGATTGCGAACAATAGTTAGACAGATCGATGATAGACCGATCAATCTAAAGACACTTATTTATGCCTGATGGTGTTCTAAGGCAACTATTCAGATACACAACATTCCAAGAATATTTACAAAACAATCAGAAATTGTGTAAATCCAGTGTTACACTATTGATGCCTTTTCAGTACGAAGTGCTTTTCCATGTCTTTTCAAAATAAAGCTTGAGCACTGGTTATTAAGAAGAGCATAAGTGGGTATATATAAGAATCTACACGATGATGTTTATTGCCAAAACACTCTAAATAACCAAAAAGGACACACTTTTCTCCTTTTCTATTTCCAGTACTTATTCTCTTATATTTTAAACTAAATAAAGTATTTACTGTCAGACTTTTTTATCTTTGTTACACATATTGGCCGTCGCTGTGTAATCGATCAGCTGTTTGGTTGTTTTTAAGACAGCGAATGACCGGCTATCATTTAAGAGTATGTTTGCTTCAACGAGAGTCGCTATCTGAAACAAGAACAACTGGAAACTTGATAAAAAAATAACTAAAAAAATGTTTTGCTATCTTGGAGTGAAAGCATGTAAATACCAAATTTCAACAATTATAATTATCGCCCTATTGACCTGTTATACAAATCCTGTCACATTACTTTAAAAAGTCTGTTTTTTATATTACCCAGTATCACCATAAAAATCGTCATTTAAGAACTTTACTGTCAATATAAAAAGCGTGTAAAAGTTGTGGAAAAACTATCGGAAACATAAAATTTCATTTCAAATTGCAACCATTAATTTTTATTGTAACCATTATATCAAATTGCAACCATTGTTCAATTAAAATGTGGCAATTTTAAAAAAGAGTGTAGGTTTTTTATTATTTAACATAAAAATAATTAAGCTTCGATGCATCAAATATACGATTGCTGTTTCTATCTCCAAAACGTGGGAGTGAAGAAAGCTTCGTGTTACATGCAACAATGTAATGTAATGTAACAAAAAATAATCACATCTTCAAGCTGACCACACCCACTGAAAAGCTCAACGGTCCCTGCTCCTACCTCGTACATCAGTTTTAACACTTTGCTTATCAACCGAAGAACATGCGGCACTGTCTTGAACAACACATGCCGAGTCGTCACAGGAAGCCTTAGGCTCAAATCAACACCCATATCAAAATATGTCTCCCATGACTACTAGTATTGCACCTCCAAACGTCAAACGCAAACGCACACGCGTCGTCAAATACGTAAAGCGATCAAACAACCGTTAAATATCAAACATTTAATGGTTATCTTATTTTCATGATCAAAACATTAAAATTGCATTATTTTAATGAAGAAAATAACAGTGATGATGTTACATTTTTTAATGAACAAGGATTTATCAGAAAGACTAAAATATTTTCATAAATTTTCTGTATATTAAAAAAATTCTGTTCGTAAAAAATGATTTTGATAAACTAAAACAAAATTCATTTTAAAAAAATATCCATACTGAAACTAGGAAAGTAACGCCTGAAATTATAACGTTCTAGAGAATGAAAGCATGTGTTTATGATTTACATTTACCTGTATGTAGGTGCAATAGTTTCAATTAAATAATTTATTTATGTAGGTATATATTATACTTATAATAAATTTGTTGGTTTTTTTCGATCGATAATTCTGTACGGAATTTTATAATAATATTATGTAAATTACGGATGTATTTTTAGAACAAATTAACACGATTTTATCTTGGAATCTTAAACAAAAATCGTGGATTCTTATACTTTATACATTATAATTATTATTGTTGAATAGTCAAAAGTAAATTGCTTTCTAAGCGCATATTATCATCTAATGGTTTCATAGCGGAAGAGTGTTGATAACAATGTGGATTATAGATTACCCTCGTTCAATATGAACTCTATAGTCAATAATACATCCGTTATTTGTATTATAGTGACAATACTAAATGTAACACTATTTATTTAAGATATTTATACAAAAGTGCATTGTGCAACATACATAATGTTAAACGGTAAAAATGTGTCCATAATTACAGTAAGAAGTTAACATGGAAACATAATTATTGCAATAACATAAGTATAATATTATTTTATTGTTACACGACCGTTATTTAAGCTCAGTAATTTCTGTATACTGTTCACAAAGCTAATTAATAGTATTTTCTCTTCGTATATATTTATTTTGAATCATTATCTAAGGAGAATAAAAAGCACTTGTATTTTTTTTGATTTTTATTTATTATTTAATTATTAATTTACTTATGAAATATTTACATCGAATGCGATTTATATTATTTACACAATGTCGTAGATTCAATGGTTTTAAGCTCGTTGGGTAATATTTTGACAAAAATTACAGGACATAAATAATTAATGTAAAAAACGTTATCAAAACACTTGTACATGGAATACTAAAATGTTGAGTATATTCACCTGTACTGCACATTCCTTTCATTAAAAATTATCAAAACTATCTTTTTTATTACCTCTTGTTAAAAAGCTATTTTTAAAATACGTACGTATAATAAGGGAAGAAAGTTAAAGACAGAAGGTATTCAAGATAACGACATTTCAAAGAACCTTAACAAAGCTTTTACTATAGAGAAGAAGACAAGAGATATGTTGTGATAAGTTTTTTTCTTTCTTCTCATCAGAAGAAGATTTTTTGTTAGATCAATTATTTTGATGTATTTCAATAATTGATGACATGCACCACCTAGCAGAGATATTTACTTAATAACTTCATTAGAACCATGTTTAGAGATTTCCCATCAGATAGCTCATTCATTGGCGATACATTAAGTTAGACCAGAAAAATGATTGATGAGCTTATCGAATAAACCAAAGATTCACAAACTATTTTTGCCTTATCGTGCCATTCTAGCAAGTTGTTTTTATCAAATCATAATTTCTCCTCCATACCTGCTGTATAGATGAAGAACATAGCCACCACAATCCCAAATTTATATCTCACCCAGTTATAACTTCAAGTAATGATGTGGTTAGAAAATATTAAGGTTGTCGAGTTAAACGAAATCAGTACTGTGAAATGAAAAACAAGTTTTTTTCCTTGACCTGTTTTTTACCCTTCAGAAAGATTTCATTATCGTTCTATTTTAGAAAACAATTTTCCAGAATGTTACTTTGAAACATTACATAGCGAGCTTCCTCTGCAGGCCACCGTTCTCAGTGGCCGGTACACCGATATATGAGAGATGGAACGCTGGAGCCTCTTCTTATTCTATACACAATATCTGGGACTCGCAGCTTAATACGATTAAAAACAAAGTTCCGTCTATACAGTGGCTGTATCGTTCCCATTCTTCTTTAGGGCTGTGAATCTTGCGCATCTTTCCAAGTACCATTGCAGCCGCATAATGGGTTTCGAGAGCAGATGCCTGCGTAGAATACTGGGGGACCGATGGTATGATTTTGTGAGGAATGAAAAGGTGAGGGAGCGAATACGGCATCCTTCCATATTACGGTTGATTATGGGGCGAAAACATGTACTAAGGATGCCACAAGAGAGTATAAACTAGGACTGTCTTTTCTTTAAGCACCTGGGCTCACACCATCCTTAAAAACCATAAAAGGATCTATATATAAATGTACTCGGCGGAGCTGCGAGAGGTAGAACTGACATGGGACGAGGCGAAGACTATAGCGGCGTCTGGAGACAGTTCAAGATAGTCAAAGGTTTCAATTAGGAGAGCGAACATGATGATGTTTTTCTTTGCCTAAGCATGAATCGCTTTATTCCTCATTGAAGTTCTTGAAGCGAAAATTTTGGTGTGATCAGCAATGTAAAAACTAATGAGTGAATGGATGGATTTGTATCACTTTGTACAGAAGTCCTATATAGAGTATAGACTACAGAGAAAAACTAGGACAATGCAAACGTGATTAAATATACTCGTATATTGGTAAGGGAGACGTCGTCGCAACTAGCAACATTGTCTGCAAGTAACCCCCTTGAGAAGTCATGGTCTGTATGTGCGAGCTTGGCAGATGACGAGAGATGTGGGAAGTGCTCCACTGCTTCATATTGCGAGACACACGACACTCTGCGGTTCACAGACTCCTCGGGCTGGTGTCCCACAATCAACAGCTGATGAGCAACTATGATCTTGAGGCAACAGAGGCGTAAAATTGTAGCCGACAATTTAAACAAATTATAGATGTACACATTTAAAACAAATCAATATTTCGTACCTTGTTTTAACTCGAATTACACCGACCACAATTTAATAACTTTACGAAAGACCGCAGTTTCGCATTCAACGAAGGCTTAATCAGTTTTCAACTTGTATAAGAATATTGACATAGTATTTTCTTCAATATTATTTAATTAAAAACCTTGATTATTTACAATCACTATTGCATATAAAGCAGGTTGAAGAAAAATCTATCTATAATTCAAGTAGTTAAAATATAAATTCACCAGTATTAACGGTTATCATATCCCACAAATGAATGACTGATCGTAAATTCTAAGCTGAATAACAAGTATATGTTTCGACTCCATCGAGTAACCGTACACAAGAATTGTTTTCTTTCAGTGTGTACTTTGCTTGAAATTCGGTTAGAATACACTTAAAAACAACCGCGTTACGCCACTGTCCTCCTCCAGAATAAAACGCAATCACATTAATGATGATTAAAAAATAATAGATATCTTTCATGTACTTCAAGTAATAAGCAGGCGTCAAGCAAGAGGGCAATAATAAAATGATCGTTGGGAAGGTGCGCACCTAGAGTCAAGTGTAAGTGGTGGGTACCCATTATTCTACTCCGATATCTCTGCGTAATTAAGAAATAAGATATATTTATAGAACATATAAACATAATAGAAGAAGTTTTTTTTTCTTTCTATACTTTCTAATTATTATATTTATAAATAATCATGTCTTACAATTATTGTCACACCCAACCGTCGAGTATGTTTTATGTGCGTAAACGCAAGCAGGAAAACTCCATTTGATTGTAACCATCTTGTGGGATTTATGTCGTTCAACCATGACGTCCGAACGCTACATGCGATAAAAAAATGTGTTTGCGTAAGATTTGGCGTAATTAAAATTTACTGTATATTGATCTGTTAGTTAAAGCAATCCATATTATACTATGAATACATCTCTAATCCTTACAGAGGATTGCAATAGTAAGCAAAAGCTTGGATGTAATAATTTAGAGTATACATTTTGACCAACTAAAATAGGTGGGTGCAGAACAGATTCGTTTTAAAAGCTTAGAATAGCAACTGTCGTGTTAAGATGGTAGAAATACTAGGAGAACAAATGTTAGGTCTGTGTTCTAAGGATTGATTCGAAATAAGCGTACTTGAGAAAACTGTTTTTCTTACTTAACTTCTTACAACTGAGTTGATTTTGATGAAGGAATTTTAGGATAACAGCTGAATGGTGGCTGCCGAATTAGAGGATAAGGTTAATTTGACATTTAAAGAGCAACAGTAGTTGTTTATCGGTAAATACAAACTTTACTTTGTAAAAATCTATAATAAAATCAATTGATTTGACGTGTAATTCAGACGTTTTTTAATATGTTTTTTATGAATGACAAGTTTGGTATTTCATATTGCTTAGTTAGAAGTAAAAAAGTATACTCTTAAATATTGCTATAAATTCATGAGTATGTGGAAATTTTCCAGTAAAAATAAAATATTATTTTTTCTCATTAAAAGTAATAATTATTTAATTTTTTGCTTCTCGTCACTGCAACATTAAAAAAGACATTAACCGTCAATAAAAATCAACTTACCTTAAATTTTTAAATTTCAACAAATGATATTTTTTTTTAATATTGACGTTTTTTTTTCTTTTATTCTGTGTGGGTCACGATATTCAAAAGAACAAAAACACGTATTGTAGAGTGGACAGTGAACATTGTGAACAAGTGGACAGTGAACATTCAATTTATTTATATTGGCCGTACATCACATTCAAAATAAAATAACACTCAAATCACTTCTTAGGTTTTTACGGCCAGATTTGATATTGTGGATTTTGGGTTGAGCTGTGTGTGGTGAACTCTTTTTCAACCAATATTTCGACCGCCATTGCAGGGGTCTTCTTCAGGATTAATAAATTATTTAGTTTTGAGTTGGTTTATTCAGATTATATATTTCTTTTATCCTGAAGAAGACCCCTGCAATGGCGGTCGAAATATTGGTTGAAAAAAGTTCACCACACACGGCTCAACCCAAAAGCCACAAGATCAACACTCAAATCGATTACAGACTGAGAAACCATAAAATTATAATATTTATGTAAATATTGATTTTAAAAAAGATTTTTCCGTTGATTTTTCCGATCGTTTTCTCTACAAAGAACAGATGGCAGTAAAATACTGCAACTAATTTCTTTTATTATTTTATATGTTCTTTATATACCATAATACGATTGAAAAAAAAATGAATATTGTGTAATATTAAGGAGTAACTTAAAAAAAATAATACGTCTGGGTTGGTAAGTTTTCTTCACCCCCTCTTGCAAGCCTTTAGAAACTATACATAAAATATAATCAGCGAAGATTTGGGATGCAGCATGAGCTGAGACTTGAGACGAGGCTAAAATCATTACGAAGATTATCCCGACTCATAAGAGACATGAAAATTTTTCTCCAATGAAGTGGTTCTACTTAAAATAATAAATACACGGCTAACTTTACACTTTGATTGCCGCAACAGAAAATTACCTCAAATTAGTGAGAAACCTGTAAAAACTATTATGCAAAGATATTATCTAATGAACTTACAAAATCATTAACACATAATCTAAATGACGCCAATTGTCTGATTTATAACGGTTGCTGCAAAGAGAATAGTTTGCATTTCAAGCAGGTGAGGTGTTAATGTCATTAAACTGTTCAATAACACATTATCTTATACATATCGTATAAAAATACATTCAAAAGAAGAAGTATCGAATAAGGTCAAGACAAAGTAAACAATGGGTCCATTAGCGACTTTAAAAAAACAGGAATCATCTTCAATTTTTGCTCGTCTGTAAGAACACGTTATCCATTGAAGACACTTACAATGTTGCAATGCTTCAAGTGGTGCAAAAAATCCGCCTCAGTCTCGACGGCAACTCTTTTCATCGTTTCGCCGATGCTCTGTGATAAACTCCTGTCATTATGACAATCGAGATACGGCAGACCGACAGGTGTGGTGATCTCATTGTCCAGTCTGCTGCATTCAGCGAGTCAAAGAAGTTAGTGACAGGTTGTCGGCCAGTAGGCGACTTCTTTTATGGAAAAGGGAACACGGGCCGCTTTATCGACAGGTCGGTTTATATACTTCTACGACTTAAAGCCTAGATAATAATAGTAAGTAATATCATCGGTTCAAAGGTAAAATCTCGCTAAATGACAGTTGTTTTTTCTAACTGTTTTCATCCTACTTTTATATCCAGGGTTGACCAAGAAATAGCCTGCAATTTTTATAATTGACGATGTACTTTATATTGAATTGATATGTTTTTTATGTGAATACAAACAAGAGTAAGCCGATAGATGTTGTTTAATAAATCGTATTAGGTATTCTATCCCACTTACTATGTTTAGGAATGTCTAAGTGTTATATGTGAAGTATGGATCCGATAATATCACCTCAGTTTCATTCATTTTTGCGACCATTTTTTTTTTTTTTGGGGGCCGTAGGCCCCCGGGCCAGTCGCCTTGTACCTGCGCTCCTTGGGAGCACTTACCAAGGCATTGTTTTCAGAGTACATTCTCGTTATACAAGTAACTGGTTTTGGTGAGCAACACCACACATGGGTGTAAAAGTTAGTAGTTGAGACGTTAAAATTTGGACTTTTAGACTTCTTCGCCGAAGGTCGCCGCGAATACAGAAAATGCGTGGTAGTTGGGCTCCGTAGATATGAGATCGATATATCCAACCGGTCCAGACTTCTGTTGGATTACGCTAAGGAGCCTTTGCCTCGCTAAATCTAATATTGGACAATGCCACAGAACGTGTTCAGCGTCCTGCAAGGGGCTGCCGCATGGGCAGTCTGGACTATCAACGAGGCTAAACGTGAAGAGTTTAGCCTTAAAATTGCCGTGCCCAGTCATGAATTGACTAGTCCAGTGGTTTGGAATAAGCCACGGCATCTCCATTCTATCGAGGACAGAAGGAAAGAAGGAATATGTGTGTCTACCCTTGAGCGAGGTCGACCATCTGCTCTGCCATGCTGCGAGCGCCGCCAGTCTTACTTCTTTTTCGGTTTCTTTCGTGATCTTACCCTGCGGAGGATTGAGACAAGTGCCCCCGACCTCCGCAGAGAAGCCACGTCTAAGCAACGACATAGCGGCGCTCACCTGCACTTGCAGATCCAACGGCAGCACTCCCGCAAGGATAGTCAATGACTCGGTGGCAGAGGATCGATAGGCTTTAGTAAGTGAGAGAAGTGGGGTTCTTTGACCGCTCAAGAGAATGCGTCTAATGAAGAGTAGTCGAGTGCGCTCAACCCAGCACCGCGCCGCATATGTCACCGTGCTGAGAATGATCGCGTCATACACTGTTTTAAGGGCTCGAAATTTGAGTCCCCATGAATTCTCCGTAAGGCGAGAAATACAGAAGAAAGCCTTCCGCGCCTTATGTACAACATGGCGAGCGTGAGCGGCGAAACTTCTTTTACCATCCATGATTACGCCAAGGTATGTAACTTCTGTAGAAATTTTTACTTTAGCACCTTGGAAGTAAATAGCTGGTGGACGTAGTGGAGATAATTTTCCCTTTAAAAGAATAGCTTCTGTTTTATGTGGCACAAAACATAGTTTGTTTCGTTGGCCCCAGGATAAGATTTGGTTTAGAGCTTCTGTGGTTGAGCGCTCCAGTGAAGATCGACTATTAGCTTCTACTGTTAGAAGTGCATCGTCAGCGTATGCTACAACACCACATCCGGGAGGCAGCGGTAAGCTGAGGATGTCATCGAAAAGAATGTTCCAAAGCATTGGGCCAAGAACGGAACCCTGAGGACACCCTCTAGAGACGTTACGTGATATACGAACGCTTCCAGCGTCAGCGAAAATTTTACGGTTTTGGAAATAGCTCTGTAACAATGCGTATAGGTTACCGGGAATCTGTCGAAGGCGAAGCTTAGCCAAGACCATTGGCCACCATGCGTTGTCGAAAGCACCTGAGATGTCCAGAAGAACACCCAGAACGTAAGTGCACTTGGAGTCAGTTGTTGTCTTGATTGTCGTGAGAATAGCATCTTCCGTTGAGACTCCCGGTCGGAAGCCGAACTGTCTCTTGGAGATTGGCATATTTGAAGTGGCTAGATGTGATTCTAGTTTACTTACGACAATACGCTCCAGGATTTTGCCGAGGAATGGCAGAAGAGTGATTGGACGATATGCTTTAGGGTCGGTGAGGGGTTTGTCTCCGGATTTCGGAATGACTGTCAGAAGGCCCACCTTCCAACAGTCGGGGAAGGTTCCTGTTTGGATGCATAAAGAAAGAAGGTTTGTGATCTCTGGCTTGGCCATGAGCCAGACCATTTTGACAATACGATTATCAATACGATCTGGTCCTGGTGCTTTGCCAGGGTCAAGGGACGAGATTATTGTGTTGATTTCGCTCTCTCATTCAATATGTGTGGTTTATTTACACGGGACGATTACTAATTTTGATGAATATGCTATGACAGGCATTTCACGGATGACGTATCAATTTTACGCTAACCGTGTTATGGATAAAACTAAAAAATATATAAAAAAACATTTTTATTTCTAGCTTCTTCGGGAATCAAGCCGGTGACATGTCGCATGGTAGGCAAGCGCTTTACCACTTAGCCATACCCATCAGCTATAAAAAGCTTATTTTATAAATCTAATATGTGATTATTTTATTAGACTGTATCTATCTATTTTACATATCGTTGATTGGAAGAGATTTCGTGTAAGAGAACTCGATACAAAATCTATTATTATATACGTTAAAATGCGACAGTTCACAGTTATACACGTATGCATTATCGTCATAAATATGAATTTATTTATTATTGGACTTCTAATTTTACAATAATAAACATGTTGCATTATCTGAACACACGGTGTGCTTATTGCGTATTAAGATAAATATTTGTATAACCCCTAAACAGTGAGTCTCACTCTAACAGCATGAAAGTCTTATAGTATGATGTGGTTCTCACCCATCTTTATTTAGGTAGCTGTAAATTATATTCAATAAATCAAGAAAAAAAACGATGAGTCCTCAACTGTCAACTAAATTAAATAAATAATAGTGATTATGAAACGAGAAGAAGCCAAGCTTCGTAGCAATTAAAGTGCTATTCATAAATCAGTCATCTACCATCGAATTGAGAAGTTTGATGATTTAGAAAGGTGCATAATCAAGTACTTCACGTCGATAGTGAGCTGTCGACACAATTTTTGTTAGGAGAAGTACTTAGAGTGTCCGCGCTCACCTGATGGCTACATACGAGTACTACGATCAAAGAATGTATATGGCTAAATAACAAGTTATTTGGGACTGTCTTATTTATAAAGCAAGAGCATTCGTATAGCAAACAAATACAGTATAAATAAATAACTGTTTTAAATAAATAGTAGTGCAAATGAAGAATATTTTTTTTAATTAACTGAATAATCTAACAATACCCCCTTAAAATAATGTACCTTATTATATTTTACATCTTCATATTTTACACCATCTGGTTTGATCTTTCATATTACTGAAATAACGTACAGTTAACCACGTTTTGTAATTGTTTTCAATTAAATGGATTTGTGTTTTTTTAAAACGTAATAATACTATTATAATATATAACTATTCTTATTCAATTTACAAGCTGGATCTCTCTCCTGCATACGTTCACATAAAAAAAAACTTTAGTAAATCGACTGAGATGCAAGAACTCTTAAATGTGAGATGCATTTTTTGTTTGTTTGGTTGAATTATCTCTGTGAATGGAGATCACTCGGTCATCACACGTTGGATGCAAAGTGCACCGAAAAATGGCACACAGCGAAGTCCAAAAAACGGTAAACATTTACGGAGTCATACACTTTTTAGACTGTCGGATTATGACTTCCAAATCGAATGTTTTTTAAAAATAAAAATAGCGGATATGTGATGGCTAATAATAGCTCGGCGCACAGGTTGAATTAATCATCAGAGTTTGACACACGTGAAATCATCAAAAGCAAAACTATAGAAAACACGTTTGTACCTATTAGAGTTTTTTGCCGCATTCGATATAGTTAGAGCTGAAAACGAAGTACTTCCAACTAAACTTTTAGAGTTTAAGTTTTTTTGTTATTTTTACACTATGCTTCATAATCTTGAATTAATTGATAATATTATTCATTATTAATTGGAGTACGTTAGGTCTTTGTCACCCAGGGCAGTTCCCAAATTTTCTACTTTATGAAAATTCAAAACAGGATTTTTTAATTATTAAAAAAATATTAATTTAGTTGAAGCAATATTTTGCCGAAAATGGTTTTTCTTCAAAAACCTAGTCTGTGAAATGACAGAATTCTACATATACTTTGATCCCTCGTCAAGCGATTTTTTGACGGAACAACGGAGTAGTTGACAAATATATTTTTTGATAGTGAAATAAACTTGCGACGCACACGAACAATAGCAAGAACATGACAGCGCTGTTGTTTTGTTTTTTTACAATATATGAGCATTCTCAACTAATTTTAAACTACTGTTGATAGATTTACTCGATCAAGAGAGTTATTACGAGCCCATGGGGTGACACCATTAAGTATTTATTGCAATTTGCAATAATATCTACGTATTCATATTCTTCTTATATTCAGTAGGTATTCCAGGTGATGGTTTTTATTCTGATGATGATGGCAGATTTATCTGATTTTAAATGAGTTTAAATTAACCAAGAACGGGCAATTTTACAAATTCTTTACTAAACGCCAGTAGTACGCTTTAAAATATTCTTCCAGCATATATGTTTCTTCCTTCTTACAATCTAGATGTCATCAAGAAACAGATCAATATTAACATGAGACCCCCTGAACCCCAACACAAAGATCATTTATCCTTTCCGCTTACGGAAAACTTGCGAAATCGGTGGTGTTTATATCGGTCATAATTAAATCGCTTCAACATAAGAATGCGGATTTATCTTTTACGCTAAACAACATGGAGTAGGGAAAGAATGTGCGAATGAACGTTTGGCCAAGAAGTATCCAGACATTAAATTCTAAAGAAAAGTAGAGCATTCGCCGCATTTCTTTTATAATGATAGACACGAGTCTCCCTTTGAATGATTCCTATATTGAGTCCTTATTGGTTGGCGATCGGCCTCTGTTTGCAAAATCTGACGTAGCGGGTCAATGGCGGGAGTGGCGGGCAGCTTACTTGCACTCGCAGTTTTCTATTGTTTTCTGCTCTACAAATCCCGCTAATGATCCGGCTGGACAAATCGACAGCAACAACATGAAAAGCACAAATGTTAAATCTAAATAATATCCCAATGCAGTACAAATTACATGTTTCTGTAACGAAATAAGTAAATCAGGACAATTCGAAATGTCAAATGTCGTTAGCATGGATGTTCGATGATCGGGATTTTTTAAATGGATTTCGCTCTGGGACTAATAGAAAGTAATTACTAACGAATTCGCCTTACAAAATTCCCTCACAAGACTTCAGGTCAGGTTCGTGACTCACTGGATTTCGATTATTGGTTAAATAGTTTTGAATTGTACATTCAATTTTGTTCGATTATAAAATTAAACTCTACGCATTACACGTTTTTATATACTTGTGTCCAAGCACAACCATTTTTTTAAAAATATACAAGTATATATGAGTAAATTAGGGAGATATATTCATCACCTTGATTACATTCAAATCTCCCATCACAGGATTCTTTCACATCAATCCGAGTATATTATTGGTATATTTACTCCAAGTTGTGATGATCACATAATTCAGTTAACGAGCAATTGGTTCATATGAACCAAACGTTTGCTTCATTTTTGAGTAAATGTATTTGGGGTCTCGGTATTCCAATGATGGATATTACTTTACATTTCTGCAAATTAAGTTATTTTAAATTCTTATAATACATAAACGAGTAAAGGTTGTAAGTTAATTAGCATTAATTGATATGAGTGTTTGGATGATTTTTATAAGCCAGTATTTTAATTTTTGAGATCTTTAAATAAAAAACTTTTAGAGTCTACAGTTGTTTATTATTACTACCACCCAATTTTATATCCGTTTGTGTAGTTTTCACTTATAATTTGTAGGCGTGTGTGTTTAATAAATTAACATATGCTTAAATATGCATGATTATAGGTATACATGTACCACTTTCCAGTTTTGAAACATTGTACATAATCGCTAAACGTTACATTGTAAGTGAGTGATTAAAACGAGATCAAACGAGTATAACTGCATGAAAGCAATGGATGCAATTAAAGTCAAGATAATGATTTTTATAGAAACTTGACCACGTGCTGTAATATGTGTTTCCTTAAGTAGAGATAGACGTTAGTTGTTAATTAAACAATGAATACCTTAATGCTGAACATTATTTCATTTATACTTTTTAAGTCTAATATTGTTTAATTTTTTGTAGGATGTGGAACGAGATGATTGCTTAGATCTCTGAATGCAGCAACATTGTAGTTATAAACATCAAATATAGAGAAAATATTAATTAGGTTACATTGCGTTTGTTTAAACGAGAGAGACATATTACACTAAGTTAATTTTGTTTCAATTTTAACTGCGCAGAAAGCTGACAGTACTTCTATTAAATCTGCAGTAGAACACGACGCAGTTATTGTAACCATAGCACCGTGTAAACCCACCGTTCGTCTTGTGTAGAGCTAGCAATTACACCATGTGTTTATTTAATTTTAAGCCCCTTTTCTGCATCCATAGTTCATATGATTTCTTAATCAAAGCAAAGATTCGGTCGTTTTTCACATTTTAGTGCTGTTTTTCAACATAAAACTTATTTAGACATAATAGTTTGTAAGAAAGGTGTCTATTCTCTTATTTAATTTTTCTTATCTCTTCCAGCTATTATTTTTTTGAAAGACTGACAATTTTGTATTGTAAGGTATGCATTTAGCGTAATTATAGGTTAAAGAACTGACTTTTGTTTGAACGAGCGATTGACAGATGACATAGGTGTATGGTGAGATTTTTTATGTACGTGTAGTTGCCGAATTACCAACCACCATAGCATGTTAAAACACCGATTCTCATTTAATCACTGAAGTTAAGCGCAACATTGGACGCATAATTTACTTGGATTGACACTGCTTGTGTCCACATTGCGTTTTGTTCGTTGAGTCGACTCAGTCATTTAGGAGTAAATAGTCCAGGACTCGGAAATGTTCAGGTGATTATTCAATCTCTTTAAAATACCTGATCAACAAATGCCCAAATACTAGAGCACCCTTACATTGCATCACATGAATAGTTTGTACTCGGCGAAACCCAGCGTAAATATGACTTGGAACATGGGTAGGATAAACAAAAATGACACAACTATGTGGGTTCAGTTCGTAGTGATCATATGCTTCTGCTTTATACAAGATATACTCGTTTAAAAAAAATGCTCCGAACCCAAGCAATGAATACATATGGTTACCCTATGAAAAGTGCACAAATCTAAGTATCATATTTTCTGAAACGGCAATTTTAATAATTATTTATGATAATCTTAATGAAACGATTTTTGACTTAATCTCATATTTACACTCGAAATGCAATTTAAAATGCAATTTAATATAATTATCAAAGAGAAAATGCTGACTCTTATTTGATTTGATATTTATAATTAAATCAGTTCTGGTCAATCATTGTGCAATGGAAAATATGTAAAGAAAAGTCAAATGATGTAATTCGCGATTGTAAATGCGAAATATTTCGATTATCGCAAACTGCAACCAAAGCTTTTTGACCAGGATGTAAAGTGAAAAAGATTAGATCTCTAATAATATTTATTTGCATCCTATAACTTGCACTTCAAAATCCTAAAAAATAATTCAAAATTATTAATTATTAAAATGAAGGAGGTAGATTTGAAAACTAAGAAAAATGCTTGCAATCGGATCTGTATACTTTACCTAACGATGCACTAATGTGCAAAATAAATATAAAACACAAAAAAAGATATATTTTTAGGTAGCAATAAACATTATCATTTAGCTTGCCCTCCGGTAGAAAAATCAAATCTTTTTAAAATTTCAAAATTGGCTAATAATTCAAATATTCTAAGAAATCGAATAAAAGAGTTGAAATTCGTGACAACAGATACACCCGCAGGGTTTCAATGAAATTACACCGTTAATAAATAAATTATGCCACTACAAATAAAATAATAGTAGTAAATGCTGTTATTAGTACATCCATGTCAGGATACACGTAAAGTGGTCATATTTACTGTCTGTAAAATAATGTTGGAGTATTGACAGCATATGTGAAAGTATAATATTATGTTAGTATAAATAGGTAAATAGAACTTAGAAAATTTATCAAATTGATTGCCTGTGCCTAAGTATGTATATTATTATTTTAGTTGTAAGTAAATGGAACTCTAGTTCAAATCACGTTTTCTATCGAAGAAAAGTGAACTACTTGCAATCATAATATTGAAATCGTATTGCAGAAAAGCGCAGTTTATCTTATTTGATATAGTTTTAATTGATCAGCATAAATGTATAATGCTTGAAACATTAAAACGTTGATTTATTCATCAGAATAATCCCAACCGTTTCACCGGTTGTTAAAGTTAAACGGCCGAAGATATTACGAATATCTCAACTAATTACAATAATTGACAATAATATTATAATCATTAATTTAAATAAAGTTTTTTTGTTATCATATTTTGTGACACGTTTCACATTTAAAAGTACAATTCTTTCCGGTACACCTATCTCAAGAATTACCTCAGGCTGATAATAAGCAAAGTAGGTGTTTCTATTGGTTCTGCTCCACCGCAGCTTGCTCAGTGGAAGTAGACGGTAGCATCGTGACATAAATTTGATGAAACGTCACCGGCTTGATTATTATTATGGATCCCGTGGCGAGGAGTGGGTTATTTTACAGATTGACAACGATGGATTCGAAACGCAGCAAACCGTCGAACGGCTTCCCAAACTATTCCGTCAAATGCGACTGACCAATGATCTATTGTACACAATCTGAAATTTTAATAAAAAAAAAATCTTTTACGGTGTATGAAAATATTGCAATTTTTATGTGTCACATGATCCCCATAAGTAACTTCTTAGGTTAAAATAATTCGCCACACACTGCTAAACCCAAAAGCCACATGATGCTCCATAATTGCCATTCATGGATAATTGGACAAACTACCGCCTTGAATTTTTCTTGGTTACCAGATAATTAACCTCATGCCAAGTCGCTCCGAGAGCATATTAGTAAAATATATCACGGAGTCCATGATCTTTCTACAGAACATTCCAAGCATGTATGTACCGTTGAATTTGAGTATATTTTGCAAAAAAAAAAGAACACCACCTTTCATATTTCGCGAAACAGTGTTTAGAATCTACTGGATGATGATATCGCTGTTGAAATAACGGAGCGTGAAATATGCAGCGGAAAAATGAAGAAAAACTGATACGTTAAAGAATGACACGCGATATATAGGTAGGACGTACAAAGCAAATTATATTATTGTACTATATTGCGACAACAACTGCGAAAACGTTTTAATTAAATAAGCGAAGTCAAATCAGTATCAATCCCAATCATTTACAGGTAATGACACCATTCTTGTACTACTAAATAATAATCAAATACAAGATGTACAATATGTGGTCCAATCATTTTAAAGATTTGTCACACAATAAAATGAATAAATCTACAAAGGAATGGTTAATGGGTATGAGTAATGAAGTGTCTGAAAATTATTGTTGGATAATGTATATTAAATAACTCTATAAATACTATTTATTGTATGGAGTATGTAATGGACCCTGCTTTAAAACAGGTTAACCATAGCTTGACTAAACCCATCCCAAAAAACTCTATTTCACAATTATTTAAAGTTATTATTGATTCTAAAATATGTAATGCAATAGTTTATCCGGCATCACTCGTCCTTTATTGTCTGAGCTATCAAAAAAGGAAAAATGAATAACGAGAATATGATATGATCAGATGGACCTTTTTTGACATCTGAAATGATTTGTATGTATGGTAAGAGTAATTTTAGAGGCCACGATGCTAAACAGCGAGCATTACAAGTAAAATTTCTACATTTCATTTAGCCTTCTGCTTATCAAATCGAAAATCGATCAAACGCTCTATAAATCTATCATTGTGTAATATTTACCAAAGTAGCACATTTGTCTATTCTTGGTGATATTATTATAAACTTTCTTGAAACTATTATTAAATGTTTCCAATCTACAATTAAGATTCACGAGAATATAAGTTCTTGCCGCACCTTTTGTCATAGCATTTTTTTTTCATAACATGGCATAGAAAATCATCGCGATAAAACAATGCATCGCATTATATTTAATAATGTATTTGATTCGACTTATATATATTAAAAACACCAAACTAACATGCATACAGCTTATAAGAAAATAATACTTCAATAATTATACGTTATCGTATTCAATACATAAAATAAGCGGAAACAACTAAATGCTGGAATACTTCACACATTGGTAATTGATATTATTTATTTATTTCTCGCATATTTAACCTATTTACCCTTTAATTTTACTCCAACATACATGAGCGAGAACCTTGAACTAATCTCACGGCCTTATTGAAATAAGCAAAGGTAATAATAATCGTAACACAACAACCTTTTAGGTCGACAATGAGTAGGAAATGATCACTAGATTATAATAGACATATGATTTATCTAGAATTTGGTTTTCAATAGTGTAAAAAATAAAAAATCAAACATCGAATACATATCGTATTCTTATCTTGTTTTACACACAAAACCAAATCACCAAAAATATTTTCTCTAGAACAATGTCTAATTTTATAATATTATAAAATGGACAATCGATGTAGTAAAGTGAAAAAATAAACGAGTAATTTTCGAGGTTTTACCCGAAGAAGCATTTCGCCTTCTTTCTATCAATGGTATACTATTATATAAATTTTTGCTTAATGAATAACGTTTTTTTTCAATACTCTTATTTACGACTTTTACAAAATATACCAACAATATCCAGAAAATGTGAGACCTGAAAGCTAACAGAATTTAAAAAGTTCGCCATAAATACTAAAATATAATATATATATGAAAGTCCATCTTATATGAAAGATAATAATTTTCTATTTCATTCATTTTCATTCATTATCAGTTGAAAGATTGGTATAGTTTCATTTATTGCGTGTCCATTTTCGCATCTTTGCACTTCAAACACGAATCGCGTGCCGGGAAATTTTGAATTCTAGAGAATACTCGTATGTGCTACAAACCGTAAATATTTGTACATTTCAAGTATCTTCTCCAACATTCATCGTCCATAAATATAAAGTTTGCGCAATATCCAATATAGAACCAAGTATGGAGGAGTGTACTCGTAAAACAAATAAGGTATCTTGCCGCCTACAATCACTGCAAGTTCAGACCTGTCCTCAATGAGACGTTTGTTGCCTTGATAGCCTCAACGAAGTAATCTTAATTACAATAATTAAAGGTGGAACCATATTTTAGCTATTTTAATTTTACACATTTCTATCCGTACAATAGCAGTTGGTGTCTAAATATTTAAGGTCTCAGAAAGATTTATTTATACTTGGGCTCACAAGCCAACTACATATTACACTTTATTAAATTGATGTATGGCAAATTATAAATAAACAAATTGTGGCAAACGAAAAATGAGTCATAACTCAACTGAGATTAAGGTAACTATCTAGGAAGACAAGGTCAATGTCTACGAAACTCATCTAAAATAAGAATTGAGGAGATGAAAAACGGGCGCACGGAAAAATATCTTGAAATCGCCACAGAGGTGGCGATCTTTGGTATCTTGATCGATATCTTGAAATCGCCACAAATGTAATGTGTGTACTACTCGTAGTATCAAGACATTCTGCAAGAGCTGCTAATCCTATATAAAAAGGCTACTCTAGATTGTATCACCACGGCTGTACCAATCTCTGATTATTTCATTCAAAAGGCATTTATAAACTTGTTGGAATACATCTAAGAAATGCGACACTATGCTTCTAACTCTGAAGCGTTGTAAGTATGCAGTCCGCATGCTGCTGGAGGGGCGCGCGCTCTCGCAGCTCTAGCCGGAGTGGCAACTCTTCACCAGCTCTTCAGCAGACTTCACTGCCGTCAGTCACCATTCTTCAGTGTCTCGTCGACTTCCTTCCGCGCCGGACAAAATGCCCGAGCGCATGCCTTCGCTACTGATCGCAGTGCGCCGCAGTGCGAGCGAGTAAAAACAATGACCGAAAAACGTCTTCCTGTCTTCATCATCGTTTTCCTCCACTTCAAAAGCAGCTACTCGATACCATCGCATGACCACAAAACAGGCGCCGCGAGAGACTTCAAAGTATCCGAACTCGGTAGAAAAATTAATAGTGCTCAAGAAGAAACAGTGTATAATTTTTTTAAAAACAACCAACGAGATGAGTATACGTCGCACCCGCCTAAATTATATTACGACACAGAAGCGAGAAGGTTTTATATCTTAAATGAAAATAACAGCGGTAAACAACAGCTCTTATCAAGATCTCAAGCCAGAAAGAAAAATTCCGGATCTTCTTCGCTTTGGGATGACATAGTAGATTTTTTTACTGGCGGTTTTTTAACAGGATTCTTCAGCGATGATTCAGCGAGAACGCCTCCGAAGAAGTCTGCTGTGGCGTCATCTAAAGAAGACGACGAGGACGATCCTCTAGGTCAGATCTTAGGCGGTTTGGACGACATGCTGAGAGGAGCATTACATTTAAAGGATAGCACAGAAGAGAGTGTGGAAATCAGTGAATCTACAGAACCCAGCTGGTCTCAAAACAATGTATACGATACGACGACGAACTATTTGTATAATACGAGGAGCACCCCGCCTCCTTATAAATTAACTCCTAATTATTTTCAACTCACTCACGAAAGAACCCAGCATTACAACGAAGATATTTTATCCACCACTACTCCGGTAACAGTCAACACCATAGAATACACTACTCAAAAAGTGGAACACAGACTCGATAGTGTCAATTCATCGAATATAATTTCAACGACAGGTGTTCCGGCCACCGTAATTGTCAAAACAGTTCCTCCGAGTTGGGCACCGCCCGCGCCGTCTGTAACGGCAAAACCTACGATCTTACTCATAACGAAACCATCGGAAGCAATATATTGGCCGTCTACTTTGTCTTACGCACAGTTCTTGGCGCTGGCAGCCGTGAAGGCGCCGGCCAAGACTTCCACGGCCGCTCCTCCGACGACCAGAACGACAACCAGCCGGGACCGCACCACACGCGCCACCACAGTGCGGCCAAGGTACAAGAGGAAGCCCGCGAGTGTGTCCAAGCAGAATGTGATCAAAGAGTGCAAAGATAAGAAGAAGCCGATCAGTTGGTTTCCGCAGATGTTTGAATCGGGCAACAGCATTGTTCCTCAAAAGATTGCAACCACGACCAAAGCTCCAGCAGGTAGGACTTCTCATACTTATTTTCATATCTTAATCACTGCATTAAGTTGCGATTATCAAATTCGCATACTGAATTTTTCATGACACCAAATGTTAATTTATCGAATGTTTAAGATTTTGATTAACATCACAGAAGTGATTACCTAAATGCTTTGAAATATACATTTGAAATATAACATTTGATCACCACAAATTGCCTTAGTTATGTCAGATGCCATTGTCGTTACCTTATCCTAACACACACTTCCACCTAAAAGTCCACCCGGTAACATATAAAATTCCCGGCGACATTCAGGGCAAGACAACTAGAAGAGAGGGCCGGTGGCATATATCGGGAAATTTATTAACTGGATTTTTTAAAGAGATGTGATTATTAGCCCAACGCTCGCAAAGCCTGAATTCTTTGGTCCAAATGGCGCGACTAAGCCCATAAAATTAAGGGGACAACGTATATTCGAAATTTTGTTTTAATTATGTTATTAAACATTTATCTTGCACACATAGTCAGTTGTATTATTTATAATACAAATGAGCAATAAGTAGATCAGCCTTATGCAAAGCACTATTATATTATATGGAGAAGATTTACATTATGAAAGAAGATGGGAGCTTTATAGATTATTCAAATGGAATTTAATTAATAAAAATTACTCGTATAATAATAATGTCCATGTTTGAAACATAAAATATTCAAATTCTTATATTAAATCCATAATAAAAGGATTTTCAATAACACAATAGCCGAGCAATACATAATTGACTTCTCAAACGTGTTATATAAAATAAGTTCCCACAACAATTGAATGAATCAATAATTCCCAGGGGAATTAGCAAGAAACGTATAAAAGATTACTTTATTCGTATTTATGGTATGTCTGATTCCCTGTATGACTGATTGCATAAAAAATATAAATTTACTTTTGTATTATATTCATTAGTCTAATAAAAATTAAAAATACATAAATACATTCAGTCAACATATTTATGTAATTTAGAGATCATAAAAATGTCGTAAAAATTACATCTTTGAATACTCGTACAATAAGTAATTATTTTCTACTTTTCTTTAAACAAATGTGTAAAAGGTAGTTAGCTCTTTAAAAACCAAACATTAAAAAAATGTTATTAATGACTTGAACATATTCAATGAATAAGAAATAGAAGCAAGTGAGTGAAAAAAAATGCAATTTTATTGTTCTATTCAGTGTTTTTTTAAGTCATGCGCAATGAGCTTAGTGGATCACATCATCTTTTTCATCAGTTACTAAATTGTTTCACTATTCTATTTATTACAAGCATGCGGACTTTAAATATTATTTACGACGACTAATAAGAAAACTGTTTCCACTCTTAGAAAGGAAGTTTTTTATATGCGCTTTCATATGTATATAAAATACAAGAGCGCTATTTTTACGAATTTTCAATGCTTGCTTTTTTAAAAATACCCATTAAAGTATGTAAGCTAATGGTGCATGAATAATGCATCATACATCATTAAAAGTATCTATTCGAATTTCGTGACCTAAAAACATTCGATAATAAAGGATTCAAGTCACATAATAATTATACTATACAGTATACCGTACCTAAATCTACAGGACAGCAATTACTTGAAAGTTAACAACCTTACAAAGCATAATTGTACACATAAATTGGCCAGCAATTATCTATATTACGAGTTTATTATTTGAGAATCATTATAGAGAAAAATGAAAATATTATGTATAAATCATTAGTATGATTCTAATATTTTTGTTTTTAAGTATTCTGATTTGAAAGTGTGTTTTCGGAGCAGGAAAACCCGTGATCAAATCCGTTCCGAATATTCTAAACACTTACATTTCTTATACTAAAAAATATTATTTGGACCATACTCAAATATATATATATAATCGTGTCGGAAACAACAGGGTCACATCCTGTCTGCCCAGAAGTGGGCGTCGTCGATGGCGTTACTTCTGGCCATCATCAGGTCTTCCTGGGTGCAGCTATTCGGGCACAGCGCACACTCCAGAAGGTGTACTCAAATAAGTATCACGGACTTATATGTATATACAGTACGTCGTGGGTCATGAGCAAATCCGGGCCTCTGGGCTTTAATGAGCTCAAAAATACACCAAACACTTATTCGGGGCCCTCCAAAATCAATCGCATAACAATTGAGGAACAACACTCTTCTCACAAGTTCACCAAAAATATACCCTGAAAATGTTTGCAAGCAATTTTCTTCATAACGAAGCCGGTCCTCAAAAACACTGAAAGTCTTAGGTAATACTACTCAGCACTCCGAAAATTATCTGTTTGCTTTATAGCGTAACGGTTATTTCTGAGATAGTTGAAAAAGCACAAAAACACTCTTTCCGGTCTTTTAACAGTCCCTATTTTTTTGTTATTTTACTGACTATACTCGGACTTGGTTTACAAATGGAACTAAAGTATTTTAATTCACCTTTGAAATTGTCCAACGTGACCAAAAAGCAAAGGTACCTGTTACGTATATTAAATATATATTTATATTGGTAAACTAAAAATAGAGATAAAAAAACAGTATACATAAATAAATCATAAACCAAAATTAATTACTTTTAGTCGTTTGAGAAAAAATAACCGCGTCGAAAAACTTTATAACACATTTTGGCCACAAAAGCCAGAAACGACCAGTAGCGTATCCCATGATGACGCCATATTTTCTGTCATTTTCCTGATTTTGTTATTATTTACTTCTCCTTCTGTTATTTTCTTAGTGACGGTTTTCATTGTGTGAGAACAATTTTAAAGTATTTTCATCAGCATTTTACTGCACTCAATAATTCTATATTTTCAATCCAATGTATCAATATGTACTTAAGTTGATATCCACTACAATGATATAAATTTTCTTTATCCATTCTGCGTTGACAAGATAACTTCGGAGAATGTTACTTTGTATTTGATAATACATTTTATTGTATCGCTCCGTCTGATACAACATCGAAAATAAAAGACAGTTTGTAGTTATTTTATGAATATTTTATTTGTAGTTATTTTTAACTGTTGCTATATTGTCATTAAACATTCCAACAGGTTGGTTCGACTTCTTCTCCGCTGACGACGATGAGGACGATGGCAATCTTGTGCAGCAGGAAGCTGTGGCGGATGTTGGTGGAGGGGGCGGTGGAAGCAGCTGGTTCGGAGGATTCTTCAGTGAGGATCCGCCCCCCACCAGCGCCCCACGGCCCGTGACTACGCCCTCGCCCATCACAACTACCCTCCCTACTGAGTCCACTTGGTTCGATGCCTTCCTCAACGCCGAAGAGGACGATGGAGCATATGCTCTCAACAACACTGCCAATAGTTTGTCATCTTGTTTTTATTAATATGTTCTGTTCCTAAGCTAGATGTTTTTTATTATATCCAGAGACTTGATTAATTTAAAGTTGCATTGAATCGCTTAACTCAGTGGTCGGGGAACCGGGGTAAATTACCCCAAATGGGGTAAAAATATGTTTTTTGGGGTAATAAGGAAATATTTCTTGTTTGGTATTTCAAAAAACTTACTATTTTCATGTAACTTTTTTGTTAATTTCCATGTAAATTAATTAAATAAATAATGTTTATTTATAAATATTTATTTATTTATTTACCTTATTTTCACATGGATCATGAACAAAAGTTCTCTATTAGGAGACTGCAGTTTCGACTAACTCGTAGTCTTTCTCAATCCTTCTCTAGTTAAGAGATAACTCGATAAGAGATAATAGAGAAGGATTGAGAAAGACTACGAGTTAGTCGAAACTGCAGTCTCCTAATAGAGAACTTTTGTTACGTGATCCATGTGAAAACAAGGTAAATAAATAAATAAATAAATATTTATAATTTATTATGGATCTCAAAGTGAATGCTCTAAACATTGAAAATATAATGTTTATTTAAATATACATTATTTATTGAATTTATTATTTAGCCCCCTAAAAGTACTGGAGGACTCTGCGAAATGCCTTAAGGTCAGAGGTTCGATGAAAGGAAAATCCTGATCTATCTCCTTCTCGTGGTGGGGGGTGAGCGACAACAGTCGGCCAATATAGACAGAGACCGAATGTTGGCCGGAATAAGCTAACACCCAGCTAACCTCATCAGGTCAAGCTGGTTAGGGCACTCTATTGTCCTGGAGGTAGTAAATGCTCTCCTAAGACGGATGAACCTTTATGGTCAACGGCATTAGGATGTGGAAATAAAGGGGAAAATACCACATTAAAGGTCTTAAAGACATCCCATCTATCAGCAAAAAAAAATGATTGCATCTCAAGTAAAATTTCGAGGAATGAAGATCGAGATGCAAGATTCTGTTGCTGCAAACTAATCCACCGGATTGATACTAAGAAGAAGAAATATACATTAATTGTCTTCTTTTCGAAATGGGGGAAAGGGGTAATATTGACTAACGCAAAAATATTTTGGGGTAATATCGACTTACGCAAAAATATTTTGGGGTAATGGTTTAAAAAGTTCCCCGACCGCTGGCTTAACTAGATCACTGCTATTTAGAATGTATCTTGTAGAAAAAAGTCTAATAATAATCATGAGTGTTAAAAGTTAAAAAAACAACTATACATATTCATTTTCTATGACTTTAACTTTAAAACGAAATATCTGCTAAATACCATATTTACTCTCAAGAGATTCAGCATTTTTGCGAAGTGGTTATTGTTATGTAGTCATCATCATCAGCCTGTGTCTGTCCATTGTTTAACGTAGGCCTCGCACATGATTCACCTCCTCCTCTTCACCTTTCGCATCTTTACTCCTCTCACTATTCTTATGATGTCGTCAGTTCACCTTGCAGGTCGGCCAACGCTCAGTTTGCCAGTTCTTGAACGCCACTAACACTTTTCTTCCCCGTGAACCATCATCTATTCGACATATATGTCCTGCCCATTGCCTTTTGAGTGTGCCTACTCTCTGGGGAGCTTTCACTACTTGAGTTCTTCTTCGGATATCCTCGATTCGGATTTTATCTTTAAGAGACACTACAAGCATGGATCTCCATATGGTTTATGTAGTAAAAGTCTTAAAAATGATTAAATATATGGAAATGTAATTCATATTTACGTCCTAAAGATTTGTAATGTTTATGACGATAACGATCGTTTTTAGGTTATCAGCCTCCCAAGAAAGGTCGCCGCAAGAGCTACAATGGCTTCCAGCTGCTTCGTCTGTATCCCGAGACCGCATGGAAGGTCGAGGAGCTCAAGGACCTGGAGGAGGAAACTCGAGGGTCGGGGTTGATGTGGTGGTCCTCACCAGCACTCAACAAGTCTGCGGACCTCCTCGTACCTCCGGGACTGCTGGCGGACGTCAAAGATCACTTCAACGTACACGGACTGGACTACGATGTCGTCATTTGGGATCTACAAGTATTATTTTCTTTCATATAATTAATAATAAAGTTTCTACTTGGAACTACCGTTAAATCAAATTATTTAAAATAGCCAAGGTACATCGTAATATTCGCTGCATTGGTCTTCACAAATTTTAGAACGATCATTATTGCATAATTCCATAGCTTAATTGTAAAGATTTAGTGGAATTATAAAATAAAAATATCTTTTGAAATCTCCGAAAGGTAATTATCACTTGGTGGTTTGCGCATGTATGTGGCTACACGTTGTTTGTGTAAGAAGTAAACTGTAATTTAATGAGTGAGCGTCTTAATCACATCCTAACATAAAGAAAACCACATTGCAACCACAAAACGGTGGTCGTGCAGAGCTACGAGTGACCTAAACTAAACTATTTATTCGTTTTACGTTTTTATCTAAGAGCTTATCATTTAATTTTCTTATAAATTTACAAGTATTTCGATTAAGTTATTATATTTTACGTTAAATAATATATGTAAGTCTTCAAAATCTATACTTGAAATATATATTAGATTACATCAACATCCATTTGGATATAATTATATTTTACCTTGTGTCAAAAAGAGTACGTAGAGTTTATAATAGTATTTTTCATTAATTATTATCAAATAAGACTAAATTTAGATTAATAAATTAAGACTAAATTGTTAGGGTTTTTTTAGTCTTTGTATTTTCTGTTAAATATATAAAATATGTTTTTGTTATGGTAAAAAAAAAATTACACTGTAATGTAATTAGTATTCTTCGCAACAAGTTCATTATATTCAGACAAGTAAAATAATTTAACATTTTATAAATATGCATAAATGATTAAAGATCATAATTTTATATTCCAGAAAGCTATAGCCTTTGAGAATCCTCGTCTATCAAAAGTTCAGCGATTGGAATTGGAGAAGCTGCGAGGTCATCCTATGACCTGGAGACGATACCATAGATATGCAGACATCCTGCGCTACATGGAGTATCTGTCACTAAAGTTTTCGGAATTTGTTGAACTAGTCTCCCTGGGAAGGTCGTCTGAAGGGATGCCCATCATAGCCGCTAAGGTAAAACACAAAAACATTCACTATTTCTTGCCCATATATTTTATCTTTTAGCTCTGAAGTTTCCGGGCTGGAGATCGTCGGAACCATATATACGAGTATGTTTCCCAGGTGGGCCTGCGCGATTATGTTTTAGAATAATGCATGGTAACTGATAGAACAGAGCGGTGGCAAGTTCTGGTGACAATATATTCCAGATATGAAATGGATATGGAATGCCAAATAGCCGTCAGTAATTCAAGTAGTATTAAATGTATTTCTGGGATCGGCAGTAATCGTTTTTTTCATGCATAATTAATATATAAATCTTATGTTGAGTACCAAAATAATAATCTATTGCAAAAATCACATTTCAAATGAAAATACTTGTTTCATTTGACTTGATGATGAGTGAATAAAATTTTCTTTGTATAGATTGTTAGTTAATGGTCTTGTGGAAAGATCGAAACATTGCACCAAAAAAAGAGGAATACACACGATAGTTTATTCGTTGCTTGACTTCGTCCATAAATTGGTTATGTTCTCTAAGGTTTCAATCCCTGACAATGAAGAGTACGATAGCAGTGAACGGAAGAAGAAAAAGTGGAAGCTGAAATCAAGGATGAAGCCAGCGATATGGATTGATGGAGGCACGCACGCCAGAGAATGGATATCGCCAGCAGTGGCAACATGGATCCTGCACACTCTGGTGGAAGGAGAAAATGGAAGAGGTGTGTATAAATACCCAAGAGTTTTTTTTTAATGAATCCACGGCACTACATTACACTGATTTATTCACAATAAAAGAGAATACAAAAATATATTTATAATTAAAACTGCGAGTTGCGCTAGTGATATGCACTTGAGGCTATTCTACGGACAAGAAGAGCAGTTTAAGAGAAAAACTCTTCGTCCCGACTTGTCGAGGTTAACGTCACATTCAAAAATATTCGAGGAACAAACGATGGAAAACAATTGAACACAAACTGAAAAAAAACTAAAATATTCGAAACACAAAATTCAAATTTTGTTCGAAATTTGAATCTTCTTTCAACGTTGACTATTTTCACAAGACTTTTCGTTCCCGTTGTACTTGTGGTTCGACGCCAACGTCACACACGTGTATATGAATTAAGTATTTATGTTCATAAGAATTGCGGCCGTGGTAATAACCGTAAAAAAGAGTAAGTGAACCAATCTTACGTCTGTGTTCCAAAGATTGTAGGTTAGATGTACTGTGCCACTATGCTCTTTTAATCGACTCGGTTCAAAAGATATTTTGAACCGAGTCGATTAACTTTAGTTTGGAGCCCCAAAATACGTCAATTTTGAGCAAAAGTTTTTTACAAAAAGCAAAAAAATCATTCTATAATACCTCATAATCATGCAACAACACAACGGTTTCTCGTCCACACTTGTACAAATGTTGATAATTATAGGCACGAGATACTGAACACGCGTCTTTATACGCTACCTCTACGTTTCCAGGAATGACAAGCTATAGGTCAATGTTTAGTCTGGAACAAATTGTTTTCGTTTTTTGCTAAAATCATTGATATTTGCTAATATTTTTTACAATATTTCATGAGATATTTTGTTCTGGGATAAATATGATTGTAAATTAATTAAAAATGGGTTATACTAATCTTTATCAGGAGCTGAAATGGACATACTGAAGATGGCAGATTGGTACATCTTGCCTGTGGTAAATCCAGATGGCTACGAATTCACTCACACAAAAGATCGCATGTGGAGAAAGACTCGGTCAAGACACACCAATGAAGATTTTTATTATAATAGTTGGTAAGATATTTATTATGTTATTCCGATTCCATATTATTTTTAAATACTAACAGTAATTAAACAGCAATCATCACTAAACTTCAATACCACAGTATAATCTACATATATTTTAATGTGAAACCTCGTATATATTATATTTTCAAAACAAACAAAAAGTACGTTGTTTTAATGTCGAATATAAAGAATCATTATTTAAATAGGTAGGTATACGTATACCTATCGATCCAAATATAGTAATTCTTTGATCGTTTTGCATCGTTTTTTTTTAGGTTTCCGTGGAATTGGGGAAGAACAGATTGCGTCGGTGTGGACCCAAACAGGAACTGGGATTACCATTGGGGAGAGAAGGGAGCATCCAAAGATCCATGCAGTGAATATTACGCAGGACCTCGGCCATTTTCAGAGCCAGAAACAATGGCAGTGTCAAGTTTTCTCATGGACAACAAAGAACAAATGAAAGTATGTTTTTTTTGTTACCTACTAAGTTTAAAATAATTTGTCGACTCGAATTTACATAAAATACACCAATCGCATGTATATAGCTACGTTTTACAAACCTAGCTATCATAATAGATAGTTTATATTGAAAAAAATATTAATTAATGATAATTAACTTTTGCTAATAATGACTAGTCATTAAAACAAATATTTCCACTGTCTGTATAGTATATTTTTGGGTAGGTTTATTTATTTGAGCCACTGATGTGAACAAATGTCATAATGACACCTAAAAGTAGGTAAAAATAAATTTAAAGCATACGGTTTAATAAAAAAAAATATGGCTTTTACGTTATTAAAAATATACCTTAAATTTATGAATAAAAAAATGTTTAATAATTAAAAATTAATAGATATTTAATAATATTAACTTATAGGTATATTAAATATAATTATTTACAGTACAATTACTGAATATATGTACTCCTCTTTATTGGAGATACCTGCCGTAATAAGTACTTATTAATGTTTCATTCGTTTATGTTGATTTATCCGGGTGTTCATTTTTAAAATATAGATTCTAACAGATAGTTGATAACGATACATTTTCATTCCAGGTATTCCTGACGCTTCATTCTTACTCCCAAATGATCGTCTTGCCGACGACTCACACGCGGTACGGTTTCGTCGACAACGCGGACCTCGAAGAGATGGGCAAACTCGCGATGAACGCCCTCACAGAAGTATCCGGTACCAAGTACCAGATGGGTTCCCTCACCAAGATGATGCAGCCCACCACTGGTACGGCACACGACTGGGCCAAGGGCAGGGCCGGTATCAAATATTCTTACTCTATCAAGATGAGAGACTCATACGGGCCATATGGCTTCCTTCTACCCGGGTCGCAGATCACGCCGACGTCCAAAGAGACATGGGCCGCCATCAAAACGATTGCAGAAAATTTATAATCTTACTGTGGCCCAACTCAACCATAACTTGAAGACTATTAATACTAGCTAATAATAGCGACATCGGGCAATACTAAGATATTGCATATAATTTGTTTAGGAAAACAGGAAACTATTATAAAAAAAGATGTGTGAAGAAGTCATAGGAAGACCATCATTGTGGAGTGGATGCAATGGTGAATCTGATTCATTAATCATGTTAGAATTGTTCAATGAAATTATTCAACGTGATTAGATGAAGCAAGAAATAGGAGATGCCGGACAATAAGTAAAGATAAGGTTATGTGAATGACAGTTGAGTCATGTCAAGCAGTGCTTATGTTAAGCTAACTAATATCAATAAAAGTATGATATTACCACATAGTAAATATAATATTATAATGTACCTATCTTTATTACCATAAAGATATCAAACATATTTATAATATATATATAGCTCACTATAAAGCAATACCTCTATGCCATTATTGATAGGAGGTAATGCTAGGTCACATCTTACATGATGACTAAATTGCGGAATAGAAGTCATCGCTTTATTTTGAGCTATTTATTATATTAAATATAATTATTGCTAGTAGATAAAAAACTTTCCATTAAAAATATAAACTATTTAAGGAATATCCCTAGAGCCTATTATAATAGTAAATGGAAACAATATAATACCATTTTATTTATTATATTTTAAATGTTTAACATATAGTTGAAATGGATGCTTAACTTAATAGCAAATTAATAATAAGTGTTTGGGAAGTTCAATAACTGTACAAATTACTTTCAATATTATTTATTTTTTTACATTAAGTTGTACAATAATTATGATAGTATTTATTTGAATTCATGTAAAAATATTTTAAATAATAAAACATACAGAAAGTGATAAAGTTGTATTTATTTACGATTAATGGAAGTTTAAGTTATGAATGATTTGAATGATATTAATGTAAGAGTAAAGATACGAAAAAATATATCATCTGGAGTGTACGCAAATATTAAATAGATATTTACAATTTATAACATCCATCGTTCTTAGGTGAAAGGCATTGTCAGTGTTTTTGGAAGTCGATGATATGCTTTTATAGCATTTTACTGAAATTAAAGCATCTCTTTTCTAAAAGACATAAGGCGCATAAAGAGTAATTTATAAATAAAATGGATATGAAAAATTGGAGGAAAGTGAAATTCGAAATTTTAAAGTTGAGAGTTCACTCAATTGTCAGTAAAACTTTTCTTAAAATCAACATTAATTCTTATTTTACGGATAGGTTAAAGTGATCAAGTCGCTTATAAAATATTAAATAACCTTATCAAATAAGAAAAATGTATTTTCCCTGTATCCTATAAAGTTTTGTAATAGGTATACATGTGGTCTTTCACCCGATGACAGTTGGTATGAAAATATATTAATACATCAAAAAAGAAACAAAAAATACTTCAAATAGGTAATAAATATTTTTATAAGTTAAAACGGTATAAAAGACAGATCATCATCATCATCATCAGCCTGTGTCCGTCCACTGTTGAACGTAAGCCTCCCGCATGAGTCTCCATCCTCTTCGATCCTCCGCCATCCGCATCCAGGTCACTCCCGCTATTCTTCTTATATCGTCAGTTCATCTTCTAGGGGGTCGGCCAACGCTTCGTTTGCCAGTTCTTGGGCGCCATTCCAATACTTTTCTTCCCCATCGACAGTCGTCTCTTCGACAGATATGTCCTGCCCATTGCCACTTGAGTGTACCTATTCGTTGTAGCATCCCAAAAAACAGATAATAAACTAAATAAAAAATTAAAAAAACATAATAAACTTAAAAAGGGATATCTAAAACGATAGGCCTTTATTCTTAAGACTTAGATTCTTAAAAATGACATGTTTGCATATAATCACAGGTGCTTGAATAAAAATCACATGAAAAAATTAATGAAAACCTTTAAAATTTACTGGCTTTATTCGAATGATATTTAATATTTTTTTCACAATTAAAAATGAGATGGAAATTAAAGTCAAAGCATCTCACAAAATATATGATACACTTAATTTTGTGGTCAGCACAAGGTTTGCATGACCAATAGGGTAAAACAGAATTTTAGTTTGAAACTTAGAAGTACATCAGTTGTGATGGAAATAAAATGAATTCTAAAGGAACTTTGATATTGATAATCAAGCAAAAATATACATGTCAATGGTAACTGTAGCATAATTATTAGAGATTATTATAGAGATCACAAAATAGTTTTCAGATTCAGAAATGTTAGATTTCAATCCTTTTTAATATCATTAGAGATTACAGTTATATTTTGTTTATGGCTTTGTTATAAAATAAGAGGATAGATTGTAAATTAAAAATAATTTGTATCCATCTTGGAATGTTTTGACCTTTCATTAGCGGCGCCTTTTTGGTAGATTTGTTTGTCGTTTTTTAGACAATTAATATAGATTGTAATATATTTTCCAGTAAACAAATATATCAGTTGTTACATATAGTTTTCGACAATCCAATTGACTATATATTTAGTAATATATTCAGCTAATTTTGAACATTACAAAAGTAAAATAAAGCTGTAATATAGGGTTACAAAATCCATGTAAAGCTCATGACCACTCGATACATCATACATAGTGAATGGGTTAATAATATTAAAATATTTTTTTTTAAATGTAGGCCATATTTATTTTGTATATTTAGCTCTGGTTTAACTTTAAGTTTGGCACCCATTTTATAGAAAAAAATAATACTTTAAAGGTCCTTAAGTGACTTAGCAAGAGACATGGCCAAAAACAAAATAACTCCTCCAAAGACGACAGTGTATATCTTCTTTTTGTTACGATTATTTTTCACTCTCGGCTTCTGAAAATTTTAATTAATATTACAGAATATACATTAGAAAAATATATTAAGATAATTTTTTGTTGATTTATTACATATAATGTTTCTTGGCTAGATTTATGAATTATTTACCTTATAAAATTGCTGTAGGTTGGCATCTAACAATTGTAACCTGTCATCTAATTTGTCAATGGTCTTCAAAATTAAATCGGTGGCGTAGATATTGGGTGCGATGAGCACATCGGTTGGATTGGGATCCTTCCTGAGTGACACTCGGCTGGCCATGAGACTAATTTTGATGGTGTTCAGGTGCCGACAAGTGTTATCCATCATCGTGGATACATCCTCAAAATCCAAATTTGTCTTAGCAAATTTTTCTCTGAAATAATCAAATAATACTTTTAATCTTTTAAAAATAATATAGAAGGATGGTAAATTGTACAATGAATTATAAAAATTTTGAAAAAAATAAAAAAGTCAGAATAGAATAACAGAAAACACAACAGTTGAATAAAGTTATTACTTGCAAATGACATAAAATTTTACCAAATCACTATGAAAAATCAAATTGAACATTCCAGAAGACAATTTACATTTTTACCTTTTTAATATCGTATTGCTGACGATATATCAGCTTTTAAGAAATTGTGACAAGCCCCTGAGTCTATAATAAGACTTTGTTGCAATTGTTATTTAATATATTGAAGTAAGTTGCAAATAATTCAGTTACAATGGATAAGATAATCATTTTATTTGAAAGTTATAATTGATAGTTCAGTTTGTTGTGTTCATTAAAGGTCATTTTAAATACATTTTTATCAAAACATTCTTTAATTCATCTAATAATCAATATCTAAAATTCACTCATTATCTAACTCTTAAATAAGAAGCACAACAAAAGTATAATTTAAATTAAGTTGAATTTAAAAAATGTAAACAGTATTGCTTATTGATCAAATCACTGAGGGTATTTCTGGCATATCTTACTCAAAATAGCGGGGTTCAAGAAAAACACTCTTTAATAATAAAAAAAAAGAACAACACCTCACATTTTACAAAATAAATTTACTTAGTTAATGGGTTAATGTATCCCCATATTCTGACAAAGGCTATGGTTGGACCGATGTGGTCATTTTAAGTTAATAAATATAAGAACAAAAACATACTCTACGACATTATTCGACTCGATCTTCTTGAAGGTTTTTGCAATATTGTTGCGCACCTTGGGTGAGTCTACTCCTAGCATTATCAAGTCGCTGTTGGAGAGTTCAGACAGGTCACTGATGCCAAAATTATTCTTTCTATAAAATAAATCACATTAAATTAAAATTAAATTTAAAGTCAAGTATATCGTGATCATAGTAAGTGATGTTCTTCTAAAATTATAATATCTGCAGTGAAAAAGAATCTTCAAAGAAGAAACTAACCTAAAAATTGGAATGTACTCTTCGGCATCGAGTACCACCAAAATTGCTGCAACAGACATTGAAAAGCCTTCCGAGCTGATGCTGTCAGGCTTTATGGAGTACATCCACTTGTGTGAGGAATCTTGCTGTGTTCGTTCATTGTTCCGATTATCTCCGGGTATATTTTCTATTGGGTTGTGATCTTTAAGTGGCATGATTGCCTTTTTATGTAAATGAATAAAACGTGCTAAATAATTTATGTCTTTATCGATATATTATATTAAGACATAAACAAATGATAATATAGTAAAATAAAAAATAACAACACGGTGCGGTATTTGTACTTTTTAAAACCCCGTCAGTGCAACATTAAGAGGTTAAATTGTTTTTCTTCTTTTTCTTTGACTATGATACCTAGTATATATATCGCACCACCGAACATAAGACGCAAAGTCATATGCGCCGAAGAAATGCGTAAGGCAATCAACCAACCGTCCCACTGCTTGTTTAATCAGATACCCCCAACACCAAGATTGAAGTCTCGAAGCAGCTTTCTGAAATCCACACAACCTCTTACATCCGGTCCTGAAAATGAGAGACTCCAACTCTGGCAACAAATCGCACCAGAGGATTTCATTACTCCAAAGGAAGGCCTCCCAACTGGCAAGAGCCTTGACTGGCCGACCTGGAAATCCCTAAACAGATTAAGAACCGGAGTTGGTAGAACAAAGGACAACCTCGAGCGGTGGGGAATGCTTCGGCAGGGAGAGACACTATTGTGCGACTGTGGAGACTTGCAGACCACCTCACACCTACGATGCTGCTCCATGTGCCCAACAAGTTGCACATCTCAGGACCTAATGCTGGGCAACACACGAGCTATCGATGTAGCCAGATATTGGGAAAAAATAATTTGACGTCGCTGACACGAAGAAGAAGAAGTATATATATTATAATTTTATGTTATCATTAAGTAAAAAATAATAAATCAAAAATATTTACTTTTGATTTCACATTTATTTTTAAGTGATATCATGTTTCGGACTCTATGGAGTCCATCTTCAATAATGGTAAAACTATAAACTGACACTCGCTTATGTATTTGGGATGCACAAGTTAGTTCTTACGTTAGTACACACATATTTATAGCCTATTTACAACCTATTATATAAATATCGATATTTTAATTTACTGATATATAAAATCAATTAGTTAATACCTAATGTGAATATAATATGTTGTATTTAATTAGTTGTATTTTATTAATTAATTTATTATTAATTAAATTATTAATAATTAAAATAAATTCTGAATCAAAACTAAATATTTTTAATTTATAAAAATTTTAATTAAAATTAATTCTAATATTATGATTATGCAGTTTCATCAAGCATTGTCAGTTGATAACTTTAATGTTATTGAATTGTATTTTGGTCACTATGTATATTCTATAATAAAATCTTATGATTATTTCGTTAAGGTATTTAATATAATTTAAGCAAATTAAAGCCATGCTAGATGAACTATTCGATTCAATTAAGCAACGAATTACGATTTTTTTAAATTCAATATTTTCAAAAGTCTATGGCTGCTTAACCATAAACTAGATACATTTTTGATTCCTCGTGAAGGCGGTTTGAAAGTGACAGTCGTGCTTGGAGATCGCACAAAATGCGTTTTTAAATTTTCTCACTTTGAGTTTACAATAAAGTAGTTGTTATTCCATCGCCAAACGTAATTATAATAGTTCTTTACATCCCCGCTTTAATAATTTACATTTCAGTTTACATAACCTCTACGACTCGGATGTTTTAATGTTGTTTGGAATATCAGTTCACTCCAAAATGTAATATTATAAATGAGATCTTAGAAATTCGTATTTAACAAACACCGAATTCACAAAAAAGAACCCTCTTATGTTATTAAACGTGCGATTCCTATTATTAACTATATTTAAAAAATCAACGTTATAACCTTCATCCTAATCTACCGGTATTAACTTGTTATTTACATAAAAAATCCATTTATTTATATATTTCCAGTGTCGTGGTATAGTCAGTCGAGCACCATGCCCTCCATCAACAATGGCCCTTCCAACATGTCTGGCGTGGAGCGCGCCACTGCCATGGACAGTACAGGACTCAAAATGGAGTTCATGGAGCTGGCGGGCCGATCACTGGACATGAGGATCGTCTCTGACAGTTCTACATCATCATTTGTAGAGGTATTTATGTGGTTTTTGTCTAGAAAATATGTTTAATGGTAAGGTTGACTGTCATAAGGTCCCTGGTTTAAATCCCAATTAAGATTAGACATATTTATAGTTTTATTATAAGCTCTTATAATTCAACAAAATATTTCAATAGGCGGTTGTGAAACTGCTCCTCATACCTTTGATAATGTTATTTATAATCTTTCATAAAATTAGATTGTGAACAAAATTCATAGACTAGTTTTTTTTTGACATTGTGACCCCCATCAGTCTAAAAGACTCGAATACAATATATTTTATACTCCAAAAACTGATAAATTTGAATATCACAATAGTAGAATATAGCTGTAGTAAGAGGCTAAAACGATTATCAATTAACAAATCACACAAAAATGTGCCTCAATTACTACAGATGCTGCTCTTCAAGTACTTCTGCCCTAGAGGTTGTCGGGAACCACACACATTCCCAGGAGATCTCGGGACGAAGAATGGGTAATGGCAATTGATAGGACTGAGTGGTGAAAATTTATGGTTACCATATGTTCCAAATATGGAACGGATACGGAAAGAAAAATGAGGCTCAAAACTCCATGTAAAATTCATGACAGCTATAGACGTCTTCCGCCTTCTTGAGGTTAACAACAGATTAATTTTGTAACTATTATAATTTTTATATCCCGAGCAGTAGTTTATTTACTCTGATGTTGTGATATATGATTTGAGTAAAGGATTGAAATTTAATGGTTATTTTTCTTTATTAATATTTCAGATGAGCGGAGTTGCCACTCAGAACAATCCGACGGCCAGCGGGCTGAATGACTTGGATTACCAGAGCTTGTCGGGGCTGGCGCTCGGCCACCAGCCGCTGTCGCAGCTGCGCACCGTCAGCAAGTCTGCGCTGCCCCCGGAGGTGCTCGAGCACTTTGGGCGTATCCTTTTACTGAAAATTTCTCTAATCTCTTAATAATATCAAAGAACATACAACAATTTAAATACAAGGATACGGGAAGAAGAATATGATTTTGATATATGTTTTTCATTGAAGGCATTCGTAATTAATCGTATGTTGATTTCATTGTAAGATTAAATCAAATATATAATCACAAATATTTATTTTAGCAAAAATCTATTTAGTGTAGTCTCTGGGTTTCAACTTAATTAAATTAAGCTACAATTGTTTTAATATTTCATTATAAATCAAGCTCGCCCGTGATAAACATGATCATCATTCAAAAAGAATATCAGTAAAAATTCTCACTTTAAATTAAAACTTGAAAGTAAGAAAGGTTAATCCTTGCACATATAGATATAAAAAATCATATGGCCCCCACCGAATGTAGTTAAATGCATTTATTAGCTTTAATAATTTTATAAAATATTTAAAGAATTCTCTACTTTATGTTTAGGCATCTACATTTTATACTCCAGAATTAAGATTTATGTTTCTTTCGAAAGTTTGTGACATTTTTCGTTAACCGGATAATCAGATATGCAATGCCACTGCATGATGGGGCTGTTCCCTGACATCAGCCGCGCGTGGTTGTCCATCGACAGCGACATCTATGTGTGGGCTTATGAGCACGGCACGGACGTCGCCTACTACGACGGGCTCGGCCAGACCATCGTCAGCGTGGGGCTCGTCAAACCCAAACCCGGCGTCTTCAGAACTTTGTCAAGTATCTGCTGATCCTCACCACCACTGTCGAGATTGTCGTCCTCGGTGAGCTCTTCATTCAATCGGTCATTTACAAGTAGATATGTGAAATATATACATATTTTTAAATGTAATCAATTATATTTTTAAATGTAAATATTTTTAGTAAATTGATACTCACATACAAATCTAAAGCAAGTATCATTTTTTGATGATATTTGCTGTAGATTTGTATGTACGTATCAATTTGTATAAAATATTGTTATAGATGTTAAATTTTCTATAAATTCTTTTTTCTATTTTAGAGTATTGAAATATATTCCAAAAAAATATAAAAACAATTCAATTTGATTAAATATTTTTATGAAAATACTACTGGAGGTCACAAATCTCAGCCCTGATTTTGTAATCGCTTATCATTTAAAGGTGATTAAGTTCTATACTGAGTTTTGTATTTTATGTCTATTTGTACTTTAGTCTGGAACCCACTTGAAGTACAGAACTGTTTCATGATAATATTCATATAAATAAGCAGTTGTGTGCATAATTTACTGAGTGTAATTTTTCTACTAGCTTATATATTTTATGATGTCCTTTTTTAGGGGTGACCTTTTCAAGTGGACCCTGCAGTGATCCGCTAGGCTCCCTCGAGGAGATGCATCTGGTACCGGAGCCTGTGTTTGTTCTGCCCACGGACGGTGTCTCCATGGCCGTGGTGCAGTCCACCAAGACTGGCCGCATTTTCATGGGTGGCAAGGACGGATGCCTATATGAAATAACCTACCAAGTAAATTTTAAATCATTCTAATTTCTCACCTCAAATGCTCTTTATTGATTACGCTCCTTTATTTCCTAAAAATTACAACAATAAGTAATAAAAACGGTGCATAAAATTTGATTGAAATATTTCATTTTAGGCCCAACTGGGATGGTTTGGCAAGCATTGCAAGAAGGTGAACCACTCGACCGGAACCCTTTCCTTCTTGGTGCCGTCTTTCCTGAACGTGGCGCTGTATGATGATGATCCTATCATCCGCATAGAAGTGGACGACTCCCGCCACATCCTGTACACGCTGAGCGAGAAGGGAAGCATCGAGGTGTACGACCTGGGCACTGCCGGTGACTCCATGAAGAAGCTCGTCAAGCTCACGCAGTCCAAAATTGTGCATCTTGCCACACAAATTGTCAAGTAAGTTATTTATATTATTTACACATAGGTGAATAGCAGAAGACTGGATGCAGAACTGAAGGCAAGAATACCAAGAGGGATGAACTTGTGCATGAAGCCTTAACTATGCGGTGAGAGGACACAGGTTGACATAGATATACTAAGGTTAGATAAGTAAATATAATGTAAAAGATATGCCAACCAAGTAACAATATAAAAATGAACAAGACTGAAAAAAGTGGCTACCGGAGATTGAAACCAAAGAAATACTCGACATATGAGGATAAAGCAGACTTTTATATAATATTATAGGTGAAATATATTGGAAACAAGTGCAAAAACAGGTGCTGATAAGTAACTTTTGTAGAATTCCATTTTTTATGATGATACTTCTATAACTCCAATTTCAACTATTTTCCATAACACTTAAAACAGTTAATTTATTGAATTTGTTATTATTACAGGACGCTGGAAAATGCCAACTTCAGGCCAATCGTGGCGATATCTGCCATCGAAGAAACCGAGTCCAAACATCTGAACCTGGTGGCTTTTACACAAAGTGGAGTACGACTCTATTTCACCACAGGCTGCGTGTGGTGAGTCAATGTGATTGTTATAACAGTAATTCTATATTTATCAATACTATTATTTACTTTCAACATTGACTTAAAAGTTATTACTTCCATTTATATAGCTTTTGATTATTGCATGAATTGTCTCTTATACCAATAATTGCTGGTTTTAATAGATTCATTAATAGAACCTAATTATGTTAGCATAATTATAATCAATGGAAGATCAAGAACATAATAAAATAAACCAAAGCTTATTATAAATTTCCAAAATTATAGACAACAAATGAAACATTTTGGGTTTTAGATCATAGCTAAATTTATATTTATTTCCAGTGCGTCAAGCAATGGGCTAATGTCTCAGCGTCCATGGTGCCTGTCTCTGCTGCACGTACGCCTGCCGCCCGGGTTCGCTGCCAACGCCCCCATCATCAGACCCAAGCAAGTCCACACCGCCACCTATAGCAATGGTAATAAATGATAATTCACACTCTCATTATTCCATTACCATTTATCTTTAGTCTTATCGCTGAAATTTGATAATGTAATATCAACGATCTTTTAAGAGTATTTACGTTTTTCTCATTCCTCTTCAAGAAATAATGAATTTTCTTAAAAATTATCAATACATAAACAATAGTCATATTATTCATAAAGATTTATTTTAGCAATTTGTGATGAAATGAGTCATCATCATCAGTTTGTGTTCGTCCATTGTTAACGTATGAGTCTCCATCCTCTTTGATCATCCGCCTTTCCCACACCCGCTATCCTTGTGATGTCGTCAGTCCATCTTGGTCCGTTAATGCTCCATTTCGGATATCTTAATTTTAGATCTTTTAGAGACACTCCTCTCATGGATCTCTCCATGGCACGTTATATAACATTTATTTTATGTGTAAGACTAGCTGTTAGATTCCATGTCTCTGCACCGCAAGTAAATATTGGGAGGTTCATTAGTTAAACACCTTAGTTTTGGAAATGAGTCATCGGATTGTTAATGTTTTTGTTTGTTTGTAGGCACCGCTCTCATGATATCATCAGCTGCTGCGGACAACGAGCTCCTGTGGTGCCTGAGCGGCGGGGGCCTGGCCTTGGGAGTCGGTGGAGCTCCTCGTGAAGCTGCTGCTCTTCTGCCACTAGACGGCCCGGCCTGGGCGCTCCGCCGAGCAGCTCCTCCCACCTCAAATCTCTCTCCAGCGCTGCAACTTGCCAGTAATAATCAAAAGCTTTTGAACATTGCAAATAGCAGATCAATCACATTTAAACGTCACCATTGATGAGGATGTGTGGTACTAGGAATATTTGATTTAATGGCAACACTCCTGGCTTGCTGCCACTCGCAAGGGACACCGCAGGGAATCATAAACGGCTCGCTGTTGCGCTTGATCTTTCACCACGAGAGCGGCGTTACTCGCGTGTGGAGTGTGGAACCAGATGTCAGTTTGTACCAAAGGAAGTTTTCAAATGTTGGGAAGTGACGTCAACCCTCAAGAGACGAGAGCATTTTTTTGATAAATAATTGAGTTTTGACGTATATTCAATCAACGCTTAGCCTGATATGACTATAAATAAAATACACCGTGCTTTACTAGCTACATGTCTATGTTACCGTATGGTCACGCTTGATATCACAGGGTCGCTTATAGTAAAATTTGATAATGAGAAACAAGTGAAATGTCCATTTTAGCAGTTGTTTCCGTTGCCGCTGCTGCAGGGTAATAGTAAACCCTTAACCAAAATTGAGTGAAACTTTCGATATTCAGGTAGAAAAGGGCCAAACGAGGGTTAAGTACTCAATAGTAATTTGAGTTAGGGAAAAAACTTGTATTGTCAAACCATTTATCTCTTTTTAATTTTTCTTCAATGTTATGAATTGTGATTATCATGTTTAAATGTAGATATAAATAAAGAGTATTTATAAAGCACAGTTTTTTTTAATTAAAAAATATATTGAATGATATAACTGTATTTCATAGGTGAGCCATCCGTTGTGTCACAGCACATGTCAGGTGCCATCAAGTGGGTGGTACTGACTGGCACGGGGGCGCACATCGTGCAGCAGCTGCAGCCCGTGGACTTGCTGCGTCAGCTGCTGGCCGATAGTCAGGGTTCAGATTCACCGCAGCTCAAGGCATTTTTCCAGGTGAGTGGCAACACATCTACGTCGGGCGACTCCGCCTGCTGTCTGGTCCCGGATGCAGGCGATTTTTTAGCTGCCGAAATAATTTAATATTTTCGGAAATTCACTATAATTTTGAGATTATACAATAAAAAATTATGAAATTTTCAATACAAACTTACCATAAACATCATTATCAATTGCTGAACCAAAAAAGGATGAAACAATTAATATATATATATAATTATCAGTCACTTTTTTTAAATTATTATTTATTTATCTCATTATTAAGAGATTGAAATATAGATAATGAAAATTGATAATTAAAATAAGAATATAATTGATAAACAGCACTAGCAAAATAAAAATTACAAGAAATATGTTTGGTGGAACTGTGTAAAATATGATTAATTGAATTAAATACGTTGTCAAATTCCATGTTAAAACATGTTAACTAACTTCTTTTAACAGACAACAAAAAAAATGGATTTTTATGGTTTCGCCAGCAGCAATTTTGGCTAAATTATGTGTAAAACCACGCAGCCGATTTTTAGAGCAAGCTTGGATTATTGATGGTCCCGCAAACCAGTAGCAGTCTCCAAAAACGGATATTTATGGGTTACGCGTCAATTAGCAGTTTCACAAAAACGGAAAAATCTGTGTCCCGATGAGAATGTGTTAAAGTAATTATTGTTTATTTCAGATGCAGCGTGAAGATCAGGCTTGTGCCTCCTGCCTGGTGCTGGCCTGTGCGGGCAGCACGGCCCCTTGCGGGGCGCAAGACCAAGTGGCCGAGTGGGCCACCAGGGCCTACTTCCTGTACGGGGGCCAGCCCGCCCTTCTTCAGCAACAGACTGTCAGCTATCCAGGTAATACTGCTGAAATACACCATCGGAAGAACATATTTAGTATAGTTAATAGAGATGATCAATATTTTTTTTTACTAAATTGATGTCTTATCAAATTGAAACAATATTTTTGTCAGAATATCGATTGAGGGACAATGGCTTCACAGAGGGTGTAGATTTTTCGTCAGCAGATTTCCGGATAAAGGAAAATGAATAACACTGATTCTTGCACTATAGTCCATCCAATATATGAAGAACCCTATGACACATTTATTGCCCCTTGTAAAAGGGATGGGGCAAAAATATTTATTTCGATTAGGTCGATTTTTTTCTCTTCTTCTTCGAAAAAAAATCGAATTTGAATTCGAAGTGAATCGTATATAAACATCTCTATTTCCGCATGGCGGCTTCATGGCGGACTCAGTACAAATGTTTGACTTTCAGTAGCGTGTTGTTCTTCGATCGATTCGTGTTTTTTGTTGTTGTAATTATTATATTTATTGTTAGTATTGTTAAAGTTGTTTCATTGAATCATATTTTTGTGTTTTTACAATGCCGAAGAGACAGAAAAGAACTATTCTCAGCAGTGAATCACATGAATTTGTCTTACGCTTGCGTAATTATTTTCATCAAGAAAAACAAAATGGTGGACCATTGCTGTCTGTTTAAAACATTCGAGATCGGGTCGCGGATTCCCTAGGAATCAGTAAATCTACAGTGTCTCGGATCACAGGAGAAATACGGTGAATCTTCATTAGAAGAGAAAAATTATTAACACCAAATAAGAAACGACAGAAGAAATGCTCAATAACAAAACCCGATAGCTTTGATTTGGCGGCAATTCGGAATCACGTGTATGCACACTATGACCGCAACGAAATACCAACACTTCTTAAACTGGTAGGTTCTCTAAAGTCAGTCGGATTATTTCAAGGCAGTGCGGCGTCTCTTAGTAAGGTATTGAAAAACATTGGCTTCAAATATAAAAAATGTGAAAAAGGAAAGTTTATAATGGAGCGCACGGATATTTCCCTGAAAAGATGCGATTTTTTGAGGCAAATGAAGAGCATTAGGAATTGGGAGAAAGTCGTTTTTCTCGACGAAACTTGGCTCAATGCTAATCATACTGTTGGTAAAATATGGACCGACGACACGGCTAAGTCCAGGACGAAAACTCCTGAAGGAAAAGGCCAGCGCCTCATTATTTGTCATGCCGGAATGTCAAAAGGTTTTGTGCCCAATTGTCTTCTGGCGTTAAGGTCAGTTAAAATGACAGAATATCACGAAGAGATGAATTTTGATCATTTCAGACAATGGTTTATGACCTTATTGTCAAATTTACATGAGCCTCACGCCATAGTAATGGACAACGCTTCGTACCATTCTGTCCAAATCAACAAAGTTCGTACTACGGCAAACAATAAAAATGAAATTATAAGTTGGCTTCGTGACAATGGAGTGCCAAGTAATGAGGCAATGTTAAAAAATGAGCTGCTCCGATTGGTTAATTTGTATAAACCTCCAACACCAACATATGTATTGGACGAACTGGCCAAAACATGTCTTTACATGTCTCTTAAAACCTGTTAATATTCACTATTCTAATATTTAATTTTAGTAGGTATTTACAAAAACAATCGAAAATACGATTATTTATACCCCAACACTGGTTTTCGCAGTAATGTGACATGGCCTTCTACGTGCGTCAGATATTATATTATTATAGTTACAAATTGCCGTATTTTTTCTAATTTGTAACAATATGCATATATTTTTTATTATTTTGTTTTTATTATGATATATTTACCTAAATAACTTATTATATATAAGAAGAGAGGCTTTTGTTTATGTTGATAAAATTAGTATAGGTAGCGAACGTTTTTCCAACGTTATATCGGACGATATTTAGCACAGGGCAATAAATGTGTCATAGGGTTCTTCCTATATTGGATGGACTATAGCGAATTTATTAAAAAAGATAAGCTTTACCAGAAATTAATTACTTTACTTAAAAATACAAGTTTATGCGATCTCAGGTGTGAGGCGTGTCTGCAGGACTCCACAGTTATACAGCACTGACTCCCTACTAAAGCACTCCCCCACTGCTGCAACAATATTATTGAGTCACGATTTCATCAACCTTATATATATTAGTGTGATACTTATTATGACTTGTCTTACGTGTGTCGTGTTTTCTTGTTCTTTTTCATGATTTGTTTTTCTTTTCAGGGTCCCCTCATTTCTCTCCTCGCCAAATGTCCACCCCCCGTGGGGCGCAGTGCGGCGCGCGTGCACCAGTCGCTGCAGGCTGCCATGCTGCCCCCGCCCGGCGCCCCCGCCCCCACTCCAGCCCCCGCCCCCGCGCTGCAGTTCAGCGCTCGCCACGAGGGGCTCTACATCTATGTGGGGCGCATCCTGCGGCCGCTCTGGCAGATGAAGTGCGTCATCAAGTCCAGCGTCGACAACAAAGATTTCGTAAGTCAAACATATTTAATCTTTTGAACTCTGCGCCTTTTTGGTTGATTTTTGGTTCGATATTTGGGCAAATTATATAGACTGTAATATATTTTGTAGTAAACGAATATGTTAGATAATGATTATAGTTTTTGACTGAAATCCTATATATTTTATATTCGGTTATATAGGTGGTTATTTTGAACATTACAACAGTAGAATAAAGCTGTAATATGAGGCTACAAATTCTATATAAAGCTCATGAACGCTATAGACGATATACGCAGTGAATGGGTTAATAAATACTATAATGACCTATAAGCTTGTGAATAAATGAAGACTGATAGAATAATAATAAAAATATACATACTTTGAATATATACTATAGCGACATCTATCGTACAATGATAACAATGATATAAATACTAGTTTCAACGCAAGTCAGTCTAGGCATAGCAATGGCGCAGTTCGCTGAGCGGTATGAATACCTGGGCATAGTTGGTTTCCAAGGTCCGCGGTTCGCATCCCGCTCCTGCCGTTATTTTTGTGCTTGGATTGACGCGTTGAAAAAAAGAATTTTATGTATAGTATATGTATATTTAAGTAATAATAATATTGTAATATAGTCAATGATCTATAAAAGTAGATTAGAATATTGAAATAATAAAATAATATTCTAATAAAAATTAAAAAATTCATACTATAATGACCTTTTGAAAAGATCTCGACATATCATAAAACTAAATGTAAAATTAAACATCACATTCAACTCTTTCAAATTGTTTTTTATTTTCATATTTTTGGAATGAGGCGAGGAGTATAGCAGCTGACAGAGCTGGCAGTTTTTGATAACCATACACTCCAGTTAAGAGAACTGTAAAACTACTGAGTTTTAATTATTAGTTTGTTTACTGGTTTCGGTAGCATTCCACTTTCTTCAGTTTGTCCTGAGGTAGAATGTCACCAAAACCGGTTGACGAATAAATAATTAAAACATAGTGGTTTTACAAAGTTTATTACTTCATTCTTTAAATAATTAAATAATATTCTTACTTTCTGTAGCAAATCTCAAAAGAGGTTTTTTTTTTCTGTTTATGAATGCAAAATTAAAGAGTCTTTAGCTGCACTGTCTATTACGACTACATGATGTCAGGAGCGTAGTTGTATGTTCGTTTATGTGTAGATAAAGAAGGCAGTTCATCACAAGTTCACAAACAGCCCTGTCGCAATTTTTTACATTCTTAACCTTTAAACACCCCAGTGGTTCCACACGGGGTGTTTAAAGGTTAGCAGGCCAATGTTTCGTCGCATAATAGATTCTTCCATGCACTTACTTCAATACTTTTATTACAAATGAATGTATTCCCATTATGAAATGAACCATAAGCACTCCTGTATGGGACCGTAGGGCATTGAATGACACAAATCTGCGGTCCCGTAAGGAAACTACTGGGGGTTTAAAGGTTAAACACATGAAGTGTCATGCAGATAAGATTTTCCATCACCATTGGTTATTACAATATGCCGTATATGTTTACATTATAAGTGAGTAAATGTGTTTTATGTGTATATATGTATAATATATATCTGGTCATCACCCGTGAAAGCATTAACTGTCACAATACAGATTTTGTTTTGTTAGCTTTCCAGCACTGTGTCAAGTTCCGACTGCTCGTCGGTGCTCCAGCACCTGTATGGAGTGCGAGCCTTCCTGGAGAGGAACGCGGCCAGCTGCTCGGGGCCCGAGCTCAGCCGGGCCGCCATGATGGCCGCCGCACACGACACCAACCTTAACAACACCCGGCAGGACGACATCTATATCAAGGAAAAACAATCTCTGGATGCGCTCAGGATATTCATAAGTATGTAAAGATTTGTGTTTTGATCAGAAATCTGTTATTTATTTTTTCATAGAAAAGATGTTAAAATAATACAGTGTAAATGTTAATAAAATATATGTGACATAACAAGCGTGAAATATATAAATATTAGAGTATTGCTACCAGCTTCACTAGGACTTCTCAACATAACCATGAAACATGCCAATTTAAATAACACCACTCTTATTTTCACTGCTACAAAAGTAAACAATTAATTAAATTAATTATTGGAATTAAATTCATGCTTTTGGTAAATAAGAATGCTTCCAAAAATATTTAATCTTCTTATAAATCTGTTTTACCTACCGACATTGCACACAAACAAATAAACAGTAAACTCTATTGTAGTTTTGTATATAACGTTCAAAAAAAATAACAGAAGAAACACAATAGTTGGAGAAGATTAGTGCAAGTAATACCTGACAATGAAATTTTCTTATACTCAAAATATATCCAACATTCTTGAATTTCATCAAACAGTTTCACCCTCAGCCTTGCCTTGCAACATCTCTGCTCACTAGTTGTTTTGAATTAAGGGCATAAAAAATGTTGGATTTTTTTTGAATATGAAAGGAATTTCATGTTATTTGTTCATTTTATTGATTGACATTCATCATATCTGGCGTGCCGGGTTCTGAAAAATCTCTGGCTTGTTGGCAACCTGTGTTGGCGCACATCCTCGTGGTTGGTGGCATGTCAGCATGGTGTTGCCATGGACTTGTCACATCAAAGCAACAAATTTCACCTTGTATGTGCCCTATCAACATGTTAATAATACTATGAATTATTTATTCGAGAAAACTTTTATTTTAATTTGTATATTTTATGCTTTCTAAACAATGCTTATGTTTTCAGACATGTCTTGCGAGATGCTGAGTCTTTGGAAGATCCTGTGCGAACATCAATTCCATGTCATAGCCGCCTGTCTCCCTCCAGAGCAGCAATCAGCTCTGCTTGCTGCCAGCTTCAGGTTGGTAACAATTTATAGACAGTTTATAGACCAATAAATATAATTTTTAAGTATCATAATGTTGGCTGCTTGAAAATGCCTTGTAATAAGACAAAATATGTAGATTTTACTAAAATGAATGTAATTTTAGTAAAATTGGTATTCCAAATACTAAAAACAATACATATTGAATTAAGTAGAATTTTAATTGTTGCTTGTTTGTTGATTTGTGTTTAATATCTACTGTATTTTTTAAATTTAGTTTTCTGGTTTCTTGTTCTCTGTAAGGAATTTAATTTTAAAATGTTCATTTTGATGCTGTTTTTATTTGCAGAGAGTTGCTGTTGGCCGGACAAGAGATCGCCGGATTGTTAATCTTGAGTCTGATCAACCAATATTTGACAGACAACGCCTCTGTTGACAGCATCAGCAATGAGCTGCGGGATGTTTGCCCCACACTCTACCGCAGCGAAGATGCAGCTTGTTCCAAGGTAATAAGCACAAGAAGCAATCTATAAAGTCAATCAAAAGTGTTGTTCTCAATCTCAGATTACAATTTATTACATTTGTGCACATTCTAAAAAAAAATATTATAAAAAGTCGTGTATAACAGCAAATATAATATTGATTGAGCTTAAATTTGATTAAATCAATTTGAAAAATCCAAGCTTCGTTGGGTTTTGAACCAATGGCGTCTGGATTACAAACAAACGCTTTACCACTGGACTATAACACCTGCTTATATTGTACTATTCAAAATTAAAAGGTACTAAAATGGTGAATATAACATTTCCTGTCGGAATTGAGATTCACTTATATGTAAAGTAATAAAATCTAAACTACGAAATTGATGATTGTCTGAAACCCGAGATGCTTCAAAAGTGTTTTAGAGATCATATTTAATTGAGTATAATTTATTTTATAGGCCAATGAGATTCTACTGTTCGCTAAGCAGCAGACCAGTTCAGCGCAACGTGAGGAGATGCTGGGTGAGGCGCTCAAGCTCTGCCGCGACGTGGCGCCGCATGTCAACCTGGCGGCCGTCTGTGCCAAGTTCTCCCAGGCCGGCTTCTACCGCGGGGTCGTCGACCTCTGCGGAGCTTGCGCCCAGCGCATTGACCCCACCAGGACCGGTCTGCACTTCTACCGCAACAACCAGCCCAGTCACGACCAAGAAGGGTACCTAGCATTCTACAAAAGGTAAATAACATGAACATAATTTTTTTAAATAATAATGTGAGTGGCCACTAATACTGAATTGAGGCTATTCCACCTATTAACGATCTACTGCTTTCATTTTATAAGTTGTTATTCGTCACCGAAAAGATTGGACGGAGGTATGAAGATCTGTTTCTAAGGGGAACCGCGCGCAGGTTCTTTTCATGCTCCCCTTAAGAACCGAAGTCGGTAGAACAAAAGACAACCTCTCACGGTGGGGAATGCTTTGGTAGGAAGATTCACTGCTGTGTGGCTGTGGAGACCTGCAGACCGCCTCACACTTAAGATCCTGCCCCATGTGCCCAACTATCGGCACCTCCCAATGCTGGGCAGTACACGGGCCATCGATATATAATCGGGCTATAAATGATTGCATTTTGATTATAAGATTTGTGTTCAACGAAATGTGGATTGATTACAGGATGGATGTGTACCGTGAGGTAACCGGTGTGCTGGAGCAGCTGTTTGAGCAGAGCTCGGGAGCACCGACTGCTGACGCCGCAACCACTTCTCCCACCAAGACTCCCAGCGCCACCAAAGACATTCCTAACCTATCTCCGGCAGATGCCAACTACCAGGTCTGTATCGTCACACGGAAGGTGAAAGCTCTGAGATCGTAGAAAAGACACCTACTTTAATAACATTTGTCTCTTTTAAGTCTATTCTTCATACAGCATGATATTCATATATTTTTATTGCCAATTTAAAAAAAAATCTGCATTATTACAATATTATAAAAAAAACTAAACAATCCACATTTAATGTAAATTAGTACAATTAAGTACATATAAACAATTCAGTAAGTAATAAACATAGAGGTAGTAAAAGTCAATTATCAATTCAATAATGAAGAAAATTACAACATAATGCGTTATTATGATCTTGACACTATGACGTTCAGTCAGCGTGTTTGTGTGTTGGTTGATGGGATTGTAAGTTTACATTTATCTGTTTCTTGAAAAGATCCAGATTGCAATCCAGTGCTTACTGGTGGCATTTAGGAAGAACTTTGGAAATTGCCAGTTTTTTGTCAACGCACATTAACCGTTTGAGAATATTCAGCAAGTGTAAGACGAGTCAGTTGTGGGTTGGGTACAGGAGGTATTGATTATTTTTCAAAGCTCCGAAGAGCAACGACCATGGTATTAACGATAGATAACACTGAGTAAACCAAATTTAACTCTTGTTTTATGAATTGCAGGTTAGGCATTATTTATAAAACGAATTGCTCTTCTTTGAGCAAAGTCATTTATTTTAGAAGGTATTTTGGAGCTCCAACTTAAAGAGACTTCTTGAAGAGATACATATTGTATGAATAAAGAAACACAGATACTGATATAATGCCTTTTTAGTTTACTTCGTTATTGAAGTTTGTTTTTTAATTGACTTATAACATGTTATTTATATTACTACTTAAATATACATATACCAAACATAAAATTCTTTTTTCAATGCGTCAATCCAAGCACAAAAATAACGGCAGAAGCGGGATGCGAACCGCGGACCTTGGAAACCAACTATGCCCAGGTATTCATACCGCTCGGCGAATCGCGCCATTGCTATGCCCAGACTGACTTGCGGTGAAACTAGTATTTATATCATTGTTATCATCGTACGACAGATGTCGCCATAGTATATATTCAAAGTATGTATATTTTTATTATTATTCTATCAGTCTTCATTTATTCACAAGCTTAATATTATTACTTTCCGGCAGTCTATTTATTTTAGTAAGTACCACTCGGGTCTCGAACCAAACTATAGACTGAATTCAGTCTATAGTTTTGCTTTAATATGAATCACATTGAGCACTGTTTCACTTAGTGAAAGACTGCAACTTTGCGATCTATGAAAGATTTCTCAGTTCCAATGTGCACAAACATAATGACATTTAAATGAATATTTTCTGATAAAGAAAACATTTCACTAGAATGTAATTAAGTGGTGTGTAAGAAGTGGGGATAAAAGGATAGGATGTATGTGAGTAAATGACTAATAAAGAAAGAGTTTCACTAAACATAACGTAGGGAGTTATAAGTGCGGGTAGTGGGTGTGGTCTATATGTGTACATCGAAGTTGCAATATAAAAAATATAAATATAATAAGTTATAACATGATTTTAGGCCCGCAAGCTGGTCCTGGAGTGCCTGAACTACCCGGATGAGCTGCTGCACGTGGCCGTGTACGAATGGATGCTCTCCAAGCAGCTGCACGGGGAGCTGATCGCCGTGTCGGAGCCGTCGCTGGAGGCCTTCCTGGTGCGCACCTCGCAGAACAATCCTGACTCGGTGCACGTACTGGATCTGCTGTGGAAGTACTACGAGAAGAGTGGCAACCACGCGGCCGCCGCGCGCATACTAGACAACCTGGCCAGCAAGTGCAGGTATTTGAAATAAGCTGTTGAACGTAGGCCTCTCGCATGAATCTCCGTCCTCTTCGTTCATCTGCCTTCTGCATCTAGCAGGGGGTTGGCCAATACTCCTTTCGCCCTTTTTGGATGCCATTGTAACACTTTTTCTTCCCTTCTTCTCTTCGTAGTATCAATCCGGTGGATTGGTTTGCAGCAACAGAATCTTGCATCTCGATCTCCATTCCTCTCGGTCCTCCGCAACCCTTTTCAGCTCAGCATAAGCGCCACAATTCATGTCCTCGAATACTTGCTGTAAATACTCCCCTCCATTTGTCCGTTTCTTCCCCATTGACTGTTATTTCTTCGATAGATATGTCCTGCCCATTGCTACTTGAGTGTGCCTTTTCATTGGGTAGCCTTCACTAGAGTTCTTCTTTGAATATTCTTGTTTCAGATTCTAGCTTTTAGAGACACTCCGAGCATAGATCTCACCATGGCAGGTTGGGTGACCTTATAAAGAAAACTTATATTGTCTAGGAATTGGAACAAACACATACGCTGTTGAACTAGAAAAATGTAACTTGAAAATGAAAAGAAATGTATTTTTGTTGCAGTGGAAATATGCAGTTGTCGCAGCGTGTGAACTGGCTGTCCCGAGCCGTGGTTTGCCTGCGCGGAGGCGCCGGGGCCTCGCCCAGCGCCGGGCGAAGCTGCTGCGCGAGCTGGAGGACAAGGCCGAGGTGGCGCGCCTGCAGCGGCTCATCCTGGCCGCCGTCAAGCGCCTACCGCGCGCCCCGGCGCTCGCCCTGCAGCGCCTGGAGACTTCTTTACTTAACATCACACAGGTCAGTGAAATCAATACTGTTGTGGCAACACTACGCTATGATCCAGTTCTCGAGGCGCAAAGTCCTTCACGCCAACGCATCGCAATTGGTGGAAGGTTGTCAAGATCCAGCCTTTGAGGCGCTGCAGTCCTTAATGAACTACTCACAAACCACGACGCTTGTATGAAATTTGTAAAACTAACACTGTATGAAAGTATGAAAGATTTTAACAAAACCTGCTATAACACAGTATATGTGATGAATAATTTTATTATTTATTAAGCTTGTGAATAAATGAAGACTGATTGAATAATAATAAAAATATACATACTTTGAATATATACTATAGCGACATCTATCGTACGATGATAACAATGATATAAATACTAGTTTCAACGCGAGTTGGTCTAGGCATAGCAATGGCGCAGTTCGCCGAGCGGTATGAATACCTGGGCATAGTTGGTTTCCAAGGTCCGCGGTTCGCATCTCGCTTCTGCCGTTATTTTTGTGCTTGGATTGACGCGTTGAAAAAAGAATTTTATGTATAGTATATGTATATTTAAGTAATAAAAGTATATGTACTTACTACCCATCAAAAAGAATTTACTATCTTTGTTGTATGGTGAAAATCTAGTCCAATTAACTTAACCTGATATCACACTTTGCTATCAGCATTTTTGGAAATATAACATGATGAGAAGTGACCCATCATTTGATTCGGACGGTTTTACAACAACACATAGAAGAGATCAATTTTAATTATTTAAAAAAATATTTTTATCCGATTTGCAGCTGTATGAAGACTATGCGGATCCTTACGACCTGTGGGAATGCAAGTTGGCCATCGTTCACTGCTCCGGGCACAACGACCCGCTGCTGGTAGAGAGCATCTGGAGCAACATCATCCGCCAGGAGCTGGACGCCCTGCGCAGCCTCCCCTCCACCCAGGACAGGATGCTGGGCCTGCTCAGCAAAGTCTCCGCACTTGCTAAGGAGTACGTGAGCTCCGGACACTGCTTCCCGCTGCGTGAGTTTAGCTGTCATTTGTTTATCTAACCATTTAAATGGTCTCCGTTCATAGTATTATAGACTTGGTTGTAACAGCTTATTAATTTTTGTAATGTCTTTGCAGCCTTCATTCTGAAGCAGTTGGAACTGCAAAGCTGTCGACTTGGAACAGATCCTGGACTGGTTGCAAAGACACTCCTCGATGTCAATGTACCAATGGAACAGTTAATCGATATCTATACAAGGTTTGCAATCATTTCTATCATTACTTAAAATTACGCCTCCGATGTACTTTATTTCTGTTCTCTAGTCATTTTATAAATGTTTTAAGAATATTTTTCTTGAACTGGTTTAAAATCGGATAACTTTCTTTTTTTAATATTCAATATGTTATTTTCTTTTCTAATTGTAGATTGATAGGACTGAACGAGCAGGTGTGGCTGTCAGAAGGCAACGAACTGCACCTGATAGACGCGGCCGTGCTCATGGAGCAGTTTGCCAGCAACGAGGTTCCTCTCAGCGCTCATCTCCGGAGGCGCGTCCTCAACAAGTGTCAGGATCTTGTCTCCAGTTCGCTTAATGCGCTCTACACCAAGCCTGACACAGAGCCGCTCATTCGGTTGCTCAAAGGCATCCAAACTAGACTGGAACGTATGGAATAGAAGAGTTTAACCATATAGTTAGGGAGAATTGAAAATCAACATGTTTTTTGTAAAAAAAAAGATATTTTTTGAAGTGGAAATCATTTTTTAAGATGGAACAGTATAAATTCATTAGGGAAATTTTATTATTTTTTGATTTTTTAATGTTTTTTATCCTTAATAATTATTATAAATTCACATTTTAAACTTTTAGTAACATTAACTTGTAGCTTTCAACTCAATTTTATTTATTTCTTTAAGAAAAATTACACATTTTATTTAATACAATCCTGAAATACGATACTACAAATTAAATTAAATGTAAATATAGGTACTTAGATAAAGTACTGAGAAAAAAAAACAATAAATAAAGACAAGCAACACAAAGTCCCAATGCTCATTAAACAGACTCCAACAAATTCCTCTTCCAAACAAATTTGTAGAGTACATGTCTAAACTGTTCAAATAATAATTATCCTATGTTTCCTTTTGTAATAATTATTATTTTGTATTGCAATTTTTCTATCAAGAAAACATATTTTTTCTTTAAAAACATTACCGCTTTATCAAAATATTCAATTGCATTGTTGAAAATATGTCATTTTTATTTCCCTATTTATTATGGTGTTTCTCTTAAAGTCATAATAAGTCAGTGTGTGGCTGCACTGGATGCAGTAGCTGTAATACAGGAAGCATATACACTTGAAAGTAATAACCAAGGAAGTGCACCCTAAATTACTAGTGGTGATTTTAAATTTACTGGAACACAATGTCAATTTTAAATTAAATCGCCAGGCATAAGTAAACTAATATTATATTTATTATTTACATGTTTCTCTATCTGCTTATTCTGCATATAATTTCTACCTACTTACTAATATGAAAGACATGATTTATGTGTCAGATTTATTAAAAATTAACAATTAATGGTAGAAGAAATATTGTTGTGGGATAGTGACTTGATTCATGGTTACATATTATCTAAAATTATATATTTTTGATAATTAATATTTTTATAAAAAACAATAATTCAAATATACAGAACGAAACATTTTTAGCAGTAATTAAATAAATGTTTTTAAGCATGTTATTTATTTAACAAATAATATAATTTTAAAAGTTGAGTTGATATTTTTTACGATGATTTTAGAGATGAAATTGAGAAGAATTATCTATAAACGTTATCTATCTATAATTGTATCTATAAAAAATATACTTCTATTTGATAATATATATTTTTAATAGACTTTGACTTACTTTCAAGTGAATATTTTCTTCCATTAATTAGGTTTATTAATAAGATATTGTTTTTATGTTTTTTAAAATTATATGTGGATTAATTTTACAATTACATGCGACCAGCAGGTTTTTTGACAACACTTATTTTTTATTAACTTCTAGTAAGTGTAGGCTTCAATTGAATTAATTATTTTTAAGATTTACATTATTATAATGTTTATGAGTATTAAAATATTTCATCCTTTTTTTTTTAATATTGTAAAATACAATTACTGTTTATTTTGAAATTGTTAATACAAAATAATTGAATTTTATGTCTATTATTGGATAAATTATTTTTTTGTTATTTCTTTATATCAACCTAATTTTTTAAATATTTAAATTACTGGAACCTCGAATTGCCTTAGGAAAAAATGTTTACCAATGTTTACCAAACTAACAAAAATGAATTAAATTGCTTAGTTTTAGGTCAAACCGTCAATATAAGATGAATGGACATGGCTCTGGTACACAAAATATAATCATCTCTCACTGAGAGCCATCAATTTTAGGATAAACTGCACAATTGGCAGTCACTGGCTGCCTGGCTGTAGTCCATTTGTTGCAACCAAACACATGACGCATCACTGCCTGCCACAAGCTGATTGTTTTGTTTGGCAGCACCTTTAAATTTTTAATATTTTTTACAATTGACACCGGCCGCATGAATGTGAATTCATATATTTATGTAAATCTATTTTTTAACTCTAGCCATAGGCAATCTGTGTCATGGAATAGAAAAATAGATGGTTGAGTAGGACTGAACCTCCGATAAGAAAATTCTCTCAACTTTTTGTGGTTTAGATTGTGGGGAGTATTTTGCTGATAATCAACCTGTTGGTCCATTGTTGTGATTTATTATGAAATCTATAAAGTTTACTTTTAAAACAACCATATTTTGAATTTTTGTTTGACTTACAGTTATTACACTTCTTATCTTTTCATGTGATATCTGTTTTAATCTTTTAATTAATAAAATTGTAAATACTATTCAGATTAATGAAATATTTTTATTTAAATCTGTGTTTTATTCACTGCTAACCCTGACTCTATTATCCTTTTGATGTTGAATTGAAATTGCTACAGCTACATTTAAAAAGATGCAGTGAATCATTATTTATCTGCTTCCTGACGATATTCAAATTATAGAGGAAACAATGACGATTGCATATCAAATGCACATGAACTGTTACGGAAAATTAAAAAGTGATAGAGATTGAAAGCATTATCTTAACTGAACCTTGTTAAATGGAATTCGTTATATTATTTCAAATAATGTGAACAATACTATAATGTAATAAACAGTTAAATTTTAATTAATCAACAAGAAAATATGAATGTATTTAAAAAATGTGTCCCTAACTAAACAATTAATTATATTGAATGAATAAAATAAGTAAAACTTTGTATGTTTGAGTTTTTTGTGGTTTCATGCAGTTTTACTTGCTTTATTCTTTAAATACGTCAAACCACAAAGTTACTGTTCTACGAGTATACGTAGTTATATTGATCAATATATTTGCAGCACAACATTGAATCATAACTTCCTCGCAAACCATAAACCAAATTGCACAATATTACGTACTGTGCAACATTAAGATAAACATCAAAATATACACAAGATACTAAATCAAATCTACTAACTTGTGCAGATTTTTTTTACCATGAATGTGATATTCCTTACACTTATATTACATTGAGTTGTCAATGCTCTGTAGAGTTGCGGGCATTCCAAAATAAACTTCAGTTCATTTTGATTTTTTGCCTCCATTTATTTTCAATATGTGGGTTCAACATTATATATTTAATAATACTTGTTACATTGAGTTGTCAATGCTCTGTAGAGTTGCGGGCATTCCAAAATAAACTTCAGTTAATTTTAATTTTTTGCCTCCATTTATTTTCAATATGTGGGTTCAACATTATATATTTAATAATACTTGTTACAAAACTTTTCATGGAGTGATTATATGAAATAAACCAATAAATATAACTAAATAAGACAAACCGAATACACAAAATTATCATTTATTTATAAATGCGTATCAATCTTTAGTTGAAAAGGCTTTGTATGATTAACACAAGCCTTAAGTACTAAGTCACACTTAAAATAATTTAACATGTTATTATGAGGATATGTAAATAAATGCAAACAATAAGTTTTAAATACCTGTCATGGAATGAATTTACTGCATACCATATAACTAGTCAGGTATTATTAAATTGAATAGAAATATATTATGAATTTGAAAGAATTTCATAAATTAGCTAAAAAGAAAATAATTTGAAAATCAGTCAAACCTGATAAAAGCACTCATTTTTTACTGATTAAAAAAAGGAATTAGTTCAGTTAAATTATTACACTTTTATCTTAAACATACTTGTATAACTTGGTACTTTCATAATATACTCAGGTAGAGCAATGTCAAAAGAGTGATAAGCAATAAAATATAAATTATGAGTTGGAGCTTTTAGGTTTATCACAATTTTTATAAATTTTCAATTATCCCAACAGTGTAACAATAAACATAGGAATAATAGCATCTCAATTTCTATAACTTTCAAACAGAATGATGAAAACTTATAAGAGACCAAGTCTCGATAAGGGCTGTAGTGCCCATTGAGTAAGGAAAAATTATTCAAAAGATGAGTTTTCTTTCAGATATAACAACATTTTAGGTTAATTAATATTTGTGTAAGTCAATCACAATAAATGACAACATCCAAGTTATCAACATTTCCTACAAATACGCTTAACAATAATCTAAAAGCAATGACAAAACAAATAATATATTTTATTTTATTAACGGCCTAGGCCAATACATACGGTTTTAAAATAGAAAATACAATAAATGAAATGGTAAAACAGAACAATATAATAGCTAAGACAATACATTTAGACAAAACATGAACATGAGTAAAAAAAAACAGATCTAGTACATTAGATGGATCTGCGAAATGCTGGAAGGTCCACCCCGTCCAAGTCACTAGAGGAGTTAACCAGTCTACACATTCTTAACATAGGAGAATAGAATCCGTAGTTGGTTTTGGATGTCCTTACATGTAGCAGGTCACTGCCTCTAGTGAACCGGGAGGGAACATTGAACGTAATTTCCTGCAATAATGTCGAGTCATCGATTATGGAGTTCATAATTTTAAAAATAAACAGCAAGTCAGTCACTGTTCTACGTCTCTCCAATGTAGATACATTAAGTCGCCTCTCTATATCTTCATAGTAGCTACCTCTCTCAAGGCCGATCAGTCGTGCAACTCTTGACAAGAAGCGATGTTGGACTGATTCAATCCGGTCGATATGAGTTCGATAGTAGGGAGACCATATAACGCTAGCATATTCTAGCTGCGGACGAATCAGAGAATAGTAAAGGACCTTGATGGAGCTCAGGTTTTTAAAATCCTTAGTGATTCTATTGATAAAACCTAGAAGTTTAAGGGACTTGTTCACAATACTATCAATATGGTCGTGATAAGATAATTTACTATTTAGGGTGACGCCAAGGTCCTTTATAGTAGGAACATGAGAAAGGGCAACACTGTTGATGTTATAATGAAACTTAATAGGATTCTTAATTCTGGTGAAAGAAATAATTTTACATTTATCAATATTAAGGTGTAGACAGTTTGAAATGCACCAGTCATTGAAGCGATTGATGTCATGTTGAAGTAGAAGACAATCATTAGGAGATTTGATTAATTTTAGGACTTTGTTGTCGTCTGCAAACAACCAGAAACGTGTATGCAAGAACACATCACTAATGTCATTTATAAATATGTTAAATAGTAGTGGAGCAAGATGGGCTCCTTGAGGTACTCCTGATGTGACACTGATAAGCGACGAGAGAAAGTTATTTATTCTGACTTGCTGTTTTCTATTATGAAGATAAGATTTGAAAAACGATAATAAGGGGTCCCTAATACCGATAGATTGCAGCTTTGCATGAAGAATTGTGTAATTGACTTTATCAAAGGCTTTGGAGAAATCTGTATTGAGGACATCTACCTGAAGATTGTCCTCTAGAGCCCTAGTAATGTTGGAAGTAAAGGAAAGCAGATTAGTTGTAGTGGATTTGGCAACTCTAAAACCATGCTGTTGGTCAATCAATACATTTTTAAATAAGGGAGTTATTATTCTGGTTATGATTGATTCCAATATTTTGGGGATGATTGATAACATTGAAATAGGACGATAATTTTTGACACTAGTTTTATCTCCACACTTAAATATAGGTCTAATATAAGAATATTTCCAAGATTCTGGAAATGTTCCCGAAGATAAAGATTTTTAAGATAAGAAAGATAAGAAAGTTAAATAGACTACATATAGGTGAGGATAAAACAAATTTACATTCATTCAACAATATTTCAGGAAAACCGTCAGGACCCGTGCACTTTTTTCCTACCCAAATTTTTCAGACAATTAAAAACGTAATTTTTCGATATTTCACACCCATTAAGATCGACAGTATAAGGATAATTAAATAGAGAATTTTTTTGGGGGTGTATTGTTATACCATCACAATAGACTGAAGAGAAATAATTGGCAAATAGGTTGGCTATTTCCTGGCCGTTGGTGATGTGGGTGTCATTAGATAGCATGCCACTATCTGATCGTTTCTTTGCAACAAATTGCCAGAAGTCTTTGGGATTATTAAAAAGTTTAAGTTCTGTCAATTTAATAAACGCTCTGTAGCTGTTAGTAGATTCAATTTTACAAAGTTCCCTCAGATTAGAAAATTTATGAAACAGTTCCAAACCTCCCATTTGCTTATATTTTTTGTGAGTTTTTTTTTTCTCGATAATCAAGTGTTTTAGTTCACTGCTAAACCAGCTGGGAAATTTAGGCTTCATAAACATTCCTATAGGTACAAACAAATCAATGGCATGAGACAGAACACGATTAAATCCACCCACAGCCTCATTGATTTCAGAGTTAGCAAAAATTGATGACCAATCCACCTGAGAGAGAAAAATATTTATTTCTGAATAGTTTCCCTTATCGAATTTGTAGTAAAATGATTCATTAAGTGAGAAACTGTTAGTATTTAAGGAATTTAAAGTAATTTCAAACGACAGTGGTGGGTGATATTGATCAATTGGTAGTAAAGTGTCAATCGAGTTTATTACCAATATATTAGGTATACTGCAAAATATAAGATCCAAACAAGAGTCAAAACAATTAGGTACGGAGTTCAATTCATACATATTCATACAAGCAAAAAAGTCAGAAACAACTGCTGCCTGCGAGGAAGGCGCACCAGAGGCTACGACCCCACGGTCCCCACAGATAAGGAGCAGCTCTGAGACATTTTCTAGCAGATCAGTATGGGCTCTGTAAATATCATTTGAAGATGAAGGGGGAATGTAAACACAGCCGATTATCAGATTTTTCCCATTAAGGTTGAGAGACAGATATAACTGATCAGAAATGTTACTTTGAGCTTCTAGAATGTGACATTGTAATGATTTCTTGACACAAATCATGACACCTCCACCCCTAGACTTATAAGTTGAAAGTCGGTCACAACGGAAGATGTTGAAGTCTGATAGCCCTAGTTCAGCTGTTGAAATTTTATCGGTTAGCCAAGTTTCTGTAAGGAACAGTAAGTATATATAATATTTTCAAATTCCTAAATGTTGCAAAATCATTGCGATCCGTTAAACAAGGATTGATTTAATGTTTGAATTACCATAAATCATGGTATTACAATAGACCAGGGGTGGCGAACCTTTTTGAGACTTGGTGCCAAAAAAATTTTTTTCAATAAAATAATATGTCGCGTGCCACATGCCATGGAAATAAAAATGCATCAAATGTTTGTGTAACTTCAGATTTTTAATAAAACCAAAAATTAATACGTTGAGGAAAATAATTAAGTACTTATTAATGGCGAACTAAGAGAAATAAATAAAAAAATTGACTTGAAAAAAATTGTGAACCTCAAAACTTATTAGTGAGATTTTTGTTGTTGGATGCTAGATGCCAAATATTTTATATCGGGTTCATAGCTGGTAGCTTTTAATAAAATACAAGCAGTAGTACTTTCGTCTGTAAGTCTACTTCTTATGCCTGATTTAATAAAGTTCATCGAAGATAATAATGATTCACAGGAATACGTCGACGAAAAAATTGTTAATATGCCCATTGCTATTTTTTTTAGACAAGAAAAAGTTTCCGGGATGGATTGCCAAGTTGTAAGTACTTCATTTTCGGCATTTCTCTGGACTGGTCCAACGAATCGATCTCGCTCAATTTCTTCCAAAACAATTCTTAAGTCTTTAAATTTTTGTGTCCATATCGAACTCGACTGAAAATCTACCAATTCCATTTCAAAATCATCTAATTCCATGTATTCAAACATTGTTAAGTTTAATTGTTGATACTTATATGTGTCTGGATGGGTAATAAATTTTGTAGTTTCTTCAAGTTGTCGAAACTGAACAAACCATCTTGAAAATTGTTCTATTGTTGCGTCTAAAGCATTTTCAAATGATTCTATTAATTTTCCTACGTCTGGCTTTTCATGGATATCCAGATCCATCATGTTTTTTTTAGGTTGGGAAAGTACTTAAAATTTCTGGTCATTATATCACACTTAAATATTTGTAACTTAGTTTCAAATGCTTTTATATTATCAAACATAACAGTAATTATTTTGCCACGGCCTTGTAATTTTATATTTAGATCATTCAAATGGGAGCAAAAATCAGTAAAGAACATCAATCTCGAAATCTACTCAACATCTGATAATTCTTCATACTGCATTATTTTCTGGTTACTTAAAAACATATAAATTTCATCAAAGCACTCGACGAAACGCTGAAGTACTTTGCCGCGACTAAGCCAACGAACGTTATAATACATCGACTATACATTGAATTGACCTCATTTAATAATGATTCAAATTTTCTTTTGCATAAAGGATACGCAGCAATATAATTGACTATCTTAGTCACAAGTGTCATCACATCTTCAAAAGATTTAAGACCACCCTTTGCACACAGCGCATCCTGATGTATTATACAATGAAATGTTAACAGTGGATGGCCAACAAACTTTATAAATAAATTGACGAATCCTGCTGTTTGGCCAATCATACTGGGTGCACCATTTGTACTTACTGAAACGATTTTCGACAAATTTATTTCTGCTTTAGAAAGAGCCTCTACAACTGCTTTGAAAACATCTGTGCCTTTAGTAGTTTCTGGTAAAGATACCAAACTTATTAATTCTTCCATTATTTTATTGCCAACAAAATATCGATCAAAAATAGCTAATCGAGCCGAGAGAGTGACATCAGTGCTTTCATCAAGACAAATAGAAATCCAATCACATAATTTTATATCTGTTTTTTGTTGATATGTTACATTTTTACCCATCTTCAAGATTCTGTCTTTTATTGTATTTCGAGCGATAGGCAATTCTTTTATTCGTTCGAATATTTTTTCTTTATTTCCAAAATCCTCAAAAAGAAATGGTGCGCATTCTAAAAATGCATTCTTGATGTAGTCTCCATCGCTGAATGGTTTTCCATTTTTGGCAATTATTTTGGCTATTTCAAAGCTAGCAGCAACATAATTGGAATTACTATTAACAAACTTATTTAAAGCACTCGATTGGAAATTTTTGTTTTTGATTGCTCTTAAAATATATTCTTTTTGTTCATCTCTGCTTTTGCAAAGAATTTCCTTATGAATAGTTTCATAGTGTCTTTTTACAGATGATGTTCTAGATACCACTGACACAGAACATATATCACATATTGCTTTGTCACTTCTTTCAATTACACCGTACATTTCAGTCCACCAATTTTGAAATTGTCTGCCAGAATTTTTACTGCTGGCTTCACCAAGTTTTTGTTTCTTATATGGTACAGCCATCTTTGTGGGTGCCAATAAACAGTTTGTTTCTGTATTAATTAGATTGTTTTTATAGCACAAATTGATAACAAAACTGTCCGATCAGGTAAAGAGTTATTCTGTCACTGACACATCAAATCGTCGAATTTAAATTGTCGATAAATCATATTCATCCACAAGAGTAGCAATTATACACCTAAACCACAGGAGATCTGATGATCTAATGCGCATCGAGAGCGCGCAGTGCGACGTATGTCGTGGATAAATCAAATACTTCGGAACGGCTCGTGCCGGGAGCAAAGTTCATTACAAAAAAAAAAAACACCTTAAGGAACTAGCACCGCGCGGGAAGCATTGAACAATGCGATTTATTTATTATTATTTATTATATTAGTATTTGTATAGCGCTCTTTTATGACCGAATGATCATTCCAAAAGCGCTTCTTTGCCTCTCTGAGTAAAAAGGTGGGTCTTGAGTCTGCTTCTGAAGGATGCCTCCGCTTTAAGCTCTCTTATGCTTTCCGGTAGTGAGTTCCAGGCCATTGGTGCAGCGTAGCTGAAAGCCCGATTGCCAAAGACCGTGCTAGGACTACCTCCCGTCAGCTGCAGGGTGCTTCTATTTGCTCTAGCCGATCTGAGTGTCTCTCCACACGCGCTTATTTCTGAAGGCTTGATAAGTTCTGTCAGATAGCCCGGTGCAGTTCCGTTGAGTGCCTTGTAAGCTAAGAGGCATAATTTATACTGGATTCTAGCAGAAACTCTCAACCAGTGCAGTCGGTGTAGTATTGGAGTAATGTGACAGAATTTGGGTGCGTTGTAGACTAGTCGTGCCGCTGCGTTTTGTAACGACTGCAATCGATTTAATTGTTTGGCTGGCTGGCCTGCGTGCAGTGCATTGCAGTAGTCCATTTTGGAGACTATAAACGCATTTACCAAACTCTTTGTAGCGTCTCTGGGTAAGCATCTTTTTACCGACCGTAACTGCCGCGGGTTAAAAAATCCAGATATCACCGTTTTTGTGATATTACCGCTTTTATGCATGAATGTCGTCATATCCTTCGTTTCTAAAATTATTTATGAACGAAGAAAATACACGTCGCTATTTAAATATTTTTTTAATACTATTTCTTTAACATTTTTATTTTTTCTTATACACTTTTATTTTTTCTCCTCATTCGCGTGCCATGCAAAATCGTCTCGCGTGCCACCTGTGGCACGCGTGCCATAGGTTCGCCATCCCTGCAATAGACAATCCTAGCTGCAAAGTTAAGGCGTTTTTTTTATTTGTAAAAGTCATCAATTGTAATCAGAGTACAAATTTTGTTTAACATATAATATATCCTTTATAAAAAGGCAGTCATATATAATATTTTTGAATGTTTATTTGTACTATAGAATATCTTCAATTTTCTCCATTAAGTGTTTGTGATGCTTGCGAAGTGCCTCGAGTCGTATGCTGCTTAGGGCGTTTCTGGCAGTCAGCACTTCAATCATGGGGCGAGTCATCTGAAAATACACAAACAAAAATATGTTAGAGGTAAAAATATATAGGATAGTTTAATTTCACATTATTACTACATTCAATATTTTTATTAAATGAAGCAGCTTTTGGTTTACAAACCTTTTCCGCAATATGCCCCAATGCAATGGTTCTGACTGCCTCATTGTGCTGTTCAGTTAGAAAATCTCCAACCAGTCCAGATGTTTCATTGTAGAATGCTTCGTCTTCTTCTTCATTTAAAATTTCTGGGAGTTGAATTGATGCCTTAAAAAATTAACACAGATCATTCAAATCAACACATTTATCCATTTAATAAGTAATCGTTCAAACATTCAGAGGAATATTGTGTAATAAAATTTATGAGCTTGTTTACCTCTAAGCATGTAGCTATGAGTGAAATATCTGAAGCAACTATTTCTAATGGAATCTCTCGTCTGGACTGTAGGGAGCCGGTGTCTATTGATTGAAAACAAGTTACTTGAACCTGAAAATAATATTTATATTATTTGATGTCTTAACAACATAATATACATTATATAAATTGCTTACACATGTAACTGGATACTTACTTCATGTGCTCTAGTATTTTGATCTGTAAGATAGACAGCAAAAATTAAGCCGACAAAGCTCGAGTCCATTCTTTGATACAAGGCCTGAGTGTTCAAATCTGGAAAAAAAAATAGCAATAAAAACCATCGAGTAAAAAACCACTAAAGTGCAAGAAATGCAACAAAATAAATAATAAATAAAAAAATAATTAAATATTGTTAATTAACACATTCGCATCGGGTGACATTCGCACTCAGCTGATATTCTAATACGGGCGATAAATCGATGTCGCACGTAAAAAATATGTTTCTACATAAACTGCCATAACTTTTAAAATATCCAACATAACTACATATTTTTTTCAATATGATACTCACCAATTATAGCAACACCAGCGAAATTATCGAAAAGTTGTAGAACTTATAACAATAATTTTAAATTATGTCTACAACTTGAAAATACACATTAAAACTTTTAAGGGTACGTTTTTTTAGGGATATAAATATTTTTTAAGATTTAGAATATGATATTCATGGTAATAATAACCCTTATAAAGGGTATTATCACAAAAAATATACATTAAATACTAGCGATTATTCATTAAAATTTTAAATATATGTTGATTTTACAAAATAAACAAACATTATTTATTCTAAAAATTTAAACGAATTTGTAATGACCTTGTGTCTTAAATATGCATTTACTTTTGTAAAATTGATAATGTCGAACCCTTTAAGTAAGAAAAATTCAAATACTTGTAGAAAAAAACAAGTATAAATACTCTACCCGACTTTAAAGATCAGAGTGAGTAAAAGGTAAAAGTACCCTTCCCGTAATTAACCGTCAATCGAAGTAACGGGTATTAATACCTTTCCCGATGCGAATGTGTTAAGACAGGTTTAAAACGTTATTAAGGTTAGATTAGATTGAGTTAGGTGAATATGACTTTGTAGAACATGTTACAAAATGCAAAATATATATTTTTATTTTCTTATTTTTCAAAAACAAAAATCGTGATCAAATTCATATATGAAAGTGATCCTGGTAGACTTGTGTTATGGACATGTTTGTTATAAGGAACTTTGCATACCGACGTGGGACGGCCACACAGTGATGTGAGGATGTGAGTGATACCAGCCGACCACTCGCAGCGGCTTGCCAACTTGCATCTTGAGCTTCTCTGCGTGCTCCGCCGCCTGCACCAGCTGCTCCTCAGAGATCTCCACGCGGTCTGGCTTCTTATCTGACCGCCGCAGGACTATCGACGACACAATAGACACCACTGTTGACTGGTCATCCACCTGTAACAGACAAAATAGATCATAATAACACATTTTGAAGTGTGAAGATGAGAGAGAGGTATTTATTTGCAACGAATTTTAGTTTACTGGCTTCTATAGTGTCTTGGAGAACTCTTATTGCCTCTCTTTTTATCTGGCAATATCTTTTACAGGGTGGGCCATTAACTTCTTAACATTTAAAATGTCTATAAAAAATAAACATACTGTGTTAACCTCTCCTCCCCGGTGATGTCTATCGATTACACATTGCTTGTAATAACTTAAATATCTCTGTAAATATAATACACACAGGGTTCAGATTTTAGGTATTCCTCCTTAATACATTTACGTATTGAAAAAAATATATATATTTATAATAATAGGCACTTATCGGGAGCAGGAAATATTTTTCTAAAATCCGGAATAAATTCACCACTACAATCAAGACGCGTCAACTGTCATGAATCATTGCACCTGCCGGAAGTGTGTGCGAAAATAAAATTAAAAAATACACAGATGCGGCGGCATCTATACTCCTCACTCTCGCTGACGTACTAATATGAGTGAGCGAGATGGGAAACCTCAGTTGGTCGCCTAGTTCGAAATGATATCGGCTCATCCATATGTCGACAGGCCAAGTAATGTTAGTAGCTCTCGGATGTTCACGCAACAAGGTGCGTCTGGCCGTTTGAGATCTTCGTCTAATGTTTTTCATGTTTTTAGCTATTAAATGTCAATTATTACTGCTTATTGACATCAACTATTGTAAAATTAAGCGATATCTTTGAATATTTTCATTTTTTCGAATTTCTACTCATTTTATTCACTTTAAATCAGAATGTGTAATGAGTTGACACCATCGGAACGCGCGGAAGTTTTTAGCATAGTAAGGCGAGGGTTAATCAAACACCGTATATTGTATTTTAAAGTACACAAATTAGGGTTTTATTTTTTGAAGTTAATATATTGTGAATTTTGTTTATTTTTACATTCCTGTGAAAAGTGGTTGATGCAATGTCTTGCATTTTATTGTATATGTTTTCTTTTAATTTTTCGATAGACCCTTGGTTGCTAATGTAAGCTTTAGTTTTAAGATATCCTTAAAAAAAAAACATTATTACGCCAAGTAAAATATATTATGTTCTCTACAACTTGTTGTCATCTCTGCACTCAAAATTTAGTCGAGTACATTATTTATAAATAGTTCCGACATCTGTCTAAAGGTGTAGTTTTATGAATTAGATATAATAAAAACCCATTTTTGTGAGTAACCACAACAGAAGCTCTGCAAGCCAGTGAATTTTATAATACTCTATCTTAATACTAGGCTCATTATTACTTAAAATACAAACATAAATTTGCAGATTTATTTTAAAAATGTAATGCAGAGATTATATACATATAAGTAAAATATAAAAGTACATTACATTTAAAAACGTAGTAGCATTATTACTTCATAGTATGCAATTAATTGTTTTATTAAGCGATAATAATCGACAAAAACTATTTAACACAAACTTAGGTTGATAGAATAATGAAAATAGATGACTCAGTGACAGAATCTAACCTCTCCTATCAGCAGCCCCATAATCTCTTCTTTCTCCGTTGACAGTGCATGTTGCATGCAAACTCTAAACACGTCACTTGATAGGAAAACCTTCTCCAACATTATAAATGCCTCAAATGTAAATATAAATTTACTGCTATAAATAATAAGCAAGAAAATAATTTCCTTGACTCAGGCAAGGACTTATGTTTTCATTGAAATGTCATGGACAATAAGGAACTAGTTGAGCATAGGCTAAAAATATTAGTGCTTGTATTACCAACTTACTGAAATTATATCAAACGTAGGTATTGTTATTTTGTAATAATATTATGGGACACACAGCCAATAAAAATCTTTAACAAATACTAACTTTTATACGAAATATATTAATAATAAGTTCACTTTAATAAACACAAAAAAAATAATTAAATATATATATATAGACATACATATATATCAACATTCTACATAATTTCAAATACTTACATTTTTTTTCATTTGAAAAACTTATAAAGTTAAAAAATAACTAAGTGTCCTACGAAAAATATTAATTTATCAATATTCAAAGAAGAATTTAAAAGAATATATGATTTATAATATGAAAACGTATAAAAAATAATTTGTTTTTTCATTACAGTTGATCAATGATGTTGATATTTTTAATAATATATTTATAGAAGTCATGATAAATTATTCATATAAATATTATTTGTTTGAACAGCCATCAAATCGATACGAATAATACAAATTACTTCTAGGTTGGTACGACTGTCATATTCTGACAATGTAGTGAGCAAGGGTTAAAAAGGTGTTGTGTTTTTATCGTGAACCGAATTTGATTAAACATTTTGGGATTTTTCCGCGCCTAGAGCTTATCATCTTCCCAGGTGAGTGTCCTCAATATAACAATAAGTAAATATATTGACCAATTTATTTTTTAAATAATGACTTCTGTCTCATAAATTCATGGATTCCCGACAGATGATAGCATGCGGCTCTATTGGCTTCTGTGAAATAACGAACTTATTATTGATTATGCTCTTTTGACACTATCGATTGTTGTGTCAAGATAATATGCGATAAATGACGTTGTAATTTATTATATTGTATGTTTACAGCGAATAGCTGGTTATTTTATTTGCTCACATCGCGATTGTGCAACAGTTTCCCTGTTAGGTTATCATTTATTTACTTTTAAATTCAAACATCGAATGAATTATAAATTTTTGAAATATGGTTACAGTTGACAACATTAAAATGTATCTGAACTTCCTTTTACTATCTAGAAAATAATTTGAAACAGGTATATTGCTATAAACAGGTGTGTGGGTAGGTAATTATTTTGTAATTTTAGAATTAATTTTAATTAAAAAATTAATAAATTAAAAATATTTAGTTTTGATTCACAATTTATTTTCTTTTTTTCTTTAGGTCTTCAGGAAGGCCGAAACATGTAATCATTAAAATAAATTGTGAATAAAAACTAAATATTTTAAGTTATTAAATTTCTATATTATTTTTTTAATTTTTATTAGAATATTATTTTATTATTTCAATATTCTAATCTACTTTTATAGATCATTGACTATATTACAAATTATTATTACTTAAAATATACATATACTATACATAAAATTCTTTTTTCAACGCGTCAATCCAAGCACAAAAATAACGGCAGAAGCGGGATGCGAACCGCGGACCTTAGAAACCAACTATGCCCAGGTATTCATACCGCTCGGCGAACTGCGCCATTGCACCGCCTAGACTGACGTGCGTTGAAACTAGTATTTATATCATTGTTATCATCGTACGATAGATGTCGCTATAGTATATATTCATAGTATGTATATTTTTATTATTATTCTATCAGTCTTCATTTATTATCATTCAGTTATTTTTGTGCTTGGATTGACGCGTTGGAAAAAAGAATTTTATGTATAGTATATGTATATTTAAAGTAATAATAATTTGTAATATAGTCAATGATCTATAAAAGTAGATTAGAATATTGAAATAATAAAATAATATTCTAATAAAAATTAAAAAATTAATATAATAATGTCTCCTTGAGACAATATCAAGAAGGTAAAAATTATCCATCAGTAACACAGGTAAATGATTGGTTATAAAGTCCGAGTCGGAACTATAAGTAGTCGTTTCTCATCCATTCAGTCTATAGTTTGGTTCGAGACCCGAGTGGTACTTACTAAAATAAATAGACTGCCGGAAAGTAATAATATTAAGCTTGAGAATAAATGAAGACTGATAGAATAATAATAAAAATATACATACTTTGAATATATACTATAGCGACATCTATCGTACGATGATAACAATGATATAAATACTAGTTTCAACGCACGTCAGTCTAGGCGGTGCAATGGCGCAGTTCGCCGAGCGGTATGAATACCTGGGCATAGTTGGTTTCCAAGGTCCGCGGTTCGCATCCCGCTTCTGCCGTTATTTTTGTGCTTGGATTGACGCGTTGAAAAAAGAATTTTATGTATAGTATATGTATATTTTAAGTAATATTAAATTTCTAATTAAAATTAATTCTAAAATTATAATTATGCAGTTTCACCAAGTATTGTCAGTTGATAACCTCAATGTAATTATTTTGGTTATCTATCAATTACATTACATCAGAATATAAAATTTCACACTGACATTGGTGTATCTTATATAAATATATAGTTTATTTATAAGCAGTACGCATTTTTTTCTTAGGTTTATGATGCTGATAGTAGTTAATTATTTATTTATCTATATGTATATCTCATATATTTATGTATATATTTATTTTTATATCAAAAATATTATCTATTGATGTATTGATTTTCCATAGTATTTTTTAAAATCCGCTTCTTAGATGGAGCATTTGATCGTCATAAATTACTGCTGTAAAGTTGATCGAATGTACTTGAGCAAAGCTTTGAGTCCCAGATATTGCGCATCAAGTTGAAAGAAGCGCCACCGTTCCCAAGGTGGGGAGCACGTTTTTCAAAATCGCCAATCTCAGTGACTTGTACGCCAAGATATCTGAAATTCGCGATACTCTCAATAGTTTTACCCACGTTGGTGAGTACCAGCTTTGCATCTCGACGATCTCGTTTACGATTTTGACTCAAAATCGTCAACCCTGAAGATAACCCTTGTAATGGCGATCCAAATATTGGTGCAGAGAAATTCACCATTCACGACTAAACCCAAAAGCCACAATACCTAATCGCTTGAGTTTGCTTGCAACCTTCCGATGATGCTCTACAGATCTGTACTCGAGTTTTCAATGATGAAATAATTGTAGCACCTGTTTCTCTTGCTAGGAAGCGGATATGGATGATTTATATTTATTTACTTACAACAGAATATAAGTTACAATAAATAGTCCAAACATTACAAAAAAATAACAGAAAATTCAATTAGTAATCAATTAAAAAATATAAATAAATTAAAAAAACATAATAGAGGTGCAGAGCTCTAATCGACAATTCTGTAGAATTTCCTTTGCAATCGAACTCACCGTAATTCTCGCAATAATGTACGCCTGTCTGGCATTCAAAAGTTAAAATGTACAGTTAAGTACCCCGGTTGTCGCATCGTTCTTCCCTCTAAAGGAAGTAACGTTAAATACAATTACCCTGTTTGTTGGACTGCTCTATATGGCGATGTACTTCTCTCTACATGGCGAGCCTCGAGAAAATTGGATTAGCTGCCCGAGCGGCGAAGTTCAGTGTAACTGGGTGAGTTCCTTCTTAGAAGCTTTGCCATTTGTCGGTCCAGAAGCCCAGATCAATACTATTCGAGTCATTTACCCGGTATTTGTTTATCCGTCATCGAGATGCTATTTGAGATATCGCCTATAAGTAGACTTCAATAAATACGTAGTAACAAAGGTACATAATGATAAACATGATATGAGAGGTGATATAGCATGTTATATCACCAGGAAGATATCAGGAGGATATCAAGAATCAAAGGATAGTATTAAATCATATATGGCCTTTACTATGCCATAAAGAACTTCGACACTAGCAAGAAAGAACTAGAGGTAAGAACGTGGAAATATATTTAATATTTATACAAGAGGAGCGTTGATAGTCGAATTGAATAGTATAAGTCCGTAATGCCAATTGACTTAATTAAGCTTTTAACACAGATCAGGTAAATTGAAGTGTTTTCAAAGGAGCAAACTATTTTCATAATCGCCCTTCTCTGTTCTAAAGCGAGTAATTTTGCTCGTTCAATCTTTAAAATCCATAAAATATGATGTAATACTATAATAAAGTAATAATGTACACTTTTTTGAAAATAGTAAAACTTGAATCTAAACTTATATCCACACTTGATGAATGCCTACCGTAAGGTGTTTTATTTTTTAGAATTTTACACTGGCAAAGCGATTGTGAGCATTGTATATTTTAATGATAGATTTTTTCTGCTTTTGGCATTTCAAAAACGATGCAAAGAGTAGAGGTTAACGACATTTTTATACAGTAGGCTATTAAAAAGTACACTTATTATAATCCTTATCATCAGAGACTCAACACTTGAGTTGACGACAATTTTGTGTGGGCACTTTGGTAACTGGCTTTACATAAATTATTAGGCAGGTACTTACTAGGTTTCAATAGGCTTTTTTTTAAACACAATGACAACGATAATATTATTCAGGTTTTTGAGATTACGGAACCCGTTTACTATTGAAATACAGACTTGTGCACACAGCCGGTCATTTGACACCGGGCGAGGAACAACAGAAAGCCGGACTGAAATCCGATAAGTAACTGTACACATAAACGGGGAACCTAATTTCGTAATTAAAAGTCGACGGGCGACGATAATAGTAATGTATATCGCACGACTCTTTTAAAGGAAATTTTAACAGTAGGTTGTATCTTTTAAAGTAAAATATTTTATAATATTTTACTGTATAATCTTGCTCGAGTATTTGCCATAAGAAACGTTCCTAAAAACAATCAAACTCATCGTCTTTCTTGAATGTTCTATTCTATGATAGTGATCCTATTTTATATAGAAGATAAGCATGTAAATTACGTGAGAAATAAAACCTAAAAAGCCATCAAAATGGAATAAGGTATGTACTCGTACATGTTTATATTTACGATTTTAAATGTTATTTTTTGATATGTAATGATTACATAGAACATAGACATTTTTTAACATAGTAAAGGAAAAGTCAATATGATGGTTCTCAGATACAAAAATTGATACTACTTTCTTTTGAATAGACATGGCTATTTTTTAATTTTATAATTTTGTTTTTTTTTCACCACATTCATCCCGTTTTACTGTTTAATCTTCTGCCTCTATTATTTGATTCTTGCTTCGTTCCGAAGTCCCGAAGCTCCTCCGAGTACTGTGCATAGTTCACACGAGACCTCAAGAATCAGGAAGATTGAAAATATGCAGTTGTAATATACGAGGCATATTTGAACGCTTTGTTAATCAGCATTTTTAAAGCGATCGGTTGATTAGTCCGAAGCTGCTGAACTATTTGATCGTAAGAGGCTGCTTAGCCCAAGTTACTGTAGTACCGAAATTTAAAGCTCCTTCGCTTGTGTGACACAGATCATCACTTTTAAAAATGCATATCATTGTCTATTAATTTATTACAATAAGTGTTAGGCAGATCATAATGTTATTAATAATACGACTGTAGACTTACGTTGTAGGATGAACTACGTGTGAAGCTTTTACCAATTTGGCAAGGCCTTCGCTCCTGCTTGTAAAGTTTCCGTTCCGAGAATAATGGTTCATAAAAGTTCACGTCACCTAATTACAGTAGAATCACATAAGGAAAAGATGACAGGATGTGTTTTATAGCTGCAAGAAGGTGATTCTCCAGGTCAAAGAACTCGAGAGACGATCCGATCACATGATCACATTTTTTAAATTTTCTAACACATTTTTTTGCATTGTCATCGTCAGTTCGGTCGTCTTTTGAAAATAAGTCAATGAAACCGTTTTTTAATTTTTGTTATTATATTTTTATTCCACCTGTTTATATAGTATGTTTTGTAATATCGATATGGACCTGAGTATTTAATTATACATTTTTACCAATTTACTCGTGTAACAAGTGTGTTTTTATTTGATTATTTTTTAAAAGCTTAAAAAGTAACATGCGTTTTATGTCGTGATACGTAAATACTACCTGCGATTGACGAAGACTAGTTCGTTTGTGAAAATTTTTGTCGTATTTTGAAATTAAATGAATGGTAGACAAATAGCATCCTGTCATAAAATCAACATAAGTATTAATGAGATTTCATAATCAGATTTGCTTAAATAAAAAACACAATATTTTTCACAATATTTTAATACGATATTTTACTTGACCTCGATTAAACAATTGCTAACAATCTTAATTTTAAAAATATATATTATGTCGTTTTTCACCTTTTATTTTGGCTTCGAATGCTTAACTCAAAGATATTTATAAATATAGGATCTTAAAGCCAAGCTTATAGTAGAAGCCGCCTTATATAATATTATACATATATTCGTATATTTATGTCGTTTATTCCGATTATAATTTGCACCCACTCTTCGAATCCATGCGAAAAAATGACAAAAAAATTCATAGCATCTTGTCTGTCTCGTTCAACCACCCATTCAAGTACTTTATTACTATCTGCATAGAGTTTATGTTACAAAACGTCGCTTCAGAATATTACTTATGTGTTGATAATGATATATTCTACAACACAATTTCTACTAAGTCGCAGTACTTAGACGTTACAATATTTTCATTTGTAATTGGAATCGCAATCTTCTTAAGACATTGCACCTTCATCTCCTTTCAGTTTCAATATCTTTTTTCAGTGTCTGTTGAAATGTTATGAAATTTGATATAACCATTCATATCGTTTCATTAGCAGAATTAATATTATATAATAAATAATAAGAGTATGTTAACTGATGATTGGTGTCAGTAATGAAGGATGCCAACTGGCCAAAATAATAACCTGTGTCGCAAGCTGTAATCATTTATCTTTGTTAGGTATGAGTATTACCAAATTTATCGTCTAGCTCTAGCATCTCGGTAACCGAAAAGTGGTCTGCCTTCTGTACAATGTGTTTGCTGCAGGGTTTGCCAACACTCGACACCTCTATGATAGCAATTCACCGATCCACATACCATATCATTACCTTGATTAATTTTAGATCAATCGCTAAGATATAACAGCTGCAAATTCACATACTTAGGAGTAGTAAACATTTAAGTCTCGTAATTTAATTATTTCGGCGATCTCCTTTTGCTGCGATGATGCAAGCTTATTAGGCGTGTGTAGCTTGTGGTAATATAATATCCTTATGTTTCCAAAAATCTTCTTTTCCATTAATTTGAATGAGTTTTACTTTTACCAGAAAGAAATGTAAACAATATAAAATTAGATCAATATTTTATTTGAATCCTATTTAATGAACTCAATTTATTTTCTTACATCATTTTATATATATAATTACTCTCTTCTCCTCACACAAAAACAACCGTCTAGCGAATTTCTGCTTAGATTGTTTTACAAGATTTAGTAAAAACATTGTAGAATAATACATCATGTGGTCTCAAGGTGAGAAATCCAAGACTATTATGTTATTAAAAAACTTTGATAACATTTTATTTAAAAATAAAAACATAGCTTTCCGTTAGTTCTTTTATTTAAAAAAACCACCCAATAGTGAGGACATTAGCTTTGTGTCTATATATAATCTTATTCTCATGCTTTTTAATGAAAATTATGGTGACCATCGATGTATCCAGACTTGTGGATAACACATTTCTACCTGGAAGAGTCCTGTACATTCCAGAAAGTAGTTTATATGTCAATCTTCCAATTACAATTAAAATGATAACTTCACCTTGCATATACATGCGTAAATTACGTGTCGTTTTATTCCGTGTGTGCATGTCGTAGCATAAATAATATTGATAACAACTGTTTTGAATATAATTCTATAACTCGGTGTGGGAATTTATTAAGAGCACCAGTTAATCTGAATTGTATTCAACAAACAATAAGTAGCAGAGAGCCTCGCCCGCCATACATTCTCATACATAATGGTAATATTTATTTTTGCTTCGATCTTATAATGGATTATCATCGGCGGTTCACTTTCACGTTTGTTGATGTAGTAGTTTGCGTAAACCAGAAGCGTGCAACTGTATTATCATATTATGCAATGGATAAACTTATTTTACTTTGGATGCTAGAAATCACTATTGCAATAAGTTTTAATTTATTTAGACAGTTATTGCCTTACGTAAGTCAAAAATAAAACCACGTGATGTACAATATATAAATGAATATAACATACATAATAGGTCTGGTTTAAACCAAAATAATGAATACCCATTTTGTTTCACAAATTTCCTCGTTGCAACGATTTTTTTTGGTCCATTCGTTTGTTTGGTTTTAACAGAAGCCTCTGCTTGGGAATATATAGCTTATTGATGGCCATAAGTTGACAGATCGTAACGATTTAAATTTAATTTTAAATTACTCATGCCAAATAGAAGGGTTTGAAAAATCCTGGTGTTCTTTTTATGTAAACACAATAAAACTCGCACTTAGCGAAACTTTTCAGTGAGAATATTGTGGATTTTGGGTTTAGTCGTGTGTGGCGAATAACTAATTTCTAAATATTTTGACCGCCATTGCAGGGGTCTTCTTCAGGGTTGATGACTTAGTTTGAAGAAGACCCCTGCAATGGCGGTCGAAATATTGCAAATTTGTATTCGCCACACGGCTAAATCCAAAAGCCACAATATCGAATCTGGCCGTGAAAACCTAAGAAGTTATTTCAGTAAGAATATTACCTATTACATATAGAAACGCGGTTGCCGCAGAGTAAATTTATTTCTTGCATTTTTTTTCACCATCTGTGTATTCAGTTTAATGCAAAAACGAGTTACTTTACCTGTAATTTGACACAAAAAGTGTGTTTTAATAAATGTGACATTGAAGTCATTAGAAGCATTGTGCACTAGTAATGTTTAAGGTATTGATGTAATGAAGACCGATAATGATATGAAAATTATTGACAGAATTTGAACGTGACGGATGATTATTGACCTGTCGTGTAGTAACTGTCTTCTATATATTAATTGAACATTAAATTTTTAGCTTCCAAATACTACTAGACAACGAATATGACAAAACATTACATTTATTTAAATTCGATATATGCAATACTTATTCGCGTTCAATTTCCTGTACAATTCCATACGAGTCCAGCGAAAAACCGCAACATTTCCGCTACACGAAAACATTGGTGTTTTCACTTTTATCGTATTATTTATTTGCTTGTAACCGCGGAAGAGTGGCACATTCGTGTAGTAGTAATAGTGCCATCAGTGGCGACTCACCGTGAGTGGATAATCTTCAGGGAATTGCATCAAGAAGGAAGATCATCATCAGATTGCTAGCGACTGGCGCTGATTGTCGGTTACATAACGCTTAGCGGATAACATGAAGAGGCTACTGCTCGCTACAAGTCAGCAATGACTAGCTTGTATAGCAAGTTATCCCTAGTTCAATTAATTTATATGCGATTTTGTAAATTTGATATGCACTTGTGAACATTTTAATTGGAGTTGGAATGATGACTTTTTTTTAGTAAATCGTATATTTTACCACCACAAACCAGAACGTATGGGTGGCTTTGAGCCCTCAGGTATTCATGATGGATATAAATATTATATTCCGAGGAATGTAACCCAATCTTCAATTGTACTATGCTAGTTGCAGGGTTACCATACAAATTCACGATTTTTGCGTATTTGCCAACTCAATTATTGTATTTAAATTCAACCGAAATATTATCAAAAAATTATAATACTTATGGATAAATGGCTAACAATTTGAACGATATAATATTGATTTAGTTTTACAAGAATTTACACACACTAAACTTTGAACTACGCAAAAGTAGAAACCGTGTTGTTCGAAATCGTGTAGATGGGGGTGAGAGTTTCATACAAAAAAAAATGGGTTACGTTCTTTTTTGCGGTGGCTAAAGATGTTCGCGATTATTGATTTGGTGTTACTAGAATTAACATAAATAAAACACTCGTACTACGTGATATTAGGGACCGTGTTGTTTGAAATCGTGTAAATAGGGGTGAGAATCTTATACACAAAATGGGTTACGTTCTTTCTTGGGAAATATTTTCTTTTAAGTGTGTATACTGTCAATAATAAAACATATTTTCTTTCAGAGTTTCGCATGGTATCTATATTGATAATATATAGTTTTCACGTGATTTAGTTGATGATATAATTGTCGTTGATCTCCCCAGCGCCCAGCCAGCTTGCCGGCGCCGTTTGATCTTCTCACTTTGGCCGGGTAAACGTTATTTGTTGCGGTGACTAAACGCACCGTGAGATGAGATCTCAATCGATTAGTTTGCGTGTAAGTGATCCGGCTTTCGGCTGGCACACAGCATCTACAGGGCTTGGAATGTATTACAAATGCGAGAAATCCATCAGGGTGTTTTGCTATCGTGATTAGTACA